>CM074550.1:5124929-5554671 GCA_037305995.1 Sclerodermus sp. 'alternatusi'
GTCTTTAACGAAAATATTCAAGTTTCCGGAATGCAGAGCCGCGGCGGTAATCGCCAATGGCACGTGTGCCTTGTATAAAAAAGATTCAGAGTGGCCTTGAAAGAGGAGATACCCGTACACAGTCGAAACATTGACGATAACGATTAATCTTTTGAAAAACATAACAAAACTGGATGATAAAAATGAATGTTAAAAGGAGCGCGAATACAAAGTGCAGAAAAGTGCAGCAGCAGGAGGAATATGTATGTTGGAATAACGACACGTCGTTCGATGGTGGGACGAACGACATCGTTAAGTTTGTATTTTTAGCATCGATATTTTTAAAAATCGTATAATCGTACTTGAGTGTTTTTCGACGGAAACCACTGGCGGGGTGGGGCTCGCGCTTTAATGGCTATTGATAGTTGTGCACGTCATCGGTGTCACATACTTTCAGCTAGTTTTTCCAGGCTGATTTTCGTCGAGGCGTCATTACAGATAAAACTTATCGCTTCGGCGGGGACATTGTTAAAAATGAATTATACTTCTCGGAAGGAGAAGTAGGAGAGAAGTAGAAGAAGAAGAAGGCGCGTTTACGTTTACACGTTTACACGAAGCTTTCACAGGTATTTTCACCAGTCGAGACTGAGCGTGTGGATGATGTCCGTTCGTTTCCAGCGTCATGCCGCGCGCGCGATATCACGCGTGTGATCTACCGGTTGACGCGGTGAAACGCCAGCAAGAATACCGAGTAACAAAGCATCTTTTAGCATACGAAACCACGATACCACGATACCGCCGAGCATAATCGTCCCGCCAATAACTCATTCAAGAAAACTGCCGTTTTCGTGCCTTCGCCCCCCCCCCCCCCCCCCCGCGTGGAACTTTGCGTCCCTTCCCGTCGTCGCTCCTTCCAGATAATCAAGTGCGAGGATTAGCACAGAAACGACGAAATGAATGCCGCGTGATCGATTTGCCTGAACCAGGCGCGTCCCCGGTTATTCTTCGGACAAAAGCACTCGCCGCAAAATTCGTCACGTAGGGAAGATTTGTGGCAGTTGGAGAATCGCGCGACCGATTACACCACCACCAGATCATTATTACGCGAATCTCTGGGCTGAACAGCCGCTGGCTGAAAATCTCAAACACGTTCGGCCCGCCGCCATATCATCCCACGCCTAAGCTCCTGTGATCCATTCGCAGCACCGTTTACTCGGAGATTAATTAAGCCTAGCAGTTTCACGCTGCCCAATCAGCACGGCAACGTAGGATTAGAAATCGCCATATTTAGAGGGACAGTGGTGTAGCGGTGTAACCCTCTTGTCTCATTGTCCGTTACCAGGGGTGGCCAAAACCAGTAACGCGTGGCACCCACGCTGGGTTCCTTGAAAGAATCGATCCTTTCAGAAATATCGAATCTTTCTTTGCCCGTCAAAAGTATTGAGAAATTCATTTTTGGTTCATTCGTTCGTTCATTCAATCAGTTATTTATCAGTCGCGCTGCCTAGGTGTAATGTTAGTTTTATATCGCGCTCTTGTGTGATTTAGCTCTCGGTGAATTACTTCAAAGTTTACTCGAAGATTAATTAAGCTTATCGGCTGGCCTATCTATTCGCCGGTGCAAACGCTCGATTCCAAATCTCCTTATTTAGCAGCCATTGTTGATACAATCAATTAACGTGGAATACGTGTAATTTTATGCGCTTATTAAATTTCTATAATCGCGCGTAATGCTCCTAGTTGCATTACATACTACAGGGAGTGTTTATTTGAAGAAAAAAAAAAAAAAAAAAAAATCAATCGGATTCAAACCAATTTTATTCTATGCTAGTTTAATTTTCCTGCAATTACTATTAAGCTAGAAAAAGAAAAACAATCGCACCGTGACAAATTGCGCAATCATTATATGCAACTTTATACATTTGTTGCACCAAGGTACATATATATGTTGTTGTATGCGTATACTTTCATTCTGCATGGTCTCAATTAAATTCATCGCGTTTGGATAATCGCGTATGATCATTCAAATTTATTGAAATCATTGCAAATGCTTTTGATATAATATGCGGTTTTGAAACTCGCCCTGTTTCACATGAAAATTTCACCCAGGTTAGTGTAGTCGCTCTATTATAAATTAGCCATTGGTTGATCCGCGTTTATTCGTGTAACAATTTACGCGATACTTGATTTTCTCACCCTAATCGAGATTTTTAACGATGCTTTTCAAAATCTAAATCTTAATCGTTTTCAATCGTTTTCTCGCGATTGTTTTCCACATAATGCTGACATCACGAGGAACGTGCAAACTTATGCGTATGATCGATAAGTTCGAGTAGGAAATTTGGCGAACGTTTTGGAGTATCTCCCGTTGAGTTAAGTCGTTGAACCGGATGGACCGACGACGAGGAAAGCGTGTTGAACGAGATTGGAACGTGTGGAGCGCTTCAGTTTCCTTCTTAATTAGGGTTCTGTTAGTAACGCTCTGTACGCACATTTCGCAATGCATATTTATGTCATACGCATTCGACACGCGTGTCGATAAGCGTTCGCTGCTCTCTCGGCATCCCCCGGAACAAGATTTCCGATGAAAAGCGGAACAACGAGCAAGGCGTTGGAGATCCATCGCTGTGTAGAAGCTAACGTTCGTATCGAGTTAAAGAAGCGGTAAACGATCACCGGATGTTTCTGTGATAACGATAAACTTCCGAGACCGAAAAGTGGCAAAAGTTAAAAGAATTAAGAATGACGATCCTACCAAAAGATAAGGGAATTTAGGCTTTGTGGAGCGAATGGGTTAATTCGGGTCCAGATCGTAAAGTCGATGCCTGTATACAAAGTCGAGTACCTTCGGCTGACGTTTCAACCTTGCCATCTCTCCTTTTCCGTTTCCTTTCCCTTTCCCTAGGAGAAAAAGGCTCGAATGAAAAGCGGAAGAACTGGAAGGTGTTTCGGATCCCCGGGGTGATAAAAAGCTGATGCTGCCGGTCGTTCCTCTCCGTTACAGGAACGAAGAGCGATTTCTTCGCGCTTGTTTACTCGCTTGAATGGACCTTAGCTGGAGTTACGCCGATCGTTAAATGTTTCAATGCGATTTCGCGCTGCTCGCGTGACTCGAGGAAACGGGGATGTGCGCAGTGTGTGCGTGTGTGCGTGTGTGTGTCCCTGTGTGTGTGTGTAAAGCGTATAGCACGAGGAACGCAGAAGACCTTAATTCTCTCGGGACGAGACTAAACTGCTTATTATTTTTAAGAAACTCGGCCACTTGAAAATTTCATTGCGGCTCCTCACTTGCGAGAGTGTGCCATAAACCCCGCTGATGTAAACACGCTAATCACTGGGCTACCTACGAGACGCGCGCGAATGTCTTTAAAAGAGAATGATGCAAATCAAATTCACGTAACGCGACAACAATGCGTTACCGCCAGGAGGAACTTTTACCATCATCACTGGGAAAGCGAGGAAGAAGGTCTTTCGTTACCCGGACTATTCCTAGCAAAGGTTCCAATTGATATAGGATCTTCCAAATTTCTTATCTTCTCCTCTAGGCGCTCTCTCGCTAATCCTTGTCCTCCGCCCTTGCTCCAAAGCGAGAAAAGAAAAACGTGCGACAACTTCGTCAATGGAATAGGAAGAGGCTAAAGATACGCGGTCCAAGGTATAGAGGTGTTAGATCATAATTCATAATCCAATGAGGTAAGCTACGAGATGCTGTCTCGAATACCAAATGACAGTATTACGCGATACACCCGTCGTCGCTCTAACTTTGGCTATGGACGCCGAGGACTCATTTATGCGCATTCTCTTTTGGTTTAATTAAAGAGACGCATCGGAGCAAGTGCGCGTAAGCCTATGTACGACCAGCGTCCATCGCGTACAGCTCTCAACATCGTCGGGGACCCATGTGTCTCTGTTCCCGGCTGCACGTTGCATTCGTGCGCTATGTACGTGGATCAAAAGTTTCCGGACTGTACTTTGAGGAAACCGGGAAAACTTGTGGCGTTTACGCACTGCGGTGCCAAACGAATTCCGTGGCTAGGCAAATTTCTTGTTTCCTCTTCCTCGTATATTTAGTCGCGTGACTTTCCGCTCGAAGCAAAGTTCCACGCATCAAACAATACGGGTTTTCTCGGGCGTGAAAACGACCAACCTTGTGATTCGATCCGAGCAACATCGACTTAACAGTAGTTCTTCGCTGTTTTCATGCTCGCCCATTCCACGCGTTCAACGGTCGCGCGGGATTTTCTCCGCTCCTCGTAATCGCTATCTAAAAATCTACCCGAGTTCCATTAACATAAACATCCTTGCGTCCCGTTGTATCAGATTGATGCAACTCCGCAACGCAGAGCCCGTTTATCCGATTTATTTGAGATTTAACTCGTATCCTGGAAACTCTATCCCCCTGCCTCCGCGAATGGCTTCTTCCTGGTTAAATCGACTCAACGCGGGGACGACGCGAAACGATCGACTCACCCATTCGACGATGTTCAACGATGGAAAGCTCCTCGGTATGCTCTACGCGCGCGCGCGCGCGCACACCTGCGATACCACGATTGGTGCAAACGCTGCAAAGCGCAAAGATCGAATCCTCCTCCTCCATCTTGAAAGATCGACGAGGCTCGAGATCGATGATGAGTCGAAAGAAAAGTATGGGGAGAATCAAGGGAACGATGCAAAGTCTGATTTCAAGGTGATAAAGCGTCTCGAGTGACGCGTGTGACGGGTCGGATCCATCGATCGGTATCTTCGATCGTGGAAAATTCTCGGGAGTCGGAGATCGTGTGCGCAGACTCTTCGGAGACTCGGCAGGGGCGATCAAAGGGGAGGAGGAGGGGGAGGGGGAGGGAGAGAAGGCGGTGACCAACGAGGGAGTCATCGCGGGAGAGCGGATAAGAGAGTCGCGAGTCGAAGAGCATGGACCGCCCCCCGTTGTGGCCCCCAACCAGGACCGCCAATCGCGCGGCCAGTTGTTCACCTTTGCTTTTATGCTCGTACACTCACCCACGCTTATTTTACTAATGAAAATTGCGTCGCTATGCGCATTTCCGCTCTATCACCTGCCAAGAAAAATACACTCCACCGCGCTATTCGCGCGTATAGACGCATAGCTGAAGAGGTAGGTGCGCGGAGCGCGAAGAGCAGGCAGGGGCAGAAGGTGAGAGGGGCGCGCAGGAGCGTGGACGAGGAGAGGAGGTCGAGTCGTGACTCTGGAGCAGCATGGAAAAATGCAAAAAGGCGCCACCGTAAGCTGGACGCGCGGCCCCACATCGTCTCCGGGCCCCATTGTCCGCGTTCTCCCCTTTTTCGATGGCGCAGCTTTGTTTCGCCTCGAGAAGGAGGAAAAAATTACTTGCAAATTTCCATTCTCCCGACGTCGTCGACGACGACGACGACCACGACCACGACCACGACGACGACTCTGCTCGAAAGTAGGTGAAAACGCTGCGCAACAGCACGAGCATGAATGTAAATATGTCCTCTTCCCACCCCCACCAACCAAATATAATAATAAGACGCTCCTCTCTCTCTCTCTCAGGAGAAGGCGATCCCCTCATTTTTAACTTGAGAGAAGTGCAATGGCAATTTAGGATTTTCCGGCGGGACTGGAGGCATATCAAATTCGTCGTGGCCGCCGTGTGTTGCCCAAGTGTGGTGCAAGGGTCTCCGCTGGTCCGCAAACACGCGCGGCCATTAATCTCCCTTAAGAGCCAGCTGTCAGTCACTTGGAGATACAGCTGGGGTATCGCCGAATGGCGCAAGCTTTGAGGGATAATTACAAAACTACTAATTGCCAGCGCGCATGCTCGTGTCGCGGAGGTAGCGTGGCGATCCATCCTCTTCTCCCAAACCTGCGATGCTCGCTCGCTGCTTCCAAGTCCAAGGTGTGCTCTCTTCTTCCCGCACGGTACTACCACTCGTGACCATTCTATCGTAGGGCGTCTGTCCGGGGCTCTTCATCCTCGGAGCTTCCACGTACTCGATGCGCGAGATAAGTATCGGCAGCGGACTGCGTTCCCACGGCTTTTGTAGCGTGTACAAATTATGGCTCGCTTCGAACTAAGGACGTAAGAAATAGAGCGCTCCTATAGGTTAACGCGGTTGACTCGCGAGTGTACCGATTCCACGCGCGCGCGCGCGCGCGAGGCCTCTGCAATTTACCTCAGGGTTCGCAAACGCTGCACTTGCTCGCGATTCGAACGTCTTCAACGTCGCGTCTCTGTCACTATAACTTGGGACCAGAACTGGCCCTCGAGTCCCCTGTGTACCCAGCGCCATCCACTCGCCGCGATACCATCTCATTTGGAGCAGCGGAGTGCAAAGGTCGAATCGCCATTACGTGGAGATCGCCGTGCGTGGATTCGCTTAGCTCTCGGGGTCTTGGGTCCTGCCTGCCCCATTCGTGCGTTTCGCTCGTTCCAGTCGAGACTCGTGCCATGGCGGGTCGATCCTTTTCGCTTAAACCCCTCGTACGCGTTTCACGTAAACTCGTCAATGGAATTTACATGCTACCGACGGAAGTAGGTTCTGCGACGGCATCGGACATCTCCGAGGGAAACGGTTCTGGGTCTGGGTCCGAGTTCGGTTCCTGTTCCTCTTCCTCTTCCGGTGCATTTCGCATCGCGATGTTGCGGCGTTGCAGGTAGAAAACTATTGTACGAGAGCGCGGGGAGGATGGCGCGCATCTCGCTCGTCGTTATACCCTTGGGCGCCTACCGACCTGAGATCGCGACTCCGCGCCTCTGACCCCAAATGTAACCTTGAGGCCCCCTGAGCGGTCCCGTTCCGGGATTGGCCTCCCGGAGGCACGTAAAAGTAAATGACCCAAGACATCCTGCATACGACCATGGCTGAACAGAAGACGTACTTTTGAAACGATGCGCGCATTCCTCTCCGCGGGCTCTTCCCGTGATAGCGGGGAACAGCTTCATCGAGAACTCACCCGTTTATCCGATTTGGGTACATGAAACGTGGGTTATTTCGCACATGTACTATCGTGAAAATAGCGTCTGCGACGACTAGTGGGAGGTTGGTAGCGTCGGGTCTCGGGGGGCCCGGGAATGATGAGAAGTGGGGGAGGGAGGGGGCTTATAGCGAAAGGGGATACGAGGGTTCGCCGACGGTACCCGGATACACTCTGCGAGCCCTACACCCCCACTTCGGTCCGCGGGCCTTCGAGATCCGAGCGTCGTGGTACAGGGGGCCTTAACCGGCGAAGGGGAGTGGAGGGGACAGCGGGCCCAGCGAGAGATCTCACTTTTTCTCCCAGGGTCAGAATCGTACATCACCCGCTCGCTTGTGCATAGACTGACGATCAGCCGGATATCTATGCGCGCGCTCCCGCAACCAGAGCATAACTTACCTGGGAATATACGCGAGAGGTGCGAAAGGGTGGCCCTGGGCCCCCTGGGAATCTCCATTTATCGCTCGACGGCCAGAACAACGCTGGCTAATTCATTTAGAGTTTTTCCGCGAAATAATTAAAGCTGCCACGCGGGATCCGAACCTCTCCAACTAAGGATGGTTCATTGCAGCCATTGCGGAATCAAAGTACGGAACTTCCGCTACCCCAAAACTTCCAACAAAAAGCAAATATCCCCGGCATCTTGCTTGGAATTCGCGTTTGTCGGGACACGGATTAATGGCGTCTTGGCAATTAAGTGGGATTGGAGGAAGAAAGTAATTTCGGTTAAAAGTTGATGGCACCGTTCATCAGGATGGAAACGTATTGACAGTCGAGATTGCTTCAGCGACGTAACGAGAACATAATTTCAGTCGTGTTTAATGGCGTCGCGACGCGGGTTGGCTCAGTTACGAAGCAAAGCACAGTAAAATAAAGCTGGAGTGGGAGAAACGGCAGCAGCAGCAACAACAGCAACAGCAACAGCAACGGCGGCAGAGAATGAGAACACGAAACGATGCGCAGGTCGCCGGTAATGAGCCGCGGCTGACGGATTTACGGCGGGTCTCCTTTACGATGCCTGGCGTACTCGATTTTTGCTTTTCCCCTTCAGCACCCCACTCTTTCTCCAGTACTTTTTCACGGATGCGTTTCTCCCCCTCACCCTCACCCTCGAATTTCGATTCGTGCTTTCTCAGCTTTATTCTACCGGAGATACTGTTTCTTTCTGCTTAGATTTTAATTCGTCGACTTCCTACGTATCTTTCTTTCACCCCTTCATTCTCCCCTCTTTTTCGAAGACACATGGGTGCCTCCTTATTTAGTTTCTTCGTTGGATGACAATCGCGAGTATACACCATATTTGGATAGAAACGTCGATTCTGATTAGCCGGAAGTAGTTGGATTGGTATGTGACGTTGATGTGGCATTGGTGATTGAAACTATTGGTAGCATCTGTACAGTATGAATAGAGATCCTAGCGTTCTTAACAATTCTAATGAGAAACGCACCTCGTCAAAACTCAAAAATCTTCAAAGAAATCTGTTTTCTTTTTTTCCAGATCGGACGAGGATGATCCAACCAACTGTAAATATAGAAGATTGGACGATGATAATGCACAGGACAAGGAAAGGTTTGCAAGGTGAGCATCAGGCTTAAGATATCTTTTTCAAGGATAAGAGTAAGTAGGAACTGGTTGAGATACCTCAGTTTTTTCTTCAAATCAGTACGAGCTAATATTTTCTGATGTTCCATTAGTATTCGAATGGTTCGGTGAGACACAGTTATTTCGTGCAAGCAAAATTGCTGAATGATTTTGATCGTAACGGAACTTTCAACGGTCCTCTACCTTAGGGACCAGCAAACTTGGCAGAGGTGCTTCCTGAGATTTTTTAGAATGCGCTTGAACGCGTACTGGTTAGTCGAGGAAAAATAGCAGCGTGCCATTCGCGCAAAGAGCGCACGACGAGTCAAAGGAATGAAATTGAGAGAAATTAGCAAATTCGCGGAGAGAACCACGGATGGGAGTAGGTATCCCATAAACAAGTTTCCCCGTGAAAATAATCGCTGGCAGAGAATGACCTGGCCCGGAATCGTTAGAGTCGAGGCGAGGAGGGTTACGAGAGTACTAAACTCCTCGTATATCATTTTTGCCGAGATAGAGAGAGGGAGAGAGACTATCGTAGGATAATAGCGAGGTTCCACAGGCTGGATATTTATATTCTAATAATAAGAGCCAAACGGTTACATCGTGCAGACGTTATTGCTCGAGTGATTTGGAGAATAACGGAACGTGCTAGTATCCCATCTCGGCGAGGCTGCTAGAGGAAGGAAGGTCCTTCCCGATGCTTCGAAAAAACCGGAGGGAGGAGCGCCTTTCTGGAAGCGGCTAGAGAGGATATCGTTAATTCACCTCACGAATTCGTGGCCGAGAGTTGGTCGGTTCTCTACCGGTACACCCTGTACATACCTCCCGAAGAGAGTACGAACTTACATACATACCTACATGATACCCAGCAATGTGAGCCGATAGCGGAATGGGAAGCCCTCGAGGCTGCTCCAGCGTGGGAACACAAGGTACTCGTACGTGTGTACCATCGTCCTTTGAGCGGCCAACGGTCCACTACGTTGAAACGTGCAATCCTCTTCATTTTCATACTGCCCCATCGACTCTCGATATCACTTCGTCTCGTCTCGTCCAACTCTTGCGGTTAATTCGGAACCTCACGGGTGCCCTCGCACTCTCGCACCTTCCACCTCGAGATCCTGTACCAACCAACGCGAGTGAGTGTGTGTGTGTGCGTGCGTGCGTGCGCGCGCGCGCGTGTGTGTGTGTGTGTATTTTAAGATACACACACTACTCCCCCTAAGGAATAGTCCAGAGTAGGCAGATTATATTTGTACTTTCTGACACTGGCTAGTAGAGAAATCACCGTGAGCAGAGAGAATCACCTTGGAGCTTGGAATAATTGGAAAGGTTGGGTGTAGCAGGGCGAGGGGAAGTCGAGGAGGCGGAAGCGCGATTTCTTCAGGGTCTAAGTACGCGGGCGAAGATGAAAAAGCATAGTCGCTGGTGGCGATGGCGATGGCGATGGCGATGGCGGTGGCGGTGGTGGCGGCGGTGGTGGCTGCGGCTATGGCTGCGGCTGCGGCATCGCGTGCAATTGGGTGGAGCGGCGGCGTCGGCAGGCAATTCTCAATCCGTACTGTCATTTCGCAGATATACACGCGCCGTGAAAAAATTACGGAGACCGCTGGCTTGCGCAGCGTTCTCTGATGTCGCGAATGCACCAAGCACTGAGCTCGCGCGCAAGAACCTCACTTTTAAGTTAATAACGCAATTACTGCCTCCCGCCGCGAGCCTCTCTCCTTTCTTCCTCTTCCTCTTCCTCTTCCTCTTCGACTTTGCTCATTCCTCCCGAAGTTCCTTTCCCTCGCTTCCTCCCCCTTCTCTCTCTCTCTCTCTCTCTCTCTCTCTCTCTCTCTCTCTCTCTCTCTCTCTCTCTCTTTTCTGGGAGTAGTACGACAACCATTATCACCAATCCAAACTCGCTGCTAGTCCACTTCCTGTTTCTTCTCCGTCGTCCCTACTCGCCACCCCGAAATAAGAGGTTCCTCTTCTTACGACAGGAATCCTATTAATTTGCCCATTCGTGTTGTTATTCTTTCTCGATACTCGGCTCGTTTGTAATCCCACCCCGTGAAATCTTCCCTCTTGCTCTTCGCTCCCTTACCCTTTTTTATGGGTGATTTAACCGCTCCCCTTTTAGAATATCCCTTTTCTCCAGTATTCTAGCATTTCGGTGTAGGAGGATCTATTTTCAGTCCAATATTCTTTATCTACATAGTTTGCTTTGATTTCTTCACTTTGACTAGAGTACTTGTTTTTTTTTTTCTTTTTTTTTCAAGCATCTCTATGGCTATCATGAATTTTTTAATGGCCTCTTTCTTACTTTCATCTTTTATTACCACCTTTTTACTAGCTGTCTTCGTGCTAACGCTAATAATCAAGTTGAAGTTAATGACCATGAATTAGCAGCCATCAGTTCTAATTTTGAAGTGTAACGAAAATCACTATAATTTCCCCGCATACTTTGTTCACCCGTGTACTCCGGACATGTACAACACCACTTAAAAAGATCCACTACTTTCATTTTGATACCATCTTCTCGCACAGAAGAATATTTTCCTCCGACAATTCCTATCGAGGCACGGTGTATATCGGCAAGGACTCGCTCGATGCCAAAAAGTTTCCGATCGTTAAAGAGACCGTTAAAACAGAAAGATATCGATCTTGCATTGAAAAAGTCCACCGAGATTCCCAAGCCAAAGAGTGTGATCCGTTGTGTTTGTGTGCCGGCTGGCTCTTCCGGTAGGAACAGCGACGTTACAACAGCGAGTTTACGACTTGTAAAGATTTCCGGATGAAGAAATCCCCGCCGAAGGGAGGGGTGGTGGGAGAAGAAGTACGAACGAAGGAGAACAAAGTCATTCTCTCGCATCGCGTGCGACTCTGTAATCGCGGCTCTCTCGCGTTAATCTCTTCACTTGCTCGGCGGGCATCCCTCGAAAATAACTTAACCCTCGAACTATCGTGTCGGAAAATATTACTGAAACTGCCGCTCCGCCGTAAGGTACCTCGCGAACGCCGCCGCGGTAATTCACCCGTTTAGCGCTAACTATCGATATTGGCTTCTTTCGCGAATATTACCCTTATATCTATAAGAAAAAACTCCACTATACTTAACTCTCTATTCAGGTACCCCGCAAATACGTAGAATCTCGTAGGAAGAGAGAGAAGTCGTCGTGACTTTTTTCTCCCACGAATTTATTCCTTCGGAGGGAAGCAGAAATCTCCGAAGAAATGCAAACATCGCGCAAAGATACTTGCGCGAGTTCCAGTCTAGCACTCTGGTAAATGGAAATTAATCTTCGGGGATTGGTTCGATAAAGGCCCCATACACTAGCAAGAAAAACTGCGCTATCGGCTTATCGGAAAAGACCACCGGGAGAGGCAAGGCGCGTAAGCAGGCGGAACAAGATTCGTGAAAATCTTCACTCTTTCCGCTAGGGTCCAATCGGAAGAAAAGGGGATGGAGGATCGAAGATTCGTGGAAAATGTGTGTGTGTGTGTGTGGAGATTGCGCGAGGTAAAGCGAAGTTCGGCTAATACGAGAGGTAAATGCGCGCGAGTTGGCGCGGCACACAGTCCATGCACTTCAATGACTGCGGGGAGAGAAGCGAGAGAGAAGAGAGGAAACGGAACAAGAGGACCGCGCAGATTATCTTGAACCGAAGTGAAAAGCACGTGCCTCGACCACTAAACGTGGAAACTCTTTTCGTTTATCCGTATAAAGTTCTAGAGAAAGATCCTCGCCGAGATGGGCCGCGCGTAGGGCGATTAATCAAGGGAGTCCCTTTCTCTCTATCAATTACCGTAACACTCGCAGCTGACTTCCGGTGTCCGGGAAGCAAAACTGTTGCTCCGTTAACCGCGCAAACCTTCTTCCTACCGTGGCACGAAAATTTATTACCCCACTTCCCCTGGAGCGGAGAGCGAAGAGTCCGAGTGCGTCTTCTCCCATCGAGGAGAGCAGAGGTTCCTCCGCCTGAAAATTCATAGAGATCGGTTGGACGACACGCTCGTGCGTGGGTGTCGTCTGATGAAATTACAAGTTGCTTCAGCCTTGAAATCGGGTCATCCCGAGGGTGTGCTACGGTACTCTTAAGGACCAAACTTACTCCTCTTTGCTTATTTATGTCGCGCGTCGAGTCGATTGCGAAAGATCGCTCCACACTCGCGAGGTCTCTCCTTGGTGACAGCAGTTTTGCCTCTCCTCTGCGTTTCCATGGGTATTAGCGATATTGATATCGTTATCGAGTGCGCTCGTCATTAGCGGGATGCAGGATACTCGCGAAGAGAGTTTCTTTTATTTTACGCGTAGGTTCTCGGAGATATCGAGAGCGTTTCGACGATGATGACTCGAACGATCTGGTCGCAATGGCCTTTGCTTCGATACGTCCAGATATCTTTTTTCTCCGTTGCTTCGCGAACATGTGGAGCGCGCATGGTTAAACCAACACCGCTACGACACTGCCGGAAAGAAATCGCATACTGGGTGAACCCGCGGTACTCCTCGCTCCCTGTTTTATCGAATAGCCAATGAGATCACCCCTTTCGCGATCGATCAGCGTGATTTACTGCCGTTTCGCTAGTTTCGTTAGAGAGATCGTCAGCCTTTCCCAGTGTTTTTCCTTCTTCCGTTCGATTCGGCGCCTTTGGCCACCCGGAGTTGGCCACTTTAGGTCCAAAGAGCTGAGTCGCGAAGAATAGAGAGTACAAGGACAGATAGAGTCCGAGATAGGTCCACGGCGACTCGTTAAGCGGCAATTTCTCCGGCAATTCCGTGGCTGTTCCATCGAATCTTTTTTCATGGGGAAACTCGATGCTTTTGCACCGCGTGATTACTTGGACACCCCTTATAGAACTGACGGGGTCGGGCCCACGGAGCAGCGAGAGCGGGCAACTTCGGAGCGGCTGACCCCTGACCCGGGAGTTCTCCGTCCTGCTCCTCGGATCGCGTTCCTCCGACTCCTCCGCCCGCTACCTTCCCCTCTCCCAGATCGCGGAGGCTGTTTTATACTCGCGCTTTAAGCGCCGTGGCCTCTTTTAAATAGCAGGGGCCCGCTCCAGGTCCCAAGGAGCGACGCGAACCACAGAGGCGCAGACCTCCTTCGCAGATTTTACCCCGCGGACGGTGGAACGAAATAGAATGGAATGGAACGGAACGAAACGAAACGAAACGAAACGAAACGAAACGAAACGATCTCGTCCAAAGAAAGTCGATCGTTCGGGTCAGCACTTTTTCCTCGGGAGTAAACATCCCGGATGCCACACGTACGCTCTCTTCGGCTAACGACATCGTCTCGCCAACTAGAACGAAGCAGTTCCCGTAGGATACGCTTTCCTCCCCCCCCCCCTTCGCCTCGCCTCTCGCCTCACCCTCCCTCCGACTCCCTTTATTCTTCCCTCTATTAGATAAGGAGAGAGCGAGGAACGAAGGATACTTCGAGTTTTTTTACGAAGGCGTCGCACCTTCGTGGAGGAAAACTGCGGTTTCTGAAAATTCCCAGGAGAAACGCTTGATCGATTTTTTTACGAAGACGTCGCACCTTCGTAGAGGAAAACTGCGGTTTCTGAAAATTTCCAAGAGAAACGCTTGATCGAGGATGGTAGCGCTCGAACCTCGAAGATCGATGCTTCGTCTTACTCATTTGCTCCTCGTGGAGGGGAAGGTTGGTGCAGCGACGACCTTGTACGGGGGATTTTTATGGGGTATCCCCGTAAGGCTGGTCGGAGTTGTTGCGCGAGACGCGTTTCGTGCTATGTCGTTCGTATATCAAGAAGCGATTTTTCTCGGCGTAGAAAATCGAAGATCCCGATCTCGGCGGCTCCCACGAGGTGGAACGGGCGGATCCGGGGGCCCGCTGGACGCGCGCGATTGCAGTCTCGCGTGCATACTCGCTCCCGGGACCCTTTGTGAATTTCTTAGAAAATTATCGCGAATTAAATTCCATTAAATTTGCGATTCCGCGTCGACGATTACGTGGTTCGAGCGAAGAGACGCGCGCACGGTTTTAACCCCCTGTTGGCCTAATAACAGGGGAGTCCCGCAAATTGCATCCCCCCTCCCCCTCCACCTCGAGTGCCCGCGCTTTTTATTACTCCAATTGATCGCCAATTTGTAATCGAGCGGTGTGACCTCCGCGAAACGAATTTCCCGATCCATTTGCAGAAAATTTCACGCATCCTCCCCGTGTCCCCGTATCCGCCGATTTCTCCACGACCCGGTGACTCTCTCTCTCTCTCTCTCTCAGCGGTCCCAGCTGAGAATCTGTAAAATTAATAAAGTGCCGTAGATCTTTTTCCTCTACCGCGGAACGACTCGATTCTCATGCAAGAAAAACGAGCGTTTCGGAGGAACGATTACGGCGGTTGCCGTGTCCGGCTGTAATTAAGATGAAAAGCTTGACCGACTGGTCGAACGCGAGCTTATTTGCAGCGTTGTTTGCCTGGTCGCCGGCAAACGGCGAGCAGCAACGTTCAACTATTTCTCGAACTATGCAATTACCTTGGTTTTGTCTTACGTCTAACTGCAGGGAGAATCATTGCGAAATTGAGCGACGGCGGCGGAACAAGATGACAGCCTATATCACCGAACTTTCCGACATGGTACCCACCTGTTCTGCCTTGGCTAGGAAACCGGATAAGCTCACCATACTGCGCATGGCCGTTGCTCACATGAAAGCTTTAAGAGGTAAGAGGAAGGCCCGATGATCCATTTTTGCCCCTTCCCCTCCTCGATTTTCCTCGACATCAGGTAAGTAGGAAAATTCGCCCATTACGCCCAGCAGGAATTCTATTCGGCTGCAATAGCTTTGAAACGAGTCTCGAAATATTTGGTGATCTTGGAGGCCTATATGTGGAGTTGCATCAGGTTATAGCCAGAACGGAGTTAATTTATCGCGGTGTTAATCAACTTGAACGTAACTTAATCGCTTTGTATCGACGCTCGAAGATCATGTTACGCGAGTTATTTCGTCGCCCGTGCCGGATAACTTAAACATCAAAGTAACTTAATCGTCACGTTCTGCAATGAAACTACTTTGTTCCTTATCGAGACTCCCGAGCGAACATCGAGCAATGAGTAGCGGCTTGAACAAAAAAAAGCAGCGAGGAGCAAGCGATTGATTCTAAACAAAAGCTCGCAAAGGTTACGAACCGCGGCAATCTCTTCATTTTCGACTTTGGTCGACCCGGTCAAACTCTCTCTTCCTCCCTCCCTCCCTCCCTTTCGCCGTTTTCCATCGAATCTGATGTAAAAAAGAGAAAGTTTCGCGCATCGAGTGCAGAACAAAAATCAAGGATCTTTGTCGATCATGGTGTCGTCGAGTGGGTAATTTTGCTATCTTCCTCAGGAATCAAAGCATTCGATTAAACAGATTATTGATTCATTCGATACGTTCCTTGTTTTTTCTCATTTCTCTTCGTCTCCGGCAATGAAATTCTCACGTAGACTGATAAGTCTTGCCGATTCGATTCCGAATAGAATTTGCAGAAGTCTTACATAAATAAAATTGGTTACACAAGATACGCGCTTAGATCTAAAAATTCACAATCATTTCAACAGCTTACGTGACTGATATATCGATATCGGATCTCGCGCGACGTCGGGAAAATTTTAAGTGGTCATCGTACGCACGGATTGGTCAATGAACAAACAGTTCTTTCATGCCAGTGCCAAAATGGCGAGAGTTCATTAATAACGCATGCGATCGTTTCTGCGTTTCAATCATTTTCTACCTCATTAACTTGGTGCGACGTTAACCGGATATTACGTCACCATGGGAAAACTCAATGGCCGATGATGGATCCATTTTGGATCCAGGTCCAAGGGAGGGAAATGGTCCGTTCGAGACACCCGTGGCGATAAGAATGGTCGGAGTTTCATTGGTGGAACGCATTGATGTTTTGATCTGCAACTATTTGGATAAGGATCTGAGATAACCGCTATGAACTTGACTGTAGCTTGTCGTGAGAATTATAATCGTCATTTTGATACACTCTCGTTTGGTGGGAAAGGGAGTCTCGCCTCGACAAATCCATGAATAAATCAATAAGGAGGGAAAATCAAAGGTTCTCGAGAGGAAGTCACGTCAGTCCTAGCCAAGGTCCCCCGGCTTAAATAGAATCCAAATTCTGGATTATCCCAGAGAAATTAACATATTGCGCGGCTCAACTAACGGAGCATGTTTTTCGAAATTTCAATTCTCAAGGATTCAGGGATTCCTGCCGTGTCGTGTCGTGCCGTGTCGTGTCCCATAAAGTATCCCTTCGGAAACTTTTCATTTTTCTCCGTTTCAGCTTTCTCTCTCTCTCTCTCTCTCTCTCTCTCTCTCTCTCTCTCTCTCTCTCTTTTTCCAACCGGTTCACAGAATGCAATCGACCGATTATTTTTCTGTCGTGCGCGCGGTTTATCGCACAATGTAGCAAAGCGTGACAGAATTACCGCAGCTCGTGGAAGACGAGAAAAGAAAGAGGGACGGGGGGAAGACGCACATGTGCAAACATGTAAATTGATAGACGCATGTACGTGGATACAAACGGAGGGAAGAAATGCACGCACCCACCCACACACACACACACACAAACACAAACACCCTACCCTGGTCTCGTTCATTGACTCCGCTAACGGTGCAAATGACCGTCGGGAGATTTCCCAGAAAATCGAAACAATTTGCCGGACATGCTTGGCCGGGCAATATCGTCTGAGATTTTTCCCTGACTTTCGTCGGACGTTCATATCGAATGCAGGGAACGCGATATGTGTTTCCGGTGTGTCCCGAGGATGGTTGGAGTTGGCTGGCTGCCGTCGTCGTCTTCGTCGTCTTCGTCGTCGTCGTCGTCGTCGTCGTCGTCGGCTGTCCCTTTAGACCCTCGCGCATACACATTAATCTATCCGCTCACGCATGCACATCTCGCGCGTTCACGCAACCGGCCGATTCCACACATGTACGCAGAAACATAGGTGTGCGCGCGAGCGCGTGCTTTCTCCCTCACCCCCGCGTACGCAGCTGAACCGTGATTCCCATCTACGTATTGGTGGTGCGTCGCATTGTTTATAGCCACTTCTCCTCTTTCCCCCGACAAGATGCTTGTTGAATACAAATTACCCAAAGAGGACATCCCTCTACTCCCTCTATTCCCTCCGCCCCTCTCTCGCTTCTTCTGGACGGTCTCTCCGTCTCCTCCCCATCCACTTGACTGCCGCTGATAGCCTCCGGGATGTCGACGGTCGTTTACGCGAGCCATTCCACCTGCGGGGAACCTACGGGGATCCGGGGGAAAAAGGATTACACGCTGCAGCACCCACTACTGGCGTACGCAGCGTGCCGAAGGTCCTACTCTCCTCTACGGGCCCGATCGGTTAGCGCCAACCTGTCGCTACCGAACGTGACCCACCGCCATGGAAAACATGAAACTCCTGCACACACACACCCCCATCCTTCTGCCATCCAACTTCGATAACTCGCGTATCGCCGGAATTACCTCGGCGAACGCCGGAAATCACTGGAGACCACCGAGTATACGCGCGACCTTTCAGTTTCCATTGATTTTCATTTTTCATCCTATCGTTTCTTGTCCTCTCAATTTCGAGCCCTAGGTCAACTTGAGGGGTTGATGAGAAACGCGCTAAAAACGACCTTAGGCCTGGAGAGATGCGAACGGTAGAAAAAAAGACGAGAGCCGATGGTTTCGATCCATCCATGTCGGTGAGGTCGACACGCTCCCCGCGTGGAAAGTAATGGTAACGAAGGTCACGGGGTTCCACCATAGATCTTGTTTGGAAGTCGTTAAAGTACCTCTTCCCGGAATTTCTTGTGTATCGGGGTAAAGATCGCATCGCGAGAGTCGCTCTCTCCCGCCGCCCGGGATCCTGTCCGCTTTGCAATTCCGATCTTGCACCTCGATAGTTGCCTCCACCGCCACTCGAGAGAGAGAGAGAGAGAGAGAGAGATGCCCCGTTTCGTCCTCCTCCTTACCTCCTCGTGTACCATGTCTTTTGTACTCTGTCTTGTCCCCTTTTATCCGCTTTGCCAAGTGGTTTTTGAAGGACATGTGACAAACTTCTGACCATTCTTTATCAAACTCCTAAATGAGAATGAGAATTTTTGTATCATCTTAGGTACTGGAAATACGGCGACGGATAACGCATACAAGCCATCTTTCTTGACGGATCAAGAACTGAAACATCTGATTCTCGAGGCGGCAGATGGATTTCTCTTTGTAGTGAGCTGTGACAGCGGTCGAATTATCTACGTCTCGGATTCAGTTGCGCCAGTTCTCAACTATACCCAAAGTGATTGGTATGGTACTAGCCTATATTCCCAAGTTCATCCCGACGACACTGAAAAGGTCCGCGAACAACTGAGCGCCGCTGAACCTCAGCATGGAGGAAGAGTGCTCGATCTCAAAACTGGAACAGTCAAGAAGGAAGGTCAATGTGAGTAACTAGCAATATCATCATAAATGCCTAATCGAACAAATAATTAATGATACATTGTCGGGTATTTAGCGTCCATGAGACTATGCATGGGATCAAGAAGAGGCTTCATCTGTCGCATGAAAGTGGGCAATTTACAGACGACGGGAGACATGGCTGCAGCGCATGGTCTTCATCGTATGAAGCAACGAAACTCTTTAGGTCCTCCTGCTCGCGATGGCCAGAATTATGCAGTGGTTCATTGTACAGGATATATAAAAAATTGGCCTCCCACCGGTGAGTTTGCTACGAGTTTCAATGTTTCATCATGGATATTACAATCTGATGTGGTCGGTTGGTGCGTTGATCTCCAATGTGCATCAAAGCTGCTATAACTTTGTTTAAAAAATGCATTTAAAGTGATAAAGTCAGTTTACACCAATAGACTTTTTGTATATCCATAATTAATCATTTCCATGAGGTTTTTTTTATTTATTTAGGT
Organism: Sclerodermus sp. 'alternatusi'; assembly: GCA_037305995.1. NCBI lineage: Eukaryota > Metazoa > Arthropoda > Insecta > Hymenoptera > Bethylidae > Sclerodermus > Sclerodermus sp. 'alternatusi'. The sequence continues at coordinate 5,144,350 of CM074550.1, forward strand.
TTATTAATGAGGAAACATTAATAAACATGTTAACCTATAGAGAAATAATATTTTCATAGATGCAATGTAAGAAATATGTTGATATCAATAGATCTTCTGTTAACAATGTGTTGTCACGGATGATTATAAGAGGTACTATCTTTACTGTTGCTGCAGTACTATACTGCGACACTACTATTGTCATTTGTGACAAGAATTGATTTTTTAATCAGCATTCCTATTCCCGTTCAATTGAGGAATTATGACTGATTCGTGCTTTTGCGCTGTAGGTGATTTTGTTCCCCCATGTGTACCAGGTGTGGGTCTAGGTGACAGAGGACCAGGTGGCGTACAAACTGGACCTGACGGTGTTGTGTCGGAAGAGGGTACAGCCACCCATTGCTGTCTTGTTGCTATAGGCCGTCTGCAGGTTACTAGTACACCAAATAGTAGCGATTTATCGGGTTCAAATAGCAATAGCGGTAAGTCTAATTTAATTCAAATTCTAAAATAATATACATTAATCATTTTAATAAATTATTCCCCTCGATGCTATATATTCTCTTGCAGAATTTATTTCCCGCCATTCAGCGGAAGGTAAATTTACTTTCGTGGACCAAAGAGTTGGTGGTATTTTGGGGTATACACCTTCCGAGTTATTAGGACATCCATGCTATGATTTTTTTCATCCAGATGATTTGCCGCACATGAGAGAAAGTTTCGATCAAGGTAAAACACGCGTATCTAATAACGCATAATGTGTAATGTAAACCCAAGGTCCGTTTTTCATAATTAATCGATAAATAATGTTTCTTCAGTTCTAAAAGGAAAGGGACAAGTGGTGCCTGCGATGTACAGATTTCGAGCAAAAAATCGAGACTGGGTGTGGTTAAAAATGACTGCTTTTGCATTTCTAAATCCATTCAATAATGAAATTGAATATATTGTCTGCACAAATGCACATGCGAAGTATATATTTCTTTGTTGCTGTCTTTCTCTCTCGTTGGTTAAAGTGTTATCATTTTATATAGTATATGAAAATTATTTTAGATCTTTTCATCCGGCAAGTGATGGCCAAACAGAAAATGAGGCTGTACCTGCTTATGCACAGCCTGGCTTAGATTATTCTCTTCAAAGACATCCTGTTAGAGATCCAATATATCCTGGACATCATATGATGCAACATCCAGCGACTGTAGCCGCAGCTGGTATTTTTATAATTTATTGAATACTTCCCAAAAACATATGAAAACCGAACAACTATAATATTATGCTCTATAACGAATATTTTCAGGTCCGCAACAAGCTAGGCCGTCCAGTACTCAGAACGTTTATCAAGGATACGAAACAACTCAATCGCCAATAGCATATGGTTCTCCGGGACAGCAAAATGCTCCGTCATCAGTTTTAAGTAGAATCCAGAAACCAACTAATACATCTCCAACACCAGTACAACAAGCATGGTCTATTGGACGCCAGGTAATATTTTAGTTGGTTAATAAAATCAGAATATGAATATTAGTAACTAATTTGCATATATGTGAATCTTTTCTGCTTAGCAACCGGTAACGGAAGGTTACCAATACAGTCAATTAAGTCCATCAAGGTCACCAAGTGGGCCAACTTATACACAGTTAAGTAGTGGCGCCAGAACACCGGCTTCACAATACCACGCAGTCACTACAGTGCCTAGTAATCCGGGTAAGCCTTAACAATTCTATTGAATCAAGAGCCACAAAATTATGTAATTAAGAAATAAATCAAATGAACGAATTAATATATCCCTTGCTTGTGATATAGTTAAGTGTTATATGTACAACTTATAGGTATATGGGGATGGCAAGGTCAACAGCACCAAACTCCTCAGCCTGATGGTGGACATGCAAATTCGCAAGTTACTGGACAAGCACCACCGCCCCATCCTGCTCAAGAAGGTACTGCGGCACAGCCTCAAGAACTTTCAGATATGTTGCAAATGCTCCAAGATCAAGGAGGGGCATCTGGCTTCGAGGAACTAAATATGTTCAATACCAATTTCGAGTAGCCTTAAAGAAACTATTGTGAGTTGTACACATCATGAGAAATGGTATTATCGCGAGAATATCGCGAACATCATAATCAGCACTCTTACACATGCATTTGATCGGTATGAAAGATTACAATTAGCACCTAACTTATCAAGTTTATGCTAATGAAATTGAACAATTGGATTTATCAATTTGCCATATAGATATGAAAACAAAATTTTTTTTTATTGTTTTTTTTTTTATTTTTTTTTGTTTTATACTCTAGGTACGATAGATAAATCTTATAAAATTTAATAATAGATATTCAATTTGGTTATCGGTTTACAAAAGTGCCATTAAAAAATGACAGTAATATCTATTCTCCATATGTTTGCAAAGTTCGTTTTGTGAATTATATAGTCACACTATATTAGCAGCCTTAAGTATTTACTTATTGATTCGAATCGATCGAATACAAATCTTTTACAACAACGTTCAACTTCATTTTTGCAGATGAGTAGCATAATTGAATTTGCGTTAAAATCAAAATAAAATAGATATGCTTCTTAATGTGTCGTGATTATACATGTTCAAATTATGTATAAAATCTTAAATTTAGTATACTTACTCTATGAAGAGAATGAATTTATTTCTTTGAAAAGGTATGGCATTTTATATTTGTGCGTATAATAATGGACATATCTTTTATTTATATTACAGAAATTGTTTTAAAAATACTATACACGCACTAAGTAGAAACTGAGAAGAGGTGTGTCGTAAAAAAAAAAAATTATAAGAAAAGATATTTTTTAAATTTCTCAGACACAACCATATAAATTATGGTAATTTTAATACCAGCTTATCGTTAGGCATGTAAGTTTAGCTTAATTATTTTAATTTAGGACTTTATAATTATGAACAGTGCAATCTCCAATCAGCTTTTCACAAAAATTGTTCAAATTTGAAATTGTACAAAATTGTGTAATCCACTTTGCTTCTCTGTGCAAGACACCATTTTTAGAATATTCTTAAAGAAAAATATAGATAATGTTATACATATAAATAATGCATTTACAAAGTAACCACGTTTGACTTATTGCATTTGTACATGTTTGACAAATTTCGATAAACAAATTTAAGCAAATCACCATATCATAATGATAAATTGGGAACATTTTTCACTATTACACAGATAAGCGCGTAAATCACATTGCTTTACAAATTTCATATCCTTTAAATGTAAACAGTAAATTCTATACAAACATGAAAATAATCTGAATCACTTCATTCTAGAATTCAAAATATAAATATGTTTTTTTTACAGTATTCACTATTTGTACACTACTTGAAATTTTTTTTCTATTTAAAAAATAGTAGAAATGATGATATTAATATTAATAAGTTAAAAAAAAAACGGAAAATAAAATACTTTAGATAATAATTAGAAAATTATAAGTTTTTAATTATATTTAATATACATTTCTTATATCATCTCAATACAACAATATAAATTAGAATACTTTTTTACAACAATTATAACTTCGACATTTTTGCGGACAATGAACTTTTATTCTTTTTTATAGCAGGCGAGGATCTTTTAGAGTTAATATGACTCTTAACTTGATCCTGTAATTGCGTGAAGAATGCAGTTGACGATTTAGGTGCTTTAATTTTTGTTTCGTTAGTTTGTGTTGTATTTCTGTTTTTACTAAGTTGTTTAATTAGTTTAGTATCAGTCTTGTTCCTCTTATATTTTTTCTGAACACCTGCTTTTAAGGTTGGTTTTGGTTTCTTATTTTCTTCCTCTACTTTCTGTTTCGTTCGTTGTCTCATTTTCTTCTTTCTTCGCTCTCGTTTCATATCTGTTTTTGTTCTTTCATTTACTCCAATAACATCTCCTCTTGGTTTGGCTGAAATTGAATAAGGGATTGTACATATTGAACAAAATTGTGAAAATTATATATAATCTGAAATTTCTTAATACCTTTAACTTCCTCAGGCGCAAGCAATGAAGCATCAGTACTTGCAACAGGAGCAACTTCTTCCATACTGATAGCAGAAATATTGCTAATAACTTTAATATCAGGCTTGACCTATAAACAAAAAAGTAATTTTTTATATTTTTTCATTAAAAAAAATCATAATGAAATTAAAGTAACATCAGTAAATAAAAACAAAATACCATTTTTGGAGTATAATGAAAGTTTGATAAAGCATCCAATTTAGAAAATAATGAGTACATCACTTTTCGAATTTCAATATGCTCTTTTGGTTCTTCTTCCTGTTTCTCTTCACTATCTTCGGTCATTGATTTCTTCTGCTTTAGATATTCATTCTCATAAATTTGTGATAAACTTTCTTTACTCTTCTCCTGATTCAGAACCAGTTTCTTTTTGTACTCTAAAGGAGCTTCAACAGGTTTAAACTTCCGTTGACAATTGTCAAATGCTTTATCTTTTATCCTTTGTTGTAAAAGAGAATTAAAATTTAATGTGACTTTTTCTGTACAAACAGGAGCCGGCTTTGATCCTACATCAAATTCTAAAAATTCTTCCAGTAAAGAATCTTTTGGTCTATCTGCTGCACTGACTTCTCCTTTTAATGTCCAATATTTTTCTACAAGAGCCTCTTCCTCCATATCTTTTATTTTTTCATTTAACCTGTTCAGCTTCATTTGAAAAGAAGATTTAACATCTGTAGTTTCCTCATTTTTTTCATTTTTATTTTCTAAACTATCCGTCTCATCAGAATCATTTGTTAAATTAAACTTAACCCTCTTAGAGGTTTTTTCCTCTTCCTTCCTTTCATTTTCACTATCACTACTATTGTACAATTGTTCATTATCTGATAATTTAGTAGCATTGTTTTCAACTTCACTTTCAGGACTATCAAAAAAGTCAGCATAAGTAGGGCCGTTCTCATTCTTGTCATTTTCACTATCGGAAGAAGCATTAAACAAGTCAACAGATTCATCATCAGATTCTCCAGAAGACTTGGGCAATCCTGTTTCTTTTTTCTCTTCTTTTTTAAGATATTCATTCAATTCTTGTAATTTAAAAAATTTATCATCCACAATTGAATATTTTTTATTCAACTTACTACATTTAGTTTTAACTTTCTTTAATTCCTCTTTTTCATCTTTGAATTCTATACGACCATCACCAAGATCTCTATCAATAAATTCTTCCATGTAATTTTTTGTATTTGATATTTCAACATTTTTGGTTTCATATACAGTTAAATTAAGAGGGAAAGAATTATCAATATCTAAAGCAGTAGACATATGATCTAAATTCTTTGTTTCTCCTTCACTTTGAAGCTCCAGTTGTTGCCATATCTGTTCCTCATCAAAACCATTTATTATAAGTTCCGGCAGTGCTTTATTATTACTGGGAATTATCCTCTTTGAAAAATCATATAGTTGCTTGGTATTAGTTCTGATATTAGAAGTAAATTTATCCTGTACGCTAAAAAATAACAAAAGAATGTATATTTATTTACATTTCATATTTAGGTTATGAAAAGTTTGTCTTAAATAATTATTGAAGGCTTTAATTACCAACAAAATTCTTCAATTTTTTGGCAATCATTCTCTGCAACTGATAGAAAATTATTTATAACTTTAATTTTATCCATGATATGTGTTAAACTTGTATATGTATAAAGGTTATATGGCGCACACACTGTTCGCAAATGGTAAAACAACGTGGACTTTGAAAAAGATAACCTTAAATTCAGACCAATCTTGAATCCGATTATCACTCAGAGTATTGTGAGTATTGTGCACTATAGTTTACTGAAAGAAACCTTTACAGTGCGTTCCGAGCAATGACATATATAACTAGACCAAGCATTCTCAAAGTTTGTCGGCGAGGGGAGTAAAGCCGGAAACGGAAAGAGTGAGAAAGTAGATCGGGCTCAGTGCTATCTCACTCTCTCTTATAGAATTTATATGAAAAAAATTTACTAAAGTAACATCAGATGGCTAACAAATATAATGTCTATAATTACGAGACTTTATATACTAAGAAAATAAATTTTTGTATATAATTTTATTATATATTTATTTAAAAATAAATAAAAAAATAATACTTATCCTTCTTATAACTCAGAATCTTATTAAAATTGTTATAGTTATTTGTACTGTTTTAATTGTGCATTCCTTAAAATAAGCAATTTGTTTAAATGATAATATAAATAAATATACAGACATTTAATTATGTAAATTATTTATTGATTTTTAAGCGTTACAATTTTGTTACATTTACTTCGTATTCTTTTAAGACTTATCGCCTATGGATTAGATTGAGATAGCACTGAGCCCGATTTGCTTTCTCAATTTTTCCGTTTCCGGCTTCATTTCCCCTCACGAATGATTGGTCTAGTTATATATGTCATTGGGTGTCACAGTCTATTGGCAGTGAATAACGGAACGCTTTTCCAAACACTGTCATCACGTAGGCTCACAATACTGGCAGTGAGTTATAGAACGCAGCTATAGAGACGAGGATCAAGAATCATAGTGCCTCCTCCCACTACGTTTTCCTTTGCTATCGCCAGTTAATCTACAGCTAAAAAAAAAGGAAAGAAACCCCCGGAAATGCACCAACAAGCATTTTGACGTCACGTATAAGTGAGAGGGCAAATTTGTCCAGTCTGGTAAATGCTATAATCTATGTCGGGTAGGGGCACCATCTGTGCCGGTGAATGTACTCTGAATGAATAACAGGACGCAGCCATAATTGTTGATATTGAGTTTCATCAAAACAAGAGTGTTTTTCGTCATTGTTTACTCTTGTGCTCCCTAGCAACTTAACCTTTACCTAAATATTAAGCTTACAATATAATGTATTAAAAACAATTCAAAAAAATAATTTATAGTTATGGAATTAAATAAGTCATTATTACTACAAAAACAAGTTAGGGATAATTCAGAAGATTTACAAAGTGAGTTTCTAGATATGAAAAACTGGGAAGAACAAATGAAAAAGAAAGACAAGGAACTAAGAAATCAAAGTACTGTAGCTGATCAGGTATGTCATACTTATAATTAATTACGTCATTTATACATATAATTCATAAATTTGTTCAATTTTTTTCTTTAAAGGTCATGCCTTCGATTAGAAGCAAAAAACAAAAAATGCTTGTATCTGAATTAAATAATAAAGGAAATAATAAAAATATCAAAAGAATTAGGTCTTATGATTACAAAGCTTGGGATGAATTTGATGTAGTAAGTAATAAGAACGTTTATATTTATTTTTTAAACAGTCTATCAAAATGGCTTAACTTAATAATTATTATAAAAGGAAAAAGCTTGCAGTGAAATTGACAAGGATGACGACTCTAAAGAATCTGATGAAGAGACTCTATCAAAAGAAGAATTAGAAAAAAATCATGTTATTGCATCAAAATATAAGGAAGAAGGAAATACATTTGTTCAACAACAGCAGTGGATTAAAGCTAAAGCCTCTTATGATAAAGCAATTAAAATTTTTCCTTATGATGCTATATTCTATGCAAATCGTGCATTATGCGAATTAAAACTGGATAAGTTAATTCCATTTCTTTCGCCTAATGAATTATTATATTAGCTACATTATGAAATGGTAATATCCATATTTTTCTGCAGTTTATATTCAGCTGAAGCAGATTGTACTACAGCAATTCAACTGGATAAAATGTATGTAAAAGCTTATCATAGAAGAGCAAAAATTAGATTACAACTGAAACAATATAAAGAAGCTAAGCAAGATATTGAAACACTTTTAAAATTAGAGCCCTCCAATAAGGAGGCCAAGCTACTGTTTAATGAGATTAATCAGAAGTTACAAAATTTAAAGGTATATATTTTTAGAAATTCCTTATAAAAACTGCTTTAATATAAATAATTGTATTATTTACTTTATATTTACAATAATTTATAGCCTGTGATAATAACAAACAAAGATACAGTAAATGAACTACATGTTGATAAGAAAACAAAAAACAAAATCACTGATGATGCAAGTGTCACAAGAAAAAAAAATACTGAAAGAGCACAAGCAGAGAATAATATAGCTGCAAAAGATATTTCAATTAATACTAATAATAATAGGATAGATCCTCGCATTCCAGACTGGTTACCAGAAAAAGATAACGTTGTTATAATAAACCCTATTGTCAAACCACCACATTTACAATCTAAAGTAAGTTTATATAATTAATTAGTAATATCTTTTAAAGAACAAGTCCTATTTTTTTTCTATTTTATTTATAGAAATCTTTAATAGAAATACCAGTTAAAGTAGTTGAATTTGGATTAATAAAGCACATTGAAGATAATGTTAAAAAATCAAATGAAAAAACTTCAAAAAATGAACTATCGAATTCGCAAATGTTGCCAGTAACCAATTTAGCAGACAAACAAATTAAAGTAACAGAAATACCACCTCAACCAAAAACTGTTATTCAATTTGTAACAGATTGGAAAGGAAATGAATCTTCTGAGTTTCGATACAATTATCTAAAGGTTTTTATATAAAATTTTTTCTATAAAGAAATATTTTTAATTGTAAACAAATATTTTTATTTTTAGCAAATTCCAGCAGAGAATGTACCAAAGATATTTCAAGATTCTTTAGAATCTGATCTATTTATAGATTTTATTACAATTTTAAAAACAGAATTCATTAAAAGATCAGATTTTGTTTACTCATATCTTGAAAACTTAACTAAAGTGAAGAGATTTCGGACACTTATTTTATTTATTAGCAATAAAGAAAAAGAAGGTATGTACATTAAATATACCATTGTATCATCTATATTGCATCATTATTGTACAATAAGCATTTATTTATAGGATTAAAAGTTTTACTCAATTACTGTAAAACAAGAGAAAATAAATCTGAAGAAGAAATAAATACATTGCGTAAATTATATGAATTGTTAACGTAATGTATGAAATACATTGGAAATGAGACAATTATTATTTCTTCCAAGTAAATATGCTTCTACTTTAAATATATACATGTTGTGTATAGATATATATAACAAAAATTATAAAAGTTTAAATTATGTATATCCATTTAATAGTCGCTGAATTTTTTGATCATTCTTTAATATCCTGGCTTTTATTTGACATATCTTATCTAATTGTTCTTTCATATATCCTTCAATTTCTTTTAAAGATTCTTTCATTGGTTCTATTACTTCTTGGGTTTGTCTAAATTAAATCAAATCAAATTTTAACCTTTAAATATATTTTATTTTACATAAAAAACAAAGATAAATGTAAATAGGAAGAAATACATACATTTGCTCTTTATTTAATTGCTCATTAAGTTGATTATATTGATTTCTATAATCCAACAATTCTTTTTGCATAATTTCAACATCTTCCTGAAAATAATCAAATAACTTGCCTAAAGGATTTGTCGCTTTAGTTAATGTCTGTATCGTACTTCTTAATTTGTCGATTTCTTTCATCACTGTCTCTCGTTCTCGTTTAGAATTTGCTTCCCATGACTAAAAAATGTTCTTAATATTTAGATATTATTGGTAATACATTATTGTATTATTTAGTACAGATAAAACAAATCTTACAATATCTACTTGTTTGGGTAATACATCAACATCATCTGTATTAACCAGCTCTCTTTGGGTTTCTATTATTTGTGCAACTAGATGCCCATGCTCTTGTGTCAATTGATCATCAATTTTATAGTTGTTTTCTAAAGAATCACCACCACCACCACCACCACTACCTCCTTCTCCTCCTAAGCCTTTACTTTCCATTACTACCATATCGTCAGCATCATCTTCTTCCTTAATACCATATTGATCTACTATAAGACTGATATTTCCTAATGGAGTACTAAAATAAAATATTCTTATATATAAATATACAACTATGCGTAATAATATTAAACATATGAGAAAGAAAAGCTTACACAAGCTCTTCATTTACAGCTAACTCTGGTTTTGCTCTAATTCTTGGAGCGGCTGGTCTAGCACTGATTGGTCTAGCGCTTGGCGGTCGTAAAGATGTTCTTGGTCGGGAAATATCTTGATGATTACTATTTTAATATAAATTATTAATATTCCATTTAAATAGTTAAAATAATATAAGAAACTAATAAAAGTAAAGGAAATGCACTGTATACCTGTTATCAAATACTTCAAATGAACTTTTTTGTTCAAGTTGCTGAACATTAGATTGATTATTCGTATGTTTATGTTCATTATTTACTATTGTATTATCAGTAAGAAATTTATTTTGTTCTTCATTAATTTCTTTATTTATCGCTTCCTTCTTTTCTTCGGGTAAAATAGATTCTAATCTTTTTTGATCTTCCACATCAATATTTGAATCATGCTTTATCCTTTTTGCCGAATCTTTGCGACGTATGTATTCTTCTTGTGCTTTATCTTTTGAAGTATTTAAAGAAGATGAACTTTCTTTTAAATTATCTCCAGAACTTTTAGCAGATTTTCTTCTTTGAATTGAAGCCGATTGCTTTGGTTTCACTGGCTAATCATATAAAATTTTATATAAAAAAATTAATAAAAAGAAAGAATTTCTTAATATAAAATACATTAGAGATATCAACTTAATAACTTAATAACCTCTGCTGGTGGAATATCAATAGTTTTTTCTTTTTTTTTCTCATCATTCGTTGATTTTGCATTAATCTCATTTTCTGATGATAATTCTTTTTTTGTACTCTCTTCATTGTTTAGAGTTTGTAATCTTCCTGTACTAGAAGAACGTTTTTTTTGTTCAGAGGAAGATTTCTCTTTTTCTGTTTTTTTAATTTGTGAAAGTTGATGAGATGAAGACTTTTTACTAGCCTCTTCTTTAGAAACAGTCTTCAATTTAGAACCCTTGGATCTCTTTTCTGAATTCTTTTTATAATGCTCTATTACCTCTGTACTGTCAATCTATATATCAAATAATATTTGATCTTTACAAATAAGATATACACAAGTGCATTCACACTTTATAATATACTACCTTCTTATCAAGTGCTTTTCCTATTGCTTGTAACAGCTCATTTGTTTTAGCTGGTTCTTGACCAGCAACTATTTTACTTGCTCTTACAGTTAAGTTACTTCCAGAAATTAATTCTGAAAAATAGAATGATTTCACAGTAATTTTTAGCATATTATGTAAAAATATAACAACAGCATACTTACTAATGACATCAATTAGTTTTGTTAAATAAGCAAGTTTTGCTTGTTTGTCTTTTATATTTTCTGAATTTAATTCTTCCTGTGTATATAATCCATCTAAAAATCCAGTTTCCTTTATCACCTATAATACAATTGTCATTTAATTTTATATCATGGGAAAGGTATTTGATTGATCCATAAAAATATTAAATAATAAATATACAGAGGATATTATATCATGAAGAAACCGAAAAGGTGGTTTTTTCAACAATTTTTCTGTTAAAGGTGGTTTTTTAAAATATTTTCCAAGTAAATCCTGCGTCTTTTTAATTACTTCCAGTTTCACGTCATCTGTCATTTTTCTTTTAAACAGATTACTAAAAATTAATGACAAATACTATTGGTATAACTTGAAAATTCTAAGGTGTTGTCAAAGCTGTTGCTAATAGCAACAGTCACGTGACTCGTCAAATGTCATGACAGATAGATTTGTACACGTGGTTTTAAATGTCAAATTCATCAAAACACTCAATAATAATAATCATAATAATGACAACAACAACAATTTCAATAATAATAAGAACAGTATAAAAAACTTTTGATTTTTTTTAACAATATATATTCTCTATATCACATTAAATATATAATCGGAAAGCGTAATAATTAATAAAAAATAAAACAATATCACGAATATATTTTCAATTCTCGAAAATTCAGGATTGCGTTCTAGGCAAAAATATTATATTTCCTTTTGATAAGTAGCCAACGTAAAGCAGAAAAAATACCTAAGCATACCTAGATATATCGTGAAAACAGTACTTTAGTTGTACTCACACGAGATCAATATGTGACTCCATCTTTGTAATATGTAGTCGTATGAAGCATACATACATACATACGTGTAGATACGTGTTTATAAATGCTGTATGGGTGGTTGACAGCTGTCAATTGTGTATAAGTTGGTAGTGATTCACGACATTGACAGTGCATTCGGTTAAAAAGAATCAGAACTCTTGTTGCGTCAGGTAAATATGAGCATGCTCTCTTTCTTTACAAATGTATATACGTATGTAGATGTATATGCACATGCGTATATATTATGCATATATATATAAATATACACACACACATACACGATAGACACACATCATTCTTAACTCTCAACTTTCACACACGCACTCACTCATAGCTAAAGCGGATCATGCTTTATGACTTTCCTTTAGACAATCTAATCAAGCACTCGCTTTTTGGCCTCCAAGTTTTACGCAGGTTCACGACAGGTATCGCACATCACCACGTACCCCTTTGTTCAGATGTCCAGGTATTTTTTGTAAGAGCCCTTTTTTTTTATTTGTTTGCACATTCACTGTAGCAGTTAGCATTAAACGGCAGGGGTCAACTATTGTTTTTTATCTGCAGTGATATTACCGGCATGGCGTCTAGTTCTGTCAGCCAAGAAGATTTTGATAATGATTTTGAATTAACATCAAGAAGATCAAGAATTAGAACTGCCAGAGCTAGAATTGGACCACCCAGGGCTGGAGATAATTCTTCTATAAATTTTCAGAGTACGTTTAAACTTACCTAGCTCTATATGCTCTAAACATTAATTGGTATAGCATAAAGATTTAAATTCAAGTATTTTCTAGCGAAATTAAATAGTTTCTCATTTTTTATCTATATTTAGAGAGTGCTCCTGACCTTGATGAATCGCAGGGAGTCTGCGATTCAAGTTCAAATAATGTGCTTCCTCCAGATCATGATAATCAACAAAACAAGCCTATTATGAGAAAACAGGACAAGCGAGTAACTGGTCGGTAAGTAAACTCTAAATATACATGTCAAAAAATATTTATGTGCAGCTATCAACGCAATTTAATGGATTGAAGATAGATTGAAAACAGAATCTTTTGTAATTACCTAATGCTCTGGTTCTAGTGTCTTTAGTGTCGTATCCTGTTTGCACAGGCCAACTCACATAAACAAGGGGAAGCAGCAACGCGATAGGCGAAAACTAAGAGAAAAGAGGAGAAGCACTGGAGTTGTACATTTACCATCAACAGAGGTTTGTTACTTACGATCAAGAAAATTAATATGAAAAAGGAATTTTTTGTCATATCTGATGCAATAGCAAGAATGCCATTCTCCTCTCTTTTCTCCTTCGCTTTTCCTGATTGTTTAGTTATTTTATTATTTATTTGATGGAATTTTGAAAAATTTTAACTTTAAAATATATCGTTTGTTTTAGTGAAACAATTTGATTTGTTTATAAAAATTAGTAATTATTTTTATCGACACATTGGTACCTTATTTAATTTATTGTACAGAGCACAGGAGGCAGTACAGGAGAAGATGAAGAAGAGCTTGGTGGTACTTGTCTTGAAACTAAAAATAATACACATCATAATGAGTTCCTTGATCATGAATTATTAGAAGTAAGTTTTTTTAAGCTATATTTTTTACTCAAGATAAGTTATAGTAAGAAAATCTGCATAGTTATTCATTTCTAAAAACAATAAAATTAACTAAAATTAATTTATCTATTTCATTTTGATATTTTAGGAAAGAACAGTGAAAATGTACAGTCAAAGACGAAATAAGAGGTATGTGTATTACTCTTGTTTAAAAAATTAATAATGCAAATTCTCTTCCCATAAATATATATATATATATATATATATATATATATATATATATATATATATATATGTATGTATGTATATATATAATGGGTAGATTATTTAAACATTATATTAGCTATCAGTGAAATAGTATTTAGTAATGCTATGGTGATGGTTTTTAGACATTATCGTACTTCGTGCGGGTCATGTACAATAAGGTACAATTGGTAAGTGCTTCACTGTACATTAAAAAGTACAATTAGGCACGACCTGTACGAAGTGCGGTAATGCAGCTGCTCATCTCATTCTAGCGTTTTTCAGTGCTCTCCATTTCAAGCATTTTTCAAACATTATTTGTCATCTAGTCTCATCAAGTTTCTTAATAATATGCTAATTTCATTCATATTTATACTGATTTTTAAAAATTTCAAAATATTAGGTCGTGCCTAATAACATACTCATGATCACTACTGATATTTTCTTAAAACAAAGTTGATACATCTTCAACTTTATAATCTGCCTGTGATTTAATTACAGTCATTCTGATTTGGAAGCAGATGACGAAGAATTTGATTCTCTCAATCAGTCTGATGGTGTAAATCAGTCAGATCATGGAAATCATGAATCACAAACATCGACAACGGCTGTTACAAATAGGCCAAGACTGCCTACACCAACAGCGGATAATCCACATGAAGTAAGTTCATTTTATATTATTTGTATCGTCCATTTTGTGAAAAATTAGTTGTGTTTAACGATATTGTATTATATATAAAAATATTCACTTAGAGAGCTTGAGAGAAAATGAACGTACATTTTAATATTATTAATGGGCAATAGTTGCCGAAAATATGTATTTATAAATTACAGTTAATTGAACGTGCGCAGGAAGAAAACCGACGGTTGTTGTCTCTCTTGGAAGATAAAGATCACAAAATAATGGCCTTAGAAGCACGTATTGTGCAGCAACAGCACGAAATGGCAATAGAACGGGAACGACTACGGGAAGAAAATGCAGCTCTTATTAGAGCAATGGCAGCTTTAGCCAGTAATTAATTTTCTGTGCTATGTTTTTTATCTTCTATTGATTCGCGAATCGCATAACAGTGATTATGAAACCATGAATTAACCACGTTATGTAATGTTAGTTTGCGTACGATGACTTACTACTAATCTAACTGCAAATAATATGCGATCCTTAGAATTCGTAACTTTAAGCTCACCTCTCCAGATTATCAGGGTAAGTTGTGCTATTGAATTTTTCAGACAGTTAGTTTTCATACGATAAAAATATATTTCTCGTTGGAATATCTTGAAAAAGCTAAAATTAATCTTGTTTCGCTTAGAATATTTAAGTTATAAATTGCACTATTTTTCATAATTTATCTACAGTTTTACCATTGTATCATTGTAGATTAATAGTGTTTATGCTAAATGCTAAAATTGTATATCGCTACATTTTGTTAAAAATGAGAGAAACTAAATATACGTATGAATTTAAAAAAAAAAAAAAAAAAAACTTTATACCATACAAAGTGGCTATGAAAATAAACCATCATAGAGAGTTTAAACTTAATCTATGTTTTGGGAGATTTTTTACACTGTAAATGTTATCGGTAATACTTTACGTAAAGCATTTTTACGTAAATTTTTTACCTACGATGACAGAATAAACGAACTACACATATTTACTGAAATAACAATTTTACAACGTAACAGAAATTCAATATTAGGCAAATAAAGCTATATGCGAGTATCTTATGTAAATATTAAAGCTCAAAGTAAGTCATTCAGTAAAGACTAACGATACATTGAATTAAGCGTTATAATGAGAAAAAATATAATATAGACTCTATTGTAAAGGAATTGTAATTCGTTCTACGAACTACATAATATAAAAGATATTGTAGCTATAGATGTATAAAATATTATGTTTAGAAAAGTAATCTTGCTGCTTGATGTGTGAAGAGTTTAGTTATTTTTTATTAATTATTATTTTTAACCGTTTGCATTGGGCCAAACATATAAATTAAAAGCAGGAGACTGAGAATGCGAGTGTTTTGCGTGATATAGAGTAAAAAAAGTGGATTCACGAATCAATGTATGGATTAACGAAAATTTTTGAAATTTATATTAATGTATTTCAATATGTCCATAATTATTGTTTCTTACTTCTTCAAATATTATTCTCTGTGTTAAAAAGAAATCTTTAATTACTTCCGATTTGCTGCATTACAAAATTCTTTAACGTCATTACTCATGTATTTGGTAATTCACCTTTTTTTTCTTCTTTTTTATATATAAAACAAAGATAGTCGAAAAACACGAATTAAAAAGTGATGAAGATTCTAAATAAAAACAATATTGAATTATTTTACATTTGTAATTTTTTTCAAAAAATAGAAAATAATGGTCCGAGAAACATCCCCTTTGCAGTCCCTTAAAGTTTGACCGTATCTCACCGAAACACTTTGTGTATCTCGACGCATGTATGAGATTGTGGTTAACAAAATTTAAATCAAAGTTTGTAATTTGTATTTTTATTCATAAAATAACTAAATAAATTTTGATATATAATACTTACGCGTATTCTCACGCGAAGTTAGACTACTATCCGTATTAGTCACTACACGTAACTGTACATTACAAAATCGTTGGGATCCGATCATATAAGGTTTTCCTTAAATCAATTTTAAATTCCCTTTTTTCGAGTGTGCATACCGTAGAGTGTGCATACTATTCTTATGACATGGTGCGAGTAAATCGTAACATGTGCGTACACACTTAGAAAAACATTAGCCATTGAACATTTAAAAATGCGCATAGAGTAACTTGGTCTTAGATTGCTATTAAAGTAAAACCTTTATTAATAAAAATTATTGTATTAATCAAATCTCCATTCGTACAATATATTGGGTCTACATCGAGAAAAGACTTGCCAAGGATTGATATCAGTGGTGCTAATGTTTTTCTAAAATTCGGTAAGCACACAAATATGCATTTTTATAACGTAGCAGGTACTACACTTGTTTTTTTCTTTTCCCCTCGACAATAATTGCTACATTCTGTTTTCTCTCCTAGCATATTTTTTATCGCTTACTTATTATTCACATACAGCCGCCCTTAATATATTTCGTATTTACACTGTTGCTTAATAATCTTTTTACACGTGATTTACAAGCATCCGGGTGAATGGAGCGTGTGACTCTACCGGAAGTAGGAATCCTAAAAGGTCACACACCGATATGCATCGGTAATCGAATGTATCGATTATTTGCGAAAAGGCGACATTATCCTGATATGTAACGTTTCGAGAGAATTAGAAATGAAGTCTAAGGAACTTACAGTTTCGTTATTCTGGATTCTTAAACGTGTACTTGTTGATTTATTGTCAGCGATTGAATTACCATGACCGCACATCATAAATAGGATGTTGCCTCGACTTACATGCAATCACGTATCACGGCTACATTAGATCTGTAGGATTGTCATTGGATTGACTTTTGTTGCTCTTTGATACGCGTCTGTTTAAAATGTAGTTTTCCGCATTAACGGAAACTTTTCCTATATCGACATTTTGTATGAATTAGATTTGCTAGGCCATACTTTCAGGTATATATGTATTATTTTTAAACCGATAAAACTATAATTATAATTCAATTTAAAGCGACGATTTAAATAATGAATAATTAGGTGCATTAAAAGATAGTATAATCAATGTGTATGTATCATTAAAATATAATCTTGGTAACTGCCGGAAACAAGAAAGTCATACACATCTATAAAGTCGTTTAACGAAAGAAACAGGAACATTTAGTTAGACTCTTTCTGTGTGTGTGTGTGTGTGTGCTATGTGTGCGCGTGTATCTTGTGTTTGTACGAGAGAAAGAGAGAGAAAGAGCATCTCTCTTATCTATTTTCGTTAATATTATATACATACACTGCAAAATATGAATACGAAATATTATGTAAATACTTTTTCAACTCCTACATAATTATATTTTTCGAGTAATATTTCACATTTTCGCGTAAAACTGAAAGATTGCTATTTAGCGAGGAGAATCTTTAGTCCGTTTAATGCCCTCTACCTGAAAGATGAATGATATTTTCTTTTCGCCAAGATAATGCTTTAATTGTCGGATATATAATTACTTTCTTGCTTCCTCTTATTTCTACGTGTATTATCATTAATCCAACAAACGACTAGATTACGATGGTTGGATCTCAACCAGATTCTTAAATGCTAAGGAGCTTAAGAAGTACATATACTAATCACTTAACAAAATATTGAATATAAACCACCTTGCTACTGAAATATTTAGCATACGAATACATATACAGATAGGCAAAAGGCAAACGTAAAACACAAACACTGTTCTTAATAGCAACCTTGATATACAGACATTCTCCTCTTTTCGAAATTAACCTCTTTATGCTTTTATCAAACACAAAATAATATTACGCATAATGATATTTTGTACGGAGTTTCAACCAAGGATAAGTTAAATACAAATAAATTCCAAGTTCACAATTATAAGATTATAATAAAATATCTCTCTATTTTTGTATTTTCATGTCACAAGTAATATTCGCCACGTTATTCTGATAATAATGATCTAAATACACGATGACATCCTAAAGATGCGAGCCTATTTTGTCAAACATCGCTAAGTAAAATCTTCAATTCATCTGTAAAAGCATAATATTGACTTTCCATTTACATTAACTGTTATAATATACATACAAGTGTTTCTGCGTGTATTGTCAATAATAATACCTATGGATTTAACGTCCAATAGTATCTTAAAAAGTATTTAGATGTAGCATTTCAAGTCTGTGTACCAAACGATTAAGAAACACCGTCTTCGTAAGTACACAATCAGTTATTATGCGAAATTTTTTCTTTATTCCTCGAACATGCGTAAACATCTTTACGAATAAATAATTCGTGATTATTTAGATGTTAAAAATCGGGAAGATAGCACGCGCCACCAGGGGACCAACGAGAATGCTCGCCTGGTTGGATCCTCATACTTTATCTTCTTGCAGTGCGTAGGAATTTTTTGTCCGTTTTCCCTGTTTCTAATAAACATTCGACATAATCTTTCTTTCATTCGCGTTCATTTTTTTCTAACACTCAATAACTTAGTCCTTATGTAAGTAATTGTCTCTATATCAGCCTTTCCCGGTTCCAGGGACGACCGCCAAGGCACGTAGCAAAACAATCATCGCTCATATCACGAGAATGCAAAAAACCATTTAAGAGATTTTACACCTGATATATTAGACGACTTTGGTATTTCCAGCAAAGTCTAGAGCTCTTACTTCAGTTTGATATCATGTTTTCTCCTCTATCAATAATTGTCATTTGCAACGCTGTCGTGTCCTCGACAAATCATTGCAATTCTTTTTCTTATTTTCTCAAGACACATTACAGAGTTAACTTAGATCTCTCTGATAGAGTTCGATGGAAAAACATAGTTCACCCTCCTAACACCCCACCCTTCCTTATGTACGGAACATGTAAAGTTTAAAATTATTTCGCCGCTATACAAGAGTTTTTCAAACACTGCAACCGGAAGTTACTTCTTCGCTTTTTTGTTGATGGTTCCAGCGATACTGATGACAGTTTTTAGGTTCTTCCGATGACGGTGTCGTCGTCGTTGCCGTTGCCGCCGTCGTCGTCGTCGTTGTGGCACAACCAGCTGTTTTAAGTCCTTGCTCCAGTTCCCACAATTGACCCATGAAGTTCAGGTTAGGGCTGATGATTGGTCGAGCATTCTTCACCAGCGTGTAAGCCTCGACCATCGAGAGACCTTTGTGTCGCATTATGTATGCGATGGCTATTGTAGCACTGCGCGAGACACCAGCTTGGCAATGCACCAGAACACTACTTCCGGCCTTCCGTGCTTCCTCTGCAAAACAATTAAGCATTTCTCTATGAAATCTTAGCAATTTGTTTTTTCCAATTTCCTCTTAAACGCGGAAATGTGTTAAAAGGAAAAAGTACAGTTGCGGTACAAGTGCGTCATCACGAGGAATGACTTCGAGTTACCAATAGCTTCGAAGGCTTGCGCACACAGTTTATCCGAATTTTTATTCTGACTTTTGCCAGAGCGCGAGAACGCGTTGTAACGGTCAAGCAAACCAGTCGTGTAACCCAAACAGCCGATTCGGTTACGCAATATGGAGGACGACGCTATCGTATCACTCTCAATGAGTCATTGCAATGCCCGGATCCTATGCGAGTATTACGACGCTGCGTGTTGGCCGACACCATTATGAAAACGTGTGCATATGCATCTGCACTTGTAAACATACATGAGTTTATAATTCAGTTTAATATATTGTACCGTATGTACACATAGTACAATGCGCAACCGTATGTCTATCCATTATGCTACAAATAATACAAGCGCACAGATAACCCATATATCGCTAGGTATTACAAACCACCACCACCACCATCAACCTTAACTTCTCCCTCAAAGAAAAACATTTCAAAGGATTATATCGCATCTAATATCTACAACTATGCTCCTATTACACCATTATTTGGTTTCTAACCAGCTAAAAAGAACGCGCGGCATCGAATTACATTAAATTCACACGTTACAAGCGTTAAATTCAATCGAGCATCTGATTTCTATTTGCAATCTTCAGGAAAAACTCGTTGACGCAAAAAATAGTGACGACTTCAAAACGCCAATTTGCATACCCATTGCACACATGGTATCGAATTCCAAGCATGCATTTAATGCTGTTCCGAGTTTTTATTGCAGATTCTTATTAATTGAATAGTATTTTAGAAGCGTGTGCGTAATTGGACCGGCGAGCGCGGCATTATCCTTTGCAGCTAGAAATTTGATACGTAACTTCCGTTGAATGAGAACGACACGTATCGAGATTTCTCGTAATTCATTTCTTCTTTAGCGTTATCAAGCGCGTTACTACAATTAATCATTGTCGTGTCGTCTCAATGACCGAGAACAGGGAAGAGACCGAAGAAGAAGGGGAGAGGGGAAGAACTTTTCACCATCGAAATGGTGAATCGAGATTTTATGGATTACACGATTTTGTGCGGGGATCAGAGTCAGATCTTATCCGGAACTAAACCGTGGTTCATAATAGCTCTTTAAGTACGCAACAGTCGTGAAGATAAGGGGTGGCGCATCGGACCCTGCTCATCCAGCCGTGCACAACTACGAGCTTTGCGTGTGAACATGCTCTCGTGCTAGCAAGTTGGCATCTGGCATCATGAGTCAGAGGCAAACCAGACGGAGAGCAGAGTTCCGAAAAACGAGAGAGCAAAACAGACAAAGAAAGTCAAGGGACGGAACTGAGCTTAAACCCCTAACGGACGATAAGTGAAAAAATAATCTATATTTATACACATTTGAAGGGAGAAAAAAGAGCTAATAAAAAATAGATTAACTTTAACTTTAACTACATCACACCCCTTGAGACATAGGAGAGTAAATACACGGAGAAATGGTGAAGTAATAAGAATAATGATAATAATAAATAAAGTAACCCCTACACCCTTTCTTCAAGTTTTGTTTGCTTTTCCACAGTATGAGTAAACTTTTAATTTAATTATATATATATATATATATATCCAATCATTGCAAGAGGTCAAGGTAAATCAAATCCATTGTTTCATTTTTTGGCGGACAGTTGCAAAGAAGGCACCAATGGTATTACGCGACGCACTTTAGTATAACGGAAACGGGGTGTAACCAGCCGTTTCCGGTGGACCATTCACCATGCGTAGAGAGACCAGAAGACGAAAGGCTTCCATTCATGAAACCATGACTCACATGCGTGCACACGAGTGAACGGGGCCCCCTTCTTGTGCGTAAGCCAGTCTATGTGGCCCTGTGCATGCATTTGTGTACGTGCCACGTCCCTATGCACATCATGTGAAACACAATCAAAAAGGATACGCTTGTGCGCAGCGCGCTCGAGCAAGCGTGCAAGCGTGCAATCCTCCGCTCAAGTGTTGGTGCGTCGGTGAACTTCCTCTAAGCTCGTACGTCGATGTATGAGTATACACGCGTGTCTCTAGGCAAGACTTGTATTTGTATTTTTCCTGGACTTATGTCAGTTTACCAAGGGTACAAAGGGAGATCCCCTTCCGAATGTGCAACTGGTGGAATGCTATATACCTGGCCAACCGTCAAACAGGCCAGGCCCATGCTTTCGAATATTCCCTTCTTACTCCTCTAAAGGGGATGCATAATCCTTGGTTATACAGTAATAAAATAGCAGGCAACTTCAAAAGTTCGACATCAATCTTTTCCATTCGTCTTTATCTCTTTTCGAGGAATTGAATTTGAGAAGGGTCTCTAATAGCGAGATGAATTTGTGGGAAGTTGCTATTGTCAATCAAGGGTTCCTCGTGGCAATAAATTTACAAGACGCCTGGTGGTTCGTGAGAAATTGTTCAACAGAAGGATATTTAGTTGCAGATAACGGGTGACTAGCGTTAAGTTTCACATGCTCTCATGCACGATACTCGCACAATAAACGACAATAAGAATCAGAGAGCGTTATTCGCGGGACACGCCTAGTAAACTAAAAGAATTACTCATCGATGGAAACTAACGTCTTTTCATATGCTTTGCTCTAACTTCGCAGTCTCATAAATTGATACCGACACTATCCTCCTCCATCCTTCTTTTACGATAACAATATAGTTCCTACTTTGCAAAGTTGTGCGAGTAGCTGCCCCATAGAGCTTTACAGTTAAAGATCGCTAATAGATAGATAGATAGATAAATAGAGCCAATCCTCTACTGGATCTTACCAATGAAGTCGTAAGCTTCCGCAAAGTACTGTTTGAGATTCTGATGATTGGAATCATTCGCGGGAAGTCGCAAATAGGTAATTCCACATTTCTCGTGAAAGCCAGGAAGCTGGGAGGTGACGTTGAGAACCCTAGTTGCACCGAGTGCCTTCAGGAGTTGCAAGTTAGCAGCATCTTTGCCATTGCCGAGATAGAGAAAAGGCAAGACCCTGGATGCAGGGTGATTGTCGATTGCCAGCATCTGCGCAGCATTCGAATTCGGAAACCTAGAGAGCACGCACTGTGGATTTGGGCATTCGTTTGGATTTGGTCCTCCTTCCAGCAATGCGTTCTCGCAGAGTTCATGATGCTGATCAATAAAGTCTTTGTGTCCTCCTGCAAACAGAAATATTCTCGTTGTTACATCTTTTCAAAGTTAAAAGGATAGCGGTGAAATTTTACACGCAATTAAATGGACAGCTTTGAAAATTCCAGTAAAATAATTTTCTCGCCCATTTCCTTCGAAAATTTGCGTACAAGAGAGTTACGTGACTATCGGAGCGATATTGTAAGTTTTTATGAATCACGAATCTGGCCTCCAGAAGATAGAAAGATAATTGAAATACCATTCTCTCAACGTTTCTCCTTCGAGAGGCACTGCTGCAGTGATTCACTCGATGAAGCTCACATACGAGAAGCAGAGAAAAAGAGATACGGTGAGATACTCTCCAGAAGTTACTAGAGAAGAGTCGCTTTCAAAAAGAAAAAAATGTCCAAGGTGTCGGAAGAGGAAATAGGGTAGAGAATCGTTGATATCTATCCGTTTCATTGGAAAATTTCGTTCATTCGATACATAGAATAACTCGCTACGAGGATGAGGCACATAATAATAACAGCATCATCATCATTATCATCAGCAGCAGCAGCAGCAGGTTCACTTCCTCTAGTGAGTCGTTTATTAAGAATTGTGAAGAACGATGATAAAAGGAGAGAAAGAGCGCAAACCCCGGGAATAAACTGGTGCGGTAAAAATAAAGAAAGCGATGGATAGCCAACGAATGCGCAGAAGGAGGCGAGTAAGAAATGTGGGCTAAAAGTGTCTTCCTCTCCTGACCTGTAGCTCTCGTAAGGCCTGGCCTGGCCTGACGATGAGTCACACTTTGCTCCCTTTCCACTCCCCGCAGAGAGCCACGGTCGACCAAAGTCTCTCTCTCTCTCTCTCTCTTTCTCTCTTTCTCCCTTGGCAACTCTAGCCACCCGACCGGCCACCAACCCCAAATTGTCGCGCCCGATGATTATCCCATCGCCGTTGCCGTGAAACGTTCTTCTGGCACAAGCATCGTTTTCATAGGAAGTTCTATCCTATTTTTTGCACTCGATTAAACATCCACCGCTAAACTATTTCGGCCTAGTTATGACTCTCCGGAGGGCCAATCAAACAAATGTAGCCCATGCCATAAAATAATACTCTGCCCGTCGTCCCCCGTGCCAAATCTGCCTCTCCATAAAAGGGCGACAAAAGTGTCCGCAAGATTTGCCAGAAAATTAACGTCCCACGTAAAATGGGATACGCAGGGGGGCAAAAGGAATCTCTCATCCACCGAGCAAACTGGATCGTTTAATCGTTACGCTACTCCGAGCCCGATTCTTATGGTCTCTCCAAGATAGCCGGAAATGGATCAACCAACCAAATAACTCAATCGAGCGGTGGTACCACCACCAACCACACTCGATTCAACAACGGTATCTCTGCCCGTGCATTGTGTCCAACTTATGTGAGATTATACGCGCACGCGGCACGAATTATGCTCGCTTGATTTCGCAAAGTGTAACGGTGCTGTATATTCCATACGATCCTACTCTTACCGGAGTAGTCTAGACTCCTTTTTTCTCTCGCTACTCTCGTACCTCTACGGTCGACGACGACGAATGATTCAAATATTGCGATCCACGCTGGATTAAGAAACACCTTTCAAAACGTTAAGCTCCGTCGATCAGTAGAATTACTCATCCGAGAACAACTGAACAAATTCTGCTTTTGCGTAATTGCTTGACGTAAATTTGAACAATGCAGAATGCAAATAGCAGTGCTTGAATCGATCGAAAGGATACGACGAGAGGAATCTATAAAAGAGAAAATATCTCTCGTGAGTCAAAGGTGAATTTCCAATGGGGCATATGTTGTTGCATTTGGAGGGGTCTATGCGATAACTACGATCGACAAATGAGAGAGAGAGAGAGAGAGAGAGAGAGAGAGAGAGAGACCTTTTCTACTTTTTCTACTCATGACCCGAGATCGATTTGCTTCGCTCGGTGGACAAATGGTAATTAACCCCATATACTTGACAACGATTACCGTGGCGCAAGGCTACATCTTTTGGCGCCAAGTCGGTCCCCTTCCTCCCCCTCCCACCCACCCTCTCTTCTCATACTCCGGAGACTGTACGGGGCACATTGCGCGTTTTCATACATACATGCCGCGCTATCTCACGTTTCGATACACCTGCCGCGGGTCAAACTCCAAATTACGCAGCTACCAGCTAATTTGAATAAAAAACCACCATTGTCGGTGGGTAAACGCAGCCAACTTAATTTCTCGTTATCATCGAGATAGTAATTTATAGTAATGACAACGATAGAGACGGGAAAAGGACAAAAAAAAAAGAAGGCGATAATCAAAAATACTATCCATCGAACACAGTATTATCACGGTAAGATTGATTGCTACGACCTTCCAATGGTATTCTACTTCATTGTCATGGAATTTCTACGCTCTAATGTACTGTTGTAAACTGTCGAACGAAGGTGGGGGGAGAATAGAAACACGAGTCCGTGCAATGTTTGCATGCTCGGAGAAGGGGGGAGGCACATAGAGAAAAATTTGCAAATTGGAGGTCGAAAAGGCAGCGGCAGCGGCAGCCCCCTCCCTCCCTCCCAACCCGGTAATGCAGTCCAGTCGGAGTGGGTCCAATGACCGTTGTAAAAAAGAAATATTCATCACTCGAATAAGTCTCCGTGCGTCACCTGTATTATTTCGTTTATCAACCAACAGAGAGGGGGGGGGGGGGTCTCGGGGGTCCTGTAACGCGAAAACGAAAAATGAAAAACTTGAGAGGAGAAAAATCGGGAGAAACTTCTCATCGGTTTGACGGCTGGTGAAATTTACACGAAACGACTCATCCAGACTACCAGCACGCGCGCGCGCGCGCGCGCGTATTACAGAACTCAACACACGATACACAGTCTGAGTCATCGCAAAGAGATTGTACTCCTTGCGTGGCTGGTTCATCGGCTTGATATTCTCACGTCGAATGGAACGAACGAGGGTTCCCAGGACTTTCAGTCTCACAAATTAGCAAGGAGGTTCCAAGAATAACAACAACAACATCAACAACAACTACTACTACTACTACTACCAATGGTACCAATGCTGCTGCAACCACGCTATTACCACTCGTCTCTAACGAATTTACCAAGTTCCTTACCCAGGAGGTCGTCGTCGATAGGCAACGGCGACAGAGTCCCTGCCATCATGGCTATTGTCTCCTGGACCTGTTTGCTCCTCCTTCTCGGGATTTGCGCTACGTTTCGCGTTTTGCAATAAGACTCCAACATCATTTGACACCCGAGACGTCACCGAGAGAGACAGAGAGATCACACCGAGCAAGAGCCGACGAACTTTTGGATACGGATGGATGTCCGCGCGACCGGAGGAGGATTTTTGCCGCGATGTCCTCGTGTGCGCGATCACGACTGTCGAGAAACGTCGTCGTCGTCGCCGTCGTCAACAAGTTTGCGGGGATACCGTTTAGGCTTTCGGTTGGCGGGAGACTACCGAACAGCCTAGGCGGCACGAGAGAGTTTACATGAGGCTCGGCACGATGAGTCACCATGGCGCAAGATCATTCGCTCACGACGATTCTCAGCGACGTCACGTGACTCACACCAACACGAAGCCCTACGAAACTGCCCGAGCACAACACGAGTACACACGCACGAAACACACGTTCTCCTCTAACGTTTTACAAAAATTCCTTCAATCATATTATCATTGCTCGACTCGTATCATTTTCTACTCGTCGATCAGGATCGATAAAAGGGATGAGGGAGAAATAGTTTTCCTCTCTCTCTCTCTCTCTCTCTCTCTCTCTTTATGGGAAAAATCCTGAAAAAATGGAAAGGATACGCGTAGAACTATGTGGAACAACACGCGCGGAGAGAAGCAACGTCTCCGAACAACATTTTTAGAAACAAACGAGAGGGAGAGACTCGACGATTTCGAATAAGGGTTAAAAATTCTGAGAATTCTATATCCGTCCCGAGAGAGGCGGGAGAGAGGAGGGGGAGTTTGAAAATGGAAAAAGTGTCTGGAAATGAGTCAGTGAAAATCCTGAAAATAAACGTGGGTGGAGGGTATATCCTTGATTAGAACGTAGCAAAAGTAATTTGCTACGAAAACCCGATGAAATGCGTCATTGCGCAAATACGCCGATTCCTCAATTACTCCTATACGCTGCTCGGCGCTCCAACTTGGTAGGATCAGACGGCGTTTATAGCATAAAACTCGGTGAATTGGAGCTCATCCAGGGTTGCAAGGTTAAAGCGCGGTGACACGACCTTTCAAACAAGAAGGTTTAGCGCGAACCATTTTCGCATCTGCAGCAAATAGAATTAACCGCGCCGGATGATTGTAGCAGATACGCGCACATTGTACGCGACGCTTCAGTTTCAAGGAAAGGAAGAACCCAATCGAGGAAAATACCAGATGCCAAAAATTGATCTGTGATTTACAATTCTCTGCCGAAGGAGAGAGAGAGAGAGAGAGAGAGAATGGGAGAAGAATTTTATGAAAAGGAGAAAACATCTGTCGGAGATCTCTCTCTCTCTCTCTTCCCGTGCTCCTTTCCATAACAACCTTTTCCATCATCGAGTTTTTGGGTTTCGGTTTCGATTCCCGAGAGAGGACCAACTTTACTCTCTGCTTTTGTGTCTCTCCATTTTGTCTTTCCCAGGATAATGGATCTTCGCTTCGATCTACGAATAATGAAAATCTGGTCCGACGATAAAATTTATGATTCGTAAAGCGGAAATCCCTCGAAGAAAAGGCTAATGACTAATCTCTAAGGAGAAACGTTTACAATAATGACAAACGTCATTCGCCACTTGATTCTCTGATGCTCTCAAGGACATTTCCAGAACTCTAGTCATCCCTAGTCACAGGGTATTACGTGTTAACGAGTCTGCCTGTCCGGATTTCTGTTATTATAATGCGTCGTCGGATTCCCATAATCAAATGATTGGTTACGTGTTTCACGCGTATTCTCATCACTGACATCACTGACATTATTCTTTCTCTCTTTCTTTCTACCTTTTCCGCTCCCCCCCCCCCTGTTCTCCATCAACCCTATTTGCAATCAAAATTTCTGGAAAACCTGTGTCGCGATGCTTTCGAATATAATTAACCAAAATTAATAGAATGTTTGCTCCCCAAATGTTTGCATATTTTCTAAAATTGTGTAACATGCTTTTAAGATGAACAATGAAAATACATTGTGTCGTATACCCTTCTCTCTCCAACGAGAATAGAGTACAGAACAGTATAGAATATAATATAGTTTTCTACTCCTGGACTGCTGCCCGTCATCCCCATAGAAAAGGAGCGAATATAATATTTTGTAAAACTTCTTAGTGTCGTGTAGTGTTGGAACGCAATAGCGATTGTATCACAAGTCCTTGGGTAACATAAATTGTAAATTACTACATTTTTCTAATGTTCCTATCTCTCTCTCTCTCTCTCTCTCTCTCTACTTGAGATCCCTAGGCTTCTATTAGTTAATAAAAAAAAAAAAAATTTTTTTGCTCGAGCGTGGCAAAAAATTTATTGGCCAAGCCATAATTACGCATATGGGAATCACAAGGGTTAAGATCAACGTTCGTCGCAATGAAAATGGAAACGCTTGTCTCCTGAATAATTGATGTGGAATTAATCATACTCATCGATGCTACTTACTATGCGCATTCCTACTGGACTTGGTAATCGAGAGCATAGTCGCTGGTATAAATCGAGATACGAATAGATCCTACAATTTTATACATACGTAACTGCCCATTATACGGCACGATTATATATTTAGGTGCGACATACGTTCTCGAAACGTAATAAAACGCGTGAAAAAAAAAGACAAAATTCCCAATACCCGCGAGCCCCTCTTGATTCTTCATGAATCAATTGGTACATTGATGCATGTATATATTTAAAGAGAGATACGCAGAACAAATATTGGGACTTTATCCCATGCTTGCTGAACCACCCCGTCCTCTCGTGAATCATCATCGCCATTATTATTATTATTATCATTATCATTATCATTATTATTATTATTATTATCCAACGTGTGAGAATACGAGTCTCGTTGCTCAAAAGTCCGCTATGCACCTCTCTCCCCTGTTTTGTCGGCCTATAGTCGTAATGTCATTTTTTTTTTTTTTTTTTTTTTTTTTAAGAAGAAAAAAGCCTTTTCTTTTCTCGTCCTTTGGTTGAAAAGTATGGTCTTTTTCGAGAACTTGGAAAAATGAATCGCAGAATATAGGAGAAGGCGCGTCGTCGCGATAGGTGGATGCATAAAAGTTGTCGATATCGATGCCCAATGCGGTTAAGGATGACTCACTGGTGGAGTAGCACAAGCAGTTCGCTTCGGCCCTGAATTATTGGCGCTTACATTTGCGCGATCTACTACATCCATCCACGGTTGTATACACGCTCAACGCGTATTATTTACAACAAGCGCCTCCGCTCCAACCCCCGCCACCTCACACGCGCGCCGATGTCCTCTTCTGGAAGGATATCGATGACATTTATCGGCCTCTTCCGGCTGGTCAGCACGAGGAATTTCAGGCCTAATCGGAGAATGAATTTCTCTATTGTAGATCACGATTGATAGACGGCTGTCGGATTCCGTTGTTCGCGATCCTCGCGCGCGCAATCGTTTGAAATATCACTTACGTAAACCAACCTTGAACCGCTAAGTTCATAGATTGTTACATCTGAAAATGATATCACCTAACAATGTAGTTCGACTCGTGCGTAAATATGTTTCGTTGGCTTTTCAATGAAACGAGAGCTCCCGCGCGTGGGAGCGCGGCGGGAATACGTCAGCGGGAATATTTTCCATGGGCCGATGACGTTTATAAATTGTAGATAAAATATCGCTACTTAGGCAAAAATAAAACTCGAGTCCAACGGAGAAATCAATAAGTTCTTCAAACGTCAGATATAGTCCCCAGATTGCGCCGAATGAATAATATTCCACGAAATTTCTTTTTATATCGGAACGTGTCTCGTGTATTTAGATAAAAATCCTTAATTACCGGGGTGAAAATCGATCTTGGCGTTGCTCGGATCGTTCCACCGACTATTAAATTTGTGTTTACAAACGAGAGGGACAAAATCGAATACGCGTGATCTTGTGGTTAATGTACTTTGCTGCTTCCTGAAAGGAAATGCGCATTCGTGTGCATACAATCACCGTACCTTTGCTCGTACATGGATCTAGCTGGACACGTCGTCTCTCTCTCTCTCTCTCTCTCTCTCTCTCTCTACCATGAATTACACGTTCACATACATCAAAGTACATGAATTTCGACCTAGTGATGTACGTCATGAAAGATTCCACCATGAATGAATCACTTAACGAGAAATGCGCGTGTGGCATACGTAATATTTTTGTCTCCCTTTCGTTCCTCTCTCTCTCTCTCTCTCTCTCTCTCTCTCTCTCTCTTGGAATTTATATTAGAAAAGCGTGGAGTACTTTGTCTCACGGGATGTTAAGCATTTAAGGAACTTGATTACATTTCCATCAATTTCAATGGTGAAAATCGTTTGTACCGTAAACTCTTGATGAAGATGAACTTTATCGATATTGTGATCCATTAGCCTAAATAGCATTCGTTAGCATAGGTGGCAAACGCTATTTCGACGAATCGTTGAATATACTTTGGAAAATAAAAAAAGGAAAAATTTCTTTGGTTCTGCATCTCGCGGTAGTCGCATCTCAAGAGCCACTGGCGGAGATAAGGATGCGTGCAGTAGGGTAAAAATTGCTCTAATGGATGCGTGATGCATCTATAAATTTTCCTTGGATTCCCCTTTGGCGTTCCAGACACAGATGACTCAGACTTGTATTCGGGGGAACATTTCCATTGTTTTCGAAAACAATGCTAATCATTTAGAATACGCAGTTAAGTATGACCACGCATGCGCCTCGTAATCGCTACGCATCATTTCAACTATCTCACGCTAGTGTTCTAATCAGGAGTACGCCGATCGCATCAAGATTCGATTTCAATCTAATCGGAAAGTTTGCCTTACAAACAGGGGCCTTGCACCAGGGTGTTAATAATTTCCCAGATAATGAGAGACCCTCGAGGAAAGAAGGGATCTCCCTTCCGGTGGAAAGCATGTACCGCTCGTTATTATCGAGACGGCCATCTTTAGACGGCTAAGAGTTTTCAACATTTTGCCACTCGTCGCTATTGCATCATTGGTGATGGTGGTGTGGTTGTGACGATGTTAGTAGTGGCAGTGGTGTATCCAGCAATGTGTGCTATGACGTTTAATTCGTTTCAGACTGATTGCACAATGCCTGTGCAGCGTGCGACTACTACGATACCCTGATGATGTTCGGATAAAGAACTCGGGGGGTGAAAATGACGTGAATAACGAGAGGGGCAGGGTGGTATTGAAGGGGTCCGACATGTATGAGCTGGCACCACTGAAAATGACTCAGTCCACCAATTTGTGAATGATAATCGACCATGGGATTTTTTAGGAAAACTCATCGTGTTCTGTCTCTCTCTATCTATCTCTCTCTCTCTCTCTCTCTCTTTATTTCTTTCTTTCATATCCCGCTTCCTCCCTTCTCTTCTAGACCATCAAAACCAGTCGTGCAGTCGAAATTCATGCACGATGAGACACATGGCTATTCTTGAGAACGTTGTTTATTTGTCTAAACTTACATTCCGGCCACTCTGAGCATTAGGCCCGAGTTTCGAATTTACATAGTCATTTTGAAAGGTAAAATCATTTCGATTCGATTGATCAACGTCCTTCTCTTTAATAACGAATACTTGAAAGCTTCCAACGGGTCTTCCTTTAATCAGGGCAAAAATTCTTAAAGACCGTTCGATTGCGCGGTATCTGTAGCTTTATCGTTCCTTTTATCAGAGAACTTTTTTTATCTTTCAGGTGCCACGGTTGATACTAACTGTTTAGTCATTCGGATACAGAAAGGAAACGATGCGACGAGGATAGGTCGAGAGTATGTCGATAAGAGGTTATGATAAGAGATAAGTAGAAGCGATAAGTCAGCGGTCCAAGAAAATCTTACTGAAATTCTAAGAAGCGCACACGTACGTGGCAGCAGAATTTTCATTTTTCTCCCAACTTGAGCGAGAGTCCGACAAATCCGCCTACGAGTTAAAAGAGAGAGAGAGAGAGAGAGAGGGAGAGAGGGAAAGAGTACCATTCTGGAAAAAATTCTGAGAGAAAATGGAAAAGTATCGTAGACCCGAATCCTTAAATTGACAGGAAAATATCGATAGGAATTCCGTGGAATTCACAGCCGTAAAGCTTTTTCCAGTAAAAGAGGTTCGATGTAACATCGAAAGAATTTTGATTCTTTTTTCTGATAGGGCCAATCTCCACCGGGTCAAGAGGAGACTTTTAACGAGGAGATTAATGACGATCGTTATGAATCATTTTCTCGGTACACGACTCGCTATAAGAGTCAAGAGAGTTAGTACCAAAGACAGAAGCTGGGAGCTAACGTAGTCCTTTGTGATTTATTTGGACCGTGGAGGATCCCCGTGTTGTCTCCGCTTCGTGGTCCACGAATAACCGCGGATTCATACTAGCCGACTGACTCACTAAACGAGTCGCGAGTAGGAAACCATAGTTTCAGCAGCAACCTTAAGGAAATTCCAACGTTTTTGAAGGACGTCCGCGCTTAACATCCTGCGCTAAACGTCTCGAACCTGTCCTCCAGAGGTCCCCGTTCCGTTTCGTTCCTATACTTGTACATACATGCGGGCATGATTCACTTCTTGTTAATAGACTCGCGCGACCCTGATTTCATTTACGCATCTCGTCTCGTCCTCAGCTTGGTGTTGTTCCTTCGAAACAACACCGCGTGAAACACCCCTGAAGAAAATTACGTGTCTACCGAGAAGGCAATTATTCACTCGAGTCTCGCGATGAAACAGCCCTCGGAAGCTCATGGAAATTCAGACGCGTACTCGAAGGACGTATAACAATAATAATAATAATAATAATAAGGAACTCGCAAGGCGCGCGCGCTCTCCCTTGCACGCGGCTCTGATTCATTTCGCGCTAATAACCTCACGACCCTGATTCGATTTGCTCGTTGTCCGAAAGAGCGTATCGGAACGTCGCTAGTAGTAGTAGTAGTAGTAGTAGTAGATTTATTCGTGTCTCGTAAATGGCAAACTCGTATGGAGAACAGGAGCAGCAGCAGCAGCAGCAGCGGCACCACCTCCACCTTAGCCTTCATGAAAACGTTCAGAACTACTTGGATTGAGTCATACTTCCCAATAGAGCAAGCGGGTCCTTCTCCGACGCGCATTAAAATGAGAGAGTCTCGAGAGATCTTTGTTGTTCCGGGTTGCCTCCAAGTAGCTACGACGAACCCGGAAACTGCTCACAGAGAAAAGCCAAGGAGCCAAGAAGAACAAAGAGCGACCCAATGATACTCTCGGATATTTGCGATTTTCACTTTCCCGGTCTCTCAACTGTTGAACGATTCTCGTAAAGAAAGAACAGCCGCAAAGCCATGACTCAATGGAAAGATTCGACACCTTGGTTCTCGGACAAGACTTTCCCTAAGTCGACGAGAGGAAACGACGACGGAGGATCATCTTCGAGCAATCCGAACAATTCCTAGAGTGCGTTCCCTCGTAAAATACTTTTCTGCTGTCTATAGACGCGCGAATAAGCCGCGGCTAAACGTACGATGTGGAAATCGAGCAACTTGGAGAGTCAGAAGTCGAGTCGAGTCATTCGGAGGACAACGACAGACGCAGTCATCAGGGAGAGGCAAAGGTGTGAAGGCCGTGCAAGGAAAGTAACAGAGTCCCTTCGCCATCCCTTCCCCTCGCACTTCTGTTTCTCTCTCTCTCTCTCTCTCTCTCTCTCTCTCTCTTTCTCTCTCATTCGACTCGAGCAAGTGAATAGCCACGCCAATAAACGGCATTCCAAAGACGTCTCTCGACGCTTCTTCATGTAGAATCCTAAGCTCGCTTCTAGCCCGGCCAACCTTCGTTCTTTACTCGAAACGACCCTGTTAAACGAATACCTGTTCGCAGCTACTTTGATTCAGATTTATCTTCCATTCTACTCATTAAGATATTCCCATAGCTATTAATGCAACTGTGTTTACAAGAAATAAATCTTTCGCTCTGACACGCGTCTCAGGCGCTTTCAAAGGAAATATGCTAATTGATTAGTAATCGAAATCAATCGTAACTCTGACTCCTCTTCTTCCTTCTTGGAGCCACCATGCCACCACATGCCGCGATTACGACACTGGGTCGACCGGGTTCTTCTGTGCTTTATTTATAGAAATGCTAAAGCGTGCTTCCTTGTTTAGGCGAGTGCGGAGAAAGTACGGGAAAATATTGCGTGGGCGGCATTTGAACGATTGCATCTCAATCCTCGCTCCTTCTCGTGAAATTCCAGTGACAGGTAAAACAAGTTTACCGCGTTGCCATCAGGTGTGTCTTGCCATTTATTCCCTTCGGCAGTGCCAAAGTTAAGGTGGAGAGTCGTCATCGTCGTCGTTAAGCATCTTCTCTCCCTGGAGAAGGAGAACCGTTTGTTCGAATATTCATCGGCGACATCATCGATGATTAATGAGTCGTTGGTTAATCAAACACTAGTAATACAATTCTTGCTTCCGTTAAATGCTAATTAGTCAGCTGATAATTTCTTACCAGCTGACAAATTCCTCCGGTGATATAAGGAAGGGAGGAGTCTAATGAACTTTTCATTTCATAACCCAAGTCAAGTTCCTCAAATCTGATATTTTGCATTTTCCAGACATTACTCAGCTACTCGAATTACTTATCGTCATCGGGATCGTCGCCGAACAACAAATTCGCCAATCGTTGGAACAAAAGGGGAGAAGGTTCGTCAACCTTTTCGAGGAGTCAACTGATACACCGAGGCACCTCTCTTCACTTTTCTTTCTGTTCTCTCTCTCTCTCTATTATTTCGTTTCGTACTCCACATCATTTCGACGATGAGTCAACTCTTCCCTCTCGCTAAGGAGAACATTTCCCTTGCTCGCACCTTTCTACTTCTCCCGCTGTCAGTGCCATTCTCATGCCAATTTTGGCAGCGATCCTTATGCGCCAGAGGCATATTCCATACCGCCGTTCTCTCGTGTAGAGAAAATGCCAGCCGACTACCACAGGATTAGATAGAGATGACAAAATTAGTCGTCAACGTTGCACAAGTCTTCCACGGAAAGTTCAGCCAAACATTCTATGCAATGTCTGTGCAACGAAGACTAGATCTCTACGATATTTTATTATTATTATTATTATTATTCTTAACGATATTTTTCAAAAAAGAAACGTAACTTTCAGTTGTTATGCCTTGTAGATTGAACGATACTTGAGCGCCGAAGAGAGGACTTCTACTCCAACGAGGCAGTTTCTGTGTAGTTGAGCAATTTCGCGTTAGTCATCTTTTTAAACTGGCTGTTAAATAAGATAAAAGTTCGCGTGTTAATTAGCCTGTCGAATGGAGGAGAAAATAGTAAATTGACGCCAAACGTCCCTTGATATAATCTTGTCGCATAGTTGATCTATTAGTGTGTTCATTAAAAGATGAGCATCTTTTTCTTTGGCAGCATCCACGCGATGACCTCACCGGTCACTAACGCGCAGAATCGAGGGATCGTTGATGAATCTGATAGAAGACGAATGCTCGATTCCCCGTATTTTATTGATGAAACTGCCTCCTCCTCCATCGTCCTTGGGCAATATCATCTGTCGTTGAACTCACCAAAACATTGCATTGCGTCAACCCTGATCACGCGACAACCTTACCTCTGAACCGTGCATTTCCAGAAGGTTGGAACAAGCGCGAGAACCTTAAGATTCTAACTTTTGACGATCGAGCCACGGTGAGCCTGCCGCACAACATTAGATAGGAACATTTTTATTCTGCTCTGTTTCTTCTACTTTCGCTGCGCGTCTACGCGTCTCGGAGCGAAAGAAACATTTATGTCCAGTCTAAGTGGAAGAATGGAAAGAAAAAAAAAAAATGATTGATAGAGCGTGCCATTTTTCATGCAAAGCGGAGAATATTATTTGGAAATAGCGATCCAGTTAAAAGAGAGCAATGCCTAAATTGCGGAAACTGATTTCTCTTCGTTGGCGGGATAATAATAACGGACGGTAGTAGCGAGTCTCTCTTTCTCCCATGGACTTGCATCGATGTGAATTTCCTCGCAAGAAGCGAGAGCAGCCGCAGCCATAGCAGCAGCAGCAACAACAGCAATAGCAACATTCCCGAGATAGAGAAGAATCAAGCGGGTTCGTTGAAACGAATCGGGCAGGAACAAGTGGATCAAAGCGAGCGAGCGAGCGAGCAAACGAGCAAGTGAACGAACGAACGACGAGGCTCGCTGAGT
This sequence comes from Sclerodermus sp. 'alternatusi', assembly GCA_037305995.1. Lineage (NCBI taxonomy): Eukaryota > Metazoa > Arthropoda > Insecta > Hymenoptera > Bethylidae > Sclerodermus > Sclerodermus sp. 'alternatusi'. Next base: position 5,180,612 of record CM074550.1, read on the forward strand.
CAGAGAGAAAGTAAGCAGCGAGGCATTCGTGATTCGACGTTTTGACGACCCAGAGACCGAGCTCGTAAGGATTAGAAACGCCGTAGCACGAGGCCATCGTCCTTTCCCATCGCATTGTTTCGCACTTTTACGCGAGAGGAAAAAGCGTTGTACCGAGCATTGCGAGAGAAAAATATTACAAGGCATCGCGTTATGGCGCGAGATAATTGTAACTGCGCTGATTACTCGGCTGAGTCACCTAGCAACAATTATCGGAACGATATCGCCAATTTATATATCGCTAACGTAAATTTAACGCGGTCAAGAATGTCTCCATAATGTTTCCAAGATTTAATAATAGCTTCCCCGCTCCCCGCCACACTCCTGTAGATAGAGCGAAAGCATCGGGGAACCATCGCCCAAAGAGACGGGGACTGCTGGTACCTGGCTGCTTAATGAATGGCTTCGTCAAAGTTTATTGGAACTCTCCGCGAGCACGATTGCAAAGTATTTAAAAAAGTCTGGCTGAGATAATGACTTCTCTTCGCGGAGGCAATAACGTGTTGTTTCAGAACGGATTACGCCGTAGCAGGAGATAGAGCTGTTGTTCCAGGCATAACGCTCGCTATGACTCACGCAGCCGACGATTAACAGTGCAGTAACAATAATATTGATCCCACGAAAACATTAATTTATCACATTTCTAATAAATTTACCTCTCAATTATACCTGCGTTATTTTTTCTCTCTTTGCTCGTGGACAACGCGTAAAAGGAACATTATTCATTAACGGCATTAATATCGATAAGTTCCTTTGTAACGCTAAAAATTATATGTATCAACGCGATGCATATGGATACGGAGAAATCGACGAGCATGGTGAATGGGGGTGTGATGGTGTACTGGGTCTTCCTTTTAAAAATACGTTGGCTCAAGAGTTTTGCTGCTGGTTATCGCGGGGGCTTAGTCTACACGGGAGAGACGATCGTGGATTAAGCAAACATCAAAAGCGAGCTTTCCAAACACGAGCCAGCAAATGAAAATTATGCAGCCAGCCACTCGACGGAGCAGCAGCGGCAGCTCCTCCACAGCCGAAGGCAGTCGAGTCTCCCAGAGTCTGCTACGCTAATCGGCAAATAGCCAAAGTGGATCCACAGGTCGTTTTGAACGCCCTGTGGATATGGCGCCCTCCAAAAATCACTGGAGTGATGCGTCACCCGCTATTCTTCCTCGGGCACTCGTTGATTCCTCGTTGAGCAGAAAAAGGAGGGAGAGACGGTAAATTTACAAGGCCATGCATCATCGAGCGACCATATGTGCCGGATGGCTTCCTCTTCGGCGTGTCTCTATTGCTTCATTTCCATACACGCGTTACACAAGATATCTGCGCGTACGGTGCTCGTAGCGCTCCGTATTACTCGAGTTTTACTCGAATCGATTTTTTTAGTTTTGCATCTTCCAACAACAACAAAAAATCACTCTTCGAAGTGAAAGTAGTCGAAATTTGGTAGACGCGCCCTGTTCTCTCATCACGCGAGAAGAGACGGGGAAACGATGAGTGAATGAAATACGGTATGTGTTGGCGCACTCGTCTCCCCCCAAATGATCTGTCAGTAACAGGTCCTCCAATAAATTTCGCTGACCTTATACAGAGAGTACACACACACACACCTCCTACTCGCGTACTCGTTTATTGTCACGAGTGCGTGGGTGGAGACGACGGTTGTACGTGGATGTGTGCGCGTCAACTGTGCGTCAGGATCTCCATTGTCGATGGTTGATGATAGCAGTCGCCTATGGTCCATCCACGTACTCGAAGAAAATCCTTTCTCGTAGACCGTATCCAAAAACACACAAGCACACGTGGCGACCGCGCGTACAATCGTTCATCGTCAATAGAGGGAGGGAGAATTTGAAAAAATGAAAACAAGAAGAGAGCGAGGGAGACAAAGAACGTGTACACGTCATACGCATTCAGGTTAGTAGTTGAATAAGCCCTTGAAATAGGGAAAGGGAAGGGGAGGGGGGAGAGGGAGATCAAAAGGACCGGAGAAAGTTTTAGCGACACTCGTTGTTGTGGAAGAGAGAAAAGGAACGCGCTGTGCGAGAATCAAAGAGAAGTGCATAAGGGTGCTCAAGGGGTGAACTGGACACGTTAGTCATTGATACACTTTAAACCGAGCTGTAGCGGGTGACTCATACATATAATAATCGTCATCGACAGCTGATCCAGATGCGTCCTGCGACGTTAGCCACACGTTTCCCCTCGATAAGGGACGGAACCCCCACCACCACCCCGAGACAAACCGTGAAAGGGCGGAAAAGCTCACAAAGGCAAAATTCGGCCCCATAGCTCTCAAAAAGCGATGACTAATTCATTAAATCTCTCTCTCTCTCTCTCTCTCTCTCTCTCTCTTCGTAGCATGCCAACGAGCGAGTTCTGCGGGACGACGCTGTTTCACGCTTATGCGCATTTCTGATTTTCAATTCGATGACACTAGGGGCGAGACGTGGCTTCCCTGTGAATAATTGGTCTTTTTCTTCTCGTTTAAGCAATTCAGTTACGGTACCCTCCCCTATATGCCATAATTGCGTATTCCAAGTCGCCCGACGACAAAAAATTAAGATCCGCTCCGGATAGGCCACCGCCAGTGTTCGGAAGAGTGTTCAAGGCGAGAAAACAGCGTTGATCATTCTCATTGATCGTATCCGCGTTTAGCGTGAAAAGTATTCACCGAGAAGCTGCGATATTCCGTGATGCAACAAGCAAATGAACGACGCAAATGTCGTTCTGTCTCCGTGAATGAAAGGTTTCGGTCTGGCGATAACCGAAGACCGACGGCTCTACGCGCTGTTGTTGTCTATAATGCAATTTGCATGAATTACTGACGCGAGATATTACGCGTATCGTACACGCTTGCAAACACACACACCGCAACGTTGCTCGCTTTGTTCTCCAGTCATGGAGTACCGATCGTGAGAATTGGAAGGAGAGGACTATTGGAAAATTGCCTCGTTCCGTTCGTCCATTCTACAAAGTCGCATCCTTCCTCTCTCCTTTTCCTTCGGCGTTTTCACCGATTAATCACACCGATCCTGAGCAAGGGTGGAGAGACACTGCATGGGAACGACAGGTGCATCGGGAATTCGTTTCAACCGGCCCTCGAGCAGTTCCCCCGCTAGAGACATTCGACATAAATAATTTTATTTAGCCGAAACACGTACGGATACATCCACGCATCGAGTCGGAAGCTTCGCCAGCTATAGCTTTGCGTTGTAGAATATCTCTGGATAATAGATACTTGCGCGCGCTTGACGTAATCGCGTGTATATTTTTCTCCTTGCTCTCATACTCACGCGGGTATACCTCGAATTTGTTTTGATACGCGTGCTCATTTCGCGGGGAAGGATCATGCTTCGTGCTTCAAAGGCACTTCTGTCTTACGTCAGTTTCACGTGTTCTCCAACAACACGCGGAAAGCGCGGACGTGCTTGAAATTATAAACGCGTCCCTTTCAGGGACACCTCGATTTCCTCCTCTTGTTTTTATTTCCGGAAATGCCCGATTGGCCAACGACAACGAGAGAGGGTCAACGACATCGCCTCCGATAATTGTGTTAACTATGCGCGAAAAACTATCGTTTTTTTTTTTTTTTTTTTTTGTTGGATTTTCTTCACTGAAAACCCTTCTCGATATTCCCGCCGCGAATGACTCCTGGAATAAACGGGCCTATCGCGCAGGTTATTCTTAAAAGATTCATTTCGTAGAAGCGTGTCGCAGTTATCTGTTCGTAGGTCTGGCTCCGTGGGTGGCTGCTGGATGATGACTGCCGTAATTCAACATTAATGTAGCGGAAGCTACGATAGAACGACGATGAGGCAGACGACAGATATCGCGTGTGCTCGCGACAATGAACGCGATTACCACCACGAGAAGCAGACCTCGACGCGAGTACACATCTCGGTTGCTTTCCACGCGCAATTTTTTCCTCCTCCTCCTCCGCTCGCGTGCAAAAAACCTTTGGAAAAACTTCGCTAAGCGCGAGATCATACTGGCTGATCTTAATACATAAATTATTACGCCGACCGTCGTTGGCTTCCATTCGCCTCTTACTCGACGCTGTTTCTTCCTCTTAACGCGCGAAAAGCGCGAACGGAGCGTGGACGAGCGTAGAGCGGGGTAAGAGACGAACCCAGGAAAAAACTCACTCGATTTCCAATCGTCGTCTATTGGAAAGCGGATGCGGGAGAGCACTGTCGTGTTAAAACAATGCTGGTACTTGTTAAGGATTTAAGAGAGAATCAAAATGTAGTTTCTCGTTGGATCGTTCGCGTTTCTTCTCTCGAGTACGAGAAACATCGAGAGAGGAAGGGGGAGAGAAAGAGAGAGAGAATGTGAGTCACCGCGTGTATGTTAACCCCGCAGCCTGTTTACGCTGGCTAAACGCACTCGGCCGTATGTCAAAATCTTATTGCATAACGCATCCCCCTGTGTCTCGTGTCTCTCTTTTGGATATTTAGGCATGAGTCACAAACGGATTACGAGACTTGGCTGCTGCTTAGACTTTAATGCTGGGCAACGACTATGCCCCTCTATAGGGATTAATTTTTAACGCGAGCTATCAAAATAAAATAATTGAATCGCCCTCCAAAAATGTATCAGACACGAGAAAACTCCGTATCGACGAGATGACGCGAGTTAAAGAGATTGGCGAGATTCAAGTTAGTTTTGCGCATCGATAGCGATAAGTCGGAGCAAGAGGGAAAAGACTCTATTATCGTCGATAATGTCGGTATATGCGAGATGACGTCGAGTTCTTCTAGCAGATAGTCTTAAATGGAGTTTCAAGGACTACGTAGCGGCATCTATTCAAGCGGTTTGCGAACATCGTAGCAATTCGATTGAGAACTCGACTGAAACGATAGAGAATTAAATCAGAGGGGAGGGGAGGGGAACGCGATCGGTTTCCATATGCAAGCATGTGTGTGTGTGTGTGCATGTACGCACGTACGAATAGAATGTGCTGCGGTGGTTTAGAAGGATGACTCGGACATTCGCGGCAATTTTTCTTTCAGCTATAATTGATAAGTTCGCACAACGAACAATCTTCTACCACACGTCCATGCGACACGAGCATATACGTATATACTTTATTCAATTCTTGCATAAGAAACCGTTCGCATAAAAACGCTGACGCCAGTTCTACGTGCGTGTGAGTGATTTGAATCGTACGGCGCTCTTCCCTTATCTATCAAGTGATATCATGCGTACACCGCGTAGCTCAGTCTCGCGCATCGAACGATTGCGCCGGGTGGCGCTTAGTTCATCGGTGAATTTAACCCGATTTATTTTATTAGCAGATTCCGTCACACCCCTACATTACTGTTAAATCACCTACGCCACGTTCAAACCATTTCGATTGCTTGGACGATTCCAGTAATTGCCCCGTCCTCTCTCTTTCGCCTCTCAAAGTTATTTGGACGCGAGAGAAAGGACTTTGGCATAGACGCGTAACTTTTCTTGACCATGAATCACTTAAATTAGGAAGAAAAAACCTTATCTCACTCGCGTGTTTATAGAGTTGCCTTTATACGACACAAATGAATGGACTTTATCTTATAAATTGACCTATTTTTATATCGTACGACTCACAAGTTTGCTAGAGAATAAGAGAGTTCACGACTTTTTATAAAATCATTGATACTGGTAGCGCAAAATAGGGGGGGGGGGGCGGAGAGGAGGGGAGAAAGTCAGAGATAGAAGAACGGACGTATCAGAATCACTCGATATTCTTGAATAACGAACTATATCTAAACTGGAGCGTTTAAATGTCATTGCTTAACTGACGTCATACTTAATCTTTATACGAATAAAGCTGGTAGATTTTGCTCAAGGACTTCTTGGGGTGGATGACCTTTGAGTCATTCTCCAATAAAAAAAAATAAGAATTGGTGCGACTGCTCTTATACATGTTAGAAAAAACCTATTGCTATATTTAAAGGTAACCTCGGCTATCGAGTGTCCCGGAGCACTTAATATTAGAGGCTGACAAAAAGCTAAAGGAATAATCCAAAGCGGAAGAAAATGGCGACTTTTTCCAAGCGAAATCTCGAAATGCGTAGCGTTTTATTTGTTATTGTTTTTGCCGAGAGCTTCGTATTGGGCAACGCTTAGTTCATCATTGAATTTAGTCCCAGGCTTTGCTCTCGTCATCGAGCGAAAAAGCGTATCCTTCGGTAGTTCGGCCAGTCGATAACCTCAACTCGCGCTCACGTTAATGCCGTGAACCTTGAAGAAGCACGAACGCCTGTACATCGTGTTCAGAAATATTTATATCAATGAATGTCGCACAGGAGCGATTCCAACATTTATTAGCTCTTTTGTAGTAGCGCTCTGATGTACCGCCAAAATCGTATCTTCCTCTCACACTCGCTCCTACTCCCACCACTCTCCCACTCGTCCACTCTCTTTTTTGGCAGATGGAAGAAACCGAAATGAAAGTTTAGAAATATCTCGCAATAGCCAATATTCGGTGATCCCGAAAATAGCTGACGCGACTAAAATTAAAAAAACCCTATTTCAAGAATCAAGGAGAAGGAGAAAGAGCAACGCGCAACACAGCTAGATGATCGCGCATTGACAGGGAGAGCTTTTTCGAAAACTTGTTAAATTCCAACTTAAAACGCATCTTTCCAAGCAGCAGAGAGATATGGAGAGAACGCTCATTTTTGAAGAAGCGCATTATTTGCGATGATAAATTTCCGCGGTCGCGATGATTCGAGAAACGCGCGAATGGAGAAGGAGAGGCTGAATGCTAAAGTTGATGAGAGAGAAAGGTCGGGTTGTTACGCGATTGAAAGAGCGCGAGAAGAGAAGAGGAAGAAGAAGAAGAAGAAGAAGAAGAAGAGGGTCGTCGGGTCGTCGGGTCGAAGAGAATATCGAAGACGGTCGTCGATCTCTCGGCTGCTCCTTTCTCTCTCCACTCCACTACTACCACTTTCCACTGCAACCCCGCGAACTCTCCATCGCTGCTCTTTCCTTTACACCCTCCCCCCTTCGTAACGAACGGCCCTCGTAGATATCGATAATCAGCGGGCTCCGTATCGCAAAATTCAGTGTTTGGCAAATGAAATCAGGGACGACCCCGGCGTTCGGTGGCACGGCAGAGAGCAGTGCGCAAATTCTGGCCGACTATTCGCGGCGTCATCTCCGACATGAGTCATTCCTATGTATAGATCCCCACCTTTAGCTACATCGCTTATATATTGCCGGTGACTTCGAGCACCTCGCTTTTTCTTTTCTTCCTGCTTGCGCGCATAATCCCGGGGATTCTTCCGTCATGCGTGCCCGTCGCATCAAATCTTGCCAGAAAAAGAATTAAGCTTTACACACACATACACATACAAGCGCAAACACACTCTCTCTCTCTCTCTCTCTTACTCTTTGTTCCCAAACGACCATTAAGTTATTCTCATTTTCTTACTTCCTTACTTTCTTCCTTCCTCCCTCAAGACCGGCAAATGCGGTACACGAATAGAAATGACTTTTTATTAGTCTAACGAAAAATGACGAAACGACAAACTCTGTTGTTCGTTGGAAAAATTTTGCGAGCTAAGAGTGGACTTTATTATAGCCATCACACTCTAGTGCCATGGCTCTAGAAATCAGCGAGATGCTGTCACTGGTCAAATAGAAACACTTCATCAACACAGCCCTTTCGCTATCATAGAGGGTGTTGTAACAATGATCTCCTTCGAAATTTTAAGGGGTTGTAGAGGGAGTGATTCTAAGACGATTTTTCATTTACCACGTTTTAATCCGAAGCTTAGTTTTTGAGATATTTAATGATAAAGGTGCTATTAGTTAGACAGAGACAGATAGATAGTTGAAGCGAGAGAGGATGGTGTTATCTCACTTCAACCAATTGACTCTCTCTCTCTCTCTCTCTCTCTCTCTCTCTCTCTCTCTGTCTAACTAATAGTGCCTTTATCATTAAATATCTCAAAAACTAAGCTTCGAATTAAAATGTGGTAAATGAAAAATCGTCTTAGAATCACTCACTCTACAACCCCTTATAATTTTAAAGGGGATCATTGTTACACCCTGTATAATATTTTATTTTCAACTTTGTTATTTTCCAATAAGCAGCGTCACGCAAATCGATATCAATTGTTATATCAATTGATTTCTATGATTTGCATTGATCTCCTTACGTAATCCATTCATTATATTATAATAATAGAGAGCAATTAGCAATTAGCAATGCGCGATGTAACGCCATAGAATAGACGTGAAAGAATTTGCAGTAGCATTAAAAAAAGTTTTTATGCAATCAGACACCGCTCGTGTTGGTTTTATTTGTATATCCCCACTCTCTTTACGGTGTCTTATTGCTCTTATTGTTATTATTATTGCACAAGTGTGACAAAGGGGCCATAAGGACACGAGCTGCTCGCGCGATTACGTACTATCGAATTAAGGTATGATTTGCAAGAGAGACACGTTCCAGTACGTGAAATAACGATTGTACTGAAAACAATTTGATAATTGTCGCGATATCGCTGATGATGAGAACGACGTCGCGGTAGTTTAAAGAAATATGAACCACGTATACTTGGAGATAGCCAACCTCCTTATTCACGTTTCTAAAGATTTGCCATTCAGTTTTTCATACTTTTGCCACATAACGAACAGTACGCTATAAGAGTAAAAGGGGTACGCTTCTATAATAAAAATTAGAGAAGAGGATTTCCAAATTCTTGAATGTGCCCTCGCTCTTACTCATACCTTGTAACCGACCGGAAAGCGTTTTATTCTTGAACCGAGCGAGAACATGAACTAAATCTATTTTCGATTCGCGCTATGGGTTTATCGTTTCTCTAGCCATGGGTCAACGAACCATGATTTAGTGATCGAGTTCTTCACGGTGAACAAATGGAAAAAAGGAAATAGAACTTACCCAGAAGAAGAGCGGGTTCCCTGTTGTCATCAACCAAAGCGGCCAGCACGAGGAATAAGGGATGTTGCACGTGTAAGCGTTCCAGATCAGCGGTGCAATCGTCGTAAACAACCACCTCCCTGTAGTGCCTCCTCCTGAGAATCTCCTTGCCCTCCCTAGCAGTTACCAAATCAGCCAAGGTGGCCTTTCCCATTTGTAATCTCCTCCGATTGAACCGGTCCGAACAATTAACATTGATAGCTCCAGTTATATGGTTCACATTGTACAATATGAATGGTCTGCAATCCAAGAGAATTGGCGCTGATTCCGGGTGGGCCAGCCTCTGAGCGAGTTCATCGGCCGTCAGAGTCCTGGTTTTCTGAAGGACCAATTGTCTCTGAAGAGTGTTGCTCTCCGAGCATGGACTAGTGGGCAAACTGACGGCCTCCAGCTTGCACCGTTTCGAGGCTGACAGAGGATAGAGATGGGGCTGGTAGAGATGATGGTGGTGATGATGGTGGTGATGATGATGGTGATGATAGTATTGAAGTCCCGAGCCTTTCTCACCAATAAGGCTATCGTTATCACTGCTACCAATAGAAGCGGAGTCGGAGCTGCAACCGGTGGAGCTACTAGCAGAGCTCACAGTGGAGGAGCTTGGCGAAATTGGCGAAGTCGGCGAAGATAGGAAAGTTGCTGGCGGTGGACCCGGTTCGCTCAAGCTCCGGTTCAAAACCAACTTGAGATTGTCGCGCGGGCGTCCAGCCGTCACCGGCTCGCAACACACCAATGTCGACATTGGTACTATCTGCTGATTTTCCTGATACTGCTGCTGTAGAGTTTGTTGGCGTTGTTGTTGTTGTTGCTGCTGTTGTTGTTGTTGTTGTTGACGTTGCTGCTGATGATGAGAATCCTGCTGTTTGACGTCAGTCACAGATATATCGAGATCCAATGCTGGCGCTGAAAAAGCAACGGACGTTCGTCAGACAGTGCCAGACTTTATTTTCTATAAACTGGACGCGAATTTGTTAGTCGAGTACTCGCGAAGCGGAAAGTTACAGGTTGGCTCTCAATTTCGAAGAGCCTCTAATATCAACAAACATTATTATCATTTTTTCTATTTTTACTTGCTTGCTCATAAAAATCTCCCTCCACGTGGATATTTTTTTACTTCAATATCAAAATAAGTATAATCTGTCTCTCTCTCTCTCTCTCTCTCCCCCCTGCATTTTATAAACAAAATCTAAAGACGAACGGAATAATTAATTTGTTAATTGCAAAATAGTACTGGAATTATTGTTAGCAGAGGAACCCATACATGTTTCAACACCTTTGATTATCGTGGCTTTCCTCAAATATTTGTCCCAATCATCTTAATTTTAACACTTGCATGCAATGAGATATCAGTAGTGACGTAATTTTTATTTCTGGTAGAGAAAAGATTACGAGTAAATTTTACGTCGATCTCATTACGGCCGAAATATATAATAAGTTGTGTACACCAGCTTGACTTGTAACTTTTCAAGTATCTCTTATCTCGTGAATTCTAGTCTCTGTCATTAATTGGAATTATACAACGCAAGAGTGATATCGGTTGAGATCCATTAAGCAAAAACCATAGGAAATTTTGTTTTCACGTAGGTAATATGTAATCTAATTAACGCTTAATGAGAGTTCTTGATAAAATATTCCGGATAAATACACACAATGGTAGAGTTTTCAATAAATATATAATATATGGATGGAGATAAGTTATCGGAAGCTTTCAAAATAACACCGGAGATCTTGAAGAAATATCAGGACGGCTAAACATAGTTGAAAATAAATTAAATAGTCGGTTTTTGACAATTTTTAATTCATCAGAACTTTAAAACCCGATTCGATTGAACAAAACCAAACGCCATTTATTTAATAATCGTGTCCGCGATCCTAGCGACTGTTTCATTGGAATGAGAACTTGGTATCATTACCGCGGAGTTTCCTAACGTGCTCCTCTGGCATTTAAAGGTTTTCACGAATCGCAGCCTATGCTTTCTCAAACTCATTACACGTCAAACTCAGACGACCATCGGCGCGAGGTCAACGCTTTTTTCCAGATTCCGTGTAAGCATAAAGCAGGAGTGACTCATTTTTAAATACAGATCGTAAACAAGAAACGTTTACTTTTAATATAGACTTAATTATTGATAAGATAGAGTTTTATTTTCCTCCTTCTTGGCCAAATTATCTGGTTTTCTTAATTTCCTCTTTTTTTAGAGCGCTCCAATCAGAAGCTCTTGAACCAGTACTAAAGTCAACTAACTCTCTTCTTAAGAATGATTAATGAACGAACCTGAAATAAATCGATGTACCTAGAACCGTTCAATAATCAATAACTTCGTTGCAGTCATTGACAAATCTCAAGTGAAAGCAATTTATGGATCCACGGCTTGGGTGCATTAATCACAATATAATGGGCCAGGAGTTTAGTGGACGAAATGCCTTCCAAAGCTTTCTCCTCCTTCATAGGTTCTAAGCATTTTAAGGTTTGGGCATTTAATAAGTGTTCGCTACAAGAATTATGTAAGTTGAAAGAGCAAGAAATACGAACGCCTCTTAGGCCCTGAACACTATTCTAATTTGGAAATTGGATTACGACCAATGTCTTAGATATTACGAAAGAGCATGTGTAAGCAGGGATGTCCTAAGTTAGAAATTACGTGATGCACGAGGGATGTGTGTTGCTTATACCTTGCTTATCGTCCCATTCGTCACTATCAGTAGTAAACCATTACATTTTTGTCTCTCCTCCATTCCATTAGATTCATGCCATAAAAGCTTAGTCCCCAATCACACGAGAGTGATACCCGAGCCGAGAGACATACACATCTCGGTGACACACGATGCCCTTGTAAGTGCCCACGTGTCAGCCGCAACAGATCGTAACGTAGTGGTAAAACAATATTAGCAAAAGTGCGTTTTAATATGACTAAAGCAAGCAACGTATATTCTACTATCTTCCTCTCTCTCTCTCTCTCTCTCTCTCTCTCTCTCTCTCTCTTCTTCTACCATTGACGCGCAAACGAAAACTGTTTTCGATTTCCCTGTTTACTTTCCTATCTAGCTTTTATTGCGATAGCGCACGCTTAAAGACGCGAAACGATCTTTCGATGTTTTCTACCCTAACTTTAGGTAAATTCGTCATTCGGTCTTTTCTCTTATTATCCGTTTACCAAGGAACAATGTTTGCGTAGTTCTTTGCGCGGTTTCACGCGTTTATACAATTGTCGATGATAGATGATTCGCTCATCGATTGTGTCATCAAACGATCAATGTGTCTTCATGAAAATAAACCTTCCGAGAAACTCTTTCCTCTTGGAGAAGAGAGAAGAAAAGAGCGCGTTGTGATTTTTCCTCGAGAAGAATCCACGGATCTTCCTGCCCCGTTGGCTGTGTGCGGAAATGAAAACTTCCGCATCTCCGAACGAACTTGGGCATCTTTTCTCCATTCAAGGAAAACCGCTTTTGTGTCAATGCCGTGCCAACGGACTAAAGAGCAGTCGCTTAGACGAGAAGCTATAGAATCGAATCGTAGTGACTCAGCCACTAATATTAGAAGGTGAGGAGGCTGCCCTGGCCCGGTCGGCCTCTTCTCATCTCGTTCTCCTCTCTCTAGCTCTTTCTTTCTTTTTCAACTTTTCTCTTTCCCGCTCTCGAGCCAACCAATAGACACTAGCGCCATCGTCATGTAGCTTCATTCTCTCCTTTGCTCTCTTTCTCCTGCTCTTCTCCCTCTTCCTCTACCCTCTATCTTCGGGTTCGTTGTTGTTTCGTATGAGTAAACGCAGTGGAATTCGACGCTGCAGAGAGCCCTAAGGCAACCTGGGGTCCGGCTCGAAAGCCTGCGGACAGGTGTAGCGCCAACACCTGCTGCTGTCTACGTTATGCTAGCCCGCGTTCCTATTGGATCCTTCTTATTTACTTAAGCAACCTGCTAGTCCCAGTTTCAGTATACAAATTAATTTCATTTTTCGTTGCTCCGCACAGATATTTTTATCGCTTCGCTTATTAGAACCGCCTACTATACCGCTAAAAACAACTCTACTGGCTTATCCTCGTGATTCTCTTCTACGATGCACCATTATAACACCTTGAAGAAATTCGATTAAATCGATTTTAAAATCTTATTCTTAACATCAGTTTCATGCATGTGCTCTTATCCCTCTATCTCTCTCATAATAAAAAGTTTCCGACAAAATACGACAAGGTCGATGAATCTTATTTGCGCATCGTATCGATTGGCAACATCCGGAGCTCTTGGATGCTGTAATTTTGATTAATACTCAGCGGTCCCTATCCGCGAATTTGTAAAATGAGTCTGACGAAATTTTATCGCTCGTTTCACGTTGATTGACCGCACGCGGGACATTGGCATCATAGTGCAATTTCATGTTTTGTGCAACGTTCAACATTCGTTATGAGAGTGAAGAGTGAACTTAATTAATTAGACTCGAGTTCCACCAATTTAGAATCAAATGAAATTTCCATGTTATCTCGTTTGAAGAGTCGGCGAACGGAAATGGGACGACGAGTCTCAAGATTTAGAGATCGATTTGCGCTATGTGGAAATTTACCGTTACTATCTTTCCTTCCTCGTGTTTGTAAGAGGTTTTCTTTTTAATCTTGCACGCATTAAAAACGTTGTCACGAGTTTCCTCTTTAACCCTATAATTTCCATTAAATTTGGCGAATGACTTTTATTAGATATGCGTCATTCGCATTACTCGTGATAAATAAGCAATTTTTAACAGGATCTTCATGCTTGATACTTGCAGAAGTAACACTGACAAATACGCTTATCATAAATGACATCAAGCCTCTTTATACTTCCACAAATACTAATATCGTCTACATCATCGACGATTACGGGTAGCCTAGATAGTAATCTTAAGATATTTTCAAAATACAGGCCACTGCGCACTTACCATTGATAAGGTAAGTGCAAGTACGCGTCGAAGTACATCGATTAAACTAATTATTGGGATGATCCTACCTGAATTATTATAATCGGGGAAAACTATTCCGGAGTCTCGTTAACATTATGTAAACTTTTCCGGTTGCGTCACGCGATGAAAGAAACACGCACGAAATTGACCGATTAGAGTTAGGTTTCACGGTCCCGTGGATTCAGGGATCGCTAAATGATTTCCGGTAGGATCGCTAAAAAAACTGACAACGTTTCAAAGGCAGTCGACCCAGTCTCGAAGAAACTGAAAACAACATCGCTGGAAGAAGTAGGAACACAGCGATTCGAGCGGGAGATGAAAACATTTTGACAAAACGTCCCAAAGGGGGAAAAGACAGAAGAGAAGCGTCGAAGAAAGCGTTAAAAGCTCGTGATCCAGTAGCGGTGCTGCGTCCACCTACCTTTCCAGATCAGTTGAACCGGTTCGCTTTGGAAGCTACCAACCGCCGATTGGACGATGACGCACCATTGTCGTCAAGTCCGATTCACACAGTGCTCACTACTGAATTCTTCTACGGGATGGTAGTAGTAATCCACATGTGTCACCCGGCCAGCATGAAAAGCTAGTGCTTCGAAAGCTCTTTCCTTCAGCTCATTTACCCCCCCTCTCTCTCTCTCTCTCTCTCTCTCTCTCTCTCTCTCTCTGTCTCTCTTCTTTTACTTACGCGGGCCAAGAATTGGAAACAATTTTTAAGTTTGAAGAAAACAAGGAGGGAAGAGGAAGAAAGCACTAGAGAGCAGTAACTAGCAACAGCAGCAGCAGCAGCAGTAGTAGCAGCAGTAGTATAGTAGTAGTAGGAAAAGAATAAAATTTTCTCCCAAACAGAACGTGAGAAAATATTGTTCAGGAAAGCACCGGCACGCGAGTTCTTCGCGCTTTCCGCCGGTCTCGTAGTGCTGGCAGCATACTAATGGCAGATCGTAACGTTGTTAGCCAAAAGTAAACACAATTCTCGAATTCACGTGTTCGCCTAGTGCGGTATCCGTGCACAACGGCTGACGAGCAGAGACTGAGCGTCTCTCTGCCGCTGAGGAAGGCGCGATCGCGATCTACGGCGAGCCTACGACGACGACGACGACGACGACGACGACCACGACGACGACGACGACGACGACCACGACGAAGAGCGGTACCAGTGTGAGAGTGTGCGAACGTGCGAGCGTGAGAGCGTAAGAGCAACCGAACGATCACCGCGCAGGACGAAGATAGCGAATGAACAACTCGGTGCACCGATGAACAAGCGAATGAACAACGGTTCGATCGATAAAACGATACGAGACGGAGAAAGGAAGAGAATTCACGAGTATATAGGTAAGTGCGGGAAGGTAGAGGAGGAGGAGGAGGGGACGAGGAGAATGGGCGAACGAGCAAACGAGATAAAGAACGATGGGAGCAAATGAGTAAGCAAATAAGCGAGGAAGTCGGAGCAAGTAAATAAGCAAGTTGCGAGAGCGATGGAGAATATCGTGGAGAAAGGAGAGGGAGAACTAGATGTAACTTTTGCAAGAGGGCAGGGGAGAGAGAAGCGACACGACACACACGCGCGCGCGCGTAGAGAAATATGCATGATCCTAAGTACAAGGTACGCGAGTCTCACCGCTAGGTCGCCGGTAACCGCATACACGCGCAGAGAGACATTTCTGCAAGGACGTAGCCACTCCGGTTATTGGCCCTAACTATACGCGCGCCCGCAGAAATATTTAGCAAGCATGCTTATCGAAAATCGCGCTACTTGGTCGAATCTGAGAAACAGAATTCTCGCTTCGATTGCTTCCAATTCATCTTTGTACGAAACTTTCTCATCTTCTTCTTCTTCTTCTTCTTCTTCTTCTTCTTCTTCTTCTTCTTCTTAATTTTGATTTCGAAGTCCAATTTTCGTTAGTGCGAAATATCGACTATGCCCGACAGCAATCGAAAACGTAGTTTTCGCAGGAATTTCTTTCAGTATGGATGGATCGCGCGCTTCTTTTCATGGCTGGCACCTGTGATGGTTCACCGCGCGTGGCGAACGATCCGGATCCAGATCCGGATCCGGATCCGGACCAACGACCGGCCTCCTCCTCCTCGCCTTCTTTTGCCTCATTCGCGTTTGTCCCGTGCTCCAGACGACGACGGTCCCTTGCTTCAACCCACCTTTACACGGCACTGTCAACGGGCTCTCGTGTGTCTGTGTTTGCTTGTATATAGTTCGCTTGATAGGACGACGGGTGGGGGGGTACTGTGGAGGAAACGAGCGATGGAACATACACGACGCAACGCAACACAATACAACACACACGTACACACACCTATGTAATCGAGTCAAGCGATGAGTCACCATTTCGCGTCGTTTCCACATGTACGCATATGTAGCGTAGCACATATACGCGCGTACTCTTGCCACACGGGGCAAACAGTTCTTTTCTTAGGTTCATCCACGTCCAATTTCATTCTGATAAGAGGGAGGCCTATCACAAAAAGTAGCGGCTCGGAGGCTCGCGTTGCTCGGGTGGCCGTAAAACATTTCCGTTTCCGCACGCCTAAACACTCGCTAGATGCGTCTCTATTTTAATAAAAATACGTCGGTGCGCTTCTTCAAACGCGAGATGATTTAGCATTTACCACAAGGAAGCGAATCAGAATCAAGCTGATAACAATTATCGCTCTGTCATTCTTTTATCTCGATAATTCTCCGAAAGAGGGGATAGGAAACGAAGCAAGGAACAACGACGTAAAAAACACTTGATCCTTGTGCCACGGCTGAAAATTAATACATAATTAAAGAGCTGCGCCTCGAGGGGAAAAATCGATATTTCAACAGGTACTTCAACATTGAGATTGCCACAAATATACACGATGCGCTCGACGATGTGTTAAATTTCCTTTCAAAAATTGTCGGCACGCATACACGTGCACAGTTCACATGATTGGAAAAGAGAGAGAGAAAGTTTTGGTAGAAAATTACTCTACGAGTATTTCACCACATTGAGTTAATACTTTCTATTTAATGATTTGCCTCTGTAATAGATGTCACGAGACTCGTATCTCAACATAAATAAATTATGACTTTATATCGGAAGTACGCGTACCGTGTACGCGCATGTGTGTACTTCATTATTTTTAAATACCCGGTCGTAACGTTCTTCGGTGAATTTGCTTCTGCGCGTGCCGTAGTAGAAAATCTTTAAGCATACATGTTTTTCGGTAGCAGCTTTTGCTTTTTTTTTATCAACAATAATCGATGCACGCCGTGATTCTCGAATAATCTCAGCAGATAAGATTATCAGTATAGTATCACCCACGCGCGCCTTGACATGCTTGTACTTAAATAAATTCTGCATCCATGGTTGCAATTGTTCCAGCTTGCATGTGCGTATTTATCGTCTTCTTTTATCATCTTTATTTCAATCCACAAAACATTGTCCGGGGAAAAACGATCGAAGGGAAGCGGAGAACAGGAGTCGAGGCAGTTTGAGAGAAGTGACAGATCAGTGGCAGATTTTCCCCGTTCAAGGTATCAATCCCACGAAGATGATCCTCGGGAGGCAGAGTTTATAGGAAGAAATCGCATAAATGTGGAAAGTTTTCTCGTATAGGAACAGATGTGTACGCGTCTCCGTGCGTGGTCATCTACTCCGAGCCAAAGATAGAGCCTGACATCATACATACAAGCATCGGACCGGGTCGAACGAGCGATAAACATATACTCGCACACACAATCCTTCCTATATGGAAGGTTTACATTCCCTGTTAGAACTGTCTCAATTGACATCTTGCAATGCACCCAACGCTGGTTTGAGCTTAGCGATTCGTCCGGTACTTCTGCGAAAAATTCATTCGCCGAAGCCTGCGCGCAGGCAGAAATATCCTTAGGAATGCGAGTAATCTGGAATAACGCGAAGCTCGCTTGAAACAACAAGAGGTGTTATTTCAAGTATCACAGGAAGAAGCCGCGCAATAATTATGTTTCGATCGGAGAAAGTCCAAGTCAAGTCAAAAGTGTGTGAACTGCAAATGTTTTTTATTGAAAGAGAGAGAGAGAGAGAGAGAGAGAGAGAGAGAGAGAGAGAGAGAGAGAGAGAGAGAGAGAGAGAGAGAGAGAGAAATTACTCTTTACTAAATATTTTTTCCCCTCATTAAATCTGACAATTGTATGACGAAGCGAGCTAGTGCCTTTGCATATCGGAAGGTTAACGGTTTGCATATTGCCCGTTACTGAAGCTATGGTAGTAGCATGTAACATTTGCCGATAATACGGGACACGGTGCTTGTGTATAAACAAACGTCTTTATACTATCACTGTGACGACATCGCCACTGATAAAAGACACTTAAGTGCATATGCGTAGAGCGCACATATTGGTGTTGGTATATGATTTGCACTGAGCCAATCAACTTACGCTCGGGACCCCCGATGACCCCTTGAAAATAAATCTTGCGAGAGGCTTCCCCATCAAAGATGCCGATTATATAAAATTGGTTCAATGAACGAGACTTTCTCCGTAAGGTGGAACAAAAAAAGTAACGGGTGGAATAAATTATCGACAAAAATGAATCTCGATGTACCAGGGCACTTTTTCTATCGTCTATCGGTGATCGTTCTTGCACGCTTTGAAAGATTTTCTTCTTGTGGGTTGCGAGGCCTAAAGAAATCTGAATAATCGATCCTTTCTACTTTTTTAGGGAAAAAAAAGAACGACGATTCAGCGTTATACGAAAGACGATGGAATGCCAAGTGAGTGGGGTAGATAGAAAGTGGTTCTCGACCTGGAGTGGCGTCACACACAACTTGACTCAACGATTCCTTCGCTCTGTCTCTTCGTGTCTTGACTTACTTACGAGTCTATCGCGCGTTATTTATATACATGCGTCTTAGTTATGTACGCCGTACGTACATGCGCTCTACCCTCCAGATCACAGCAGAGCACACTTGTCGTCCTTGTCGTTCCCGTTCTCTCCCCCTTCCTTCCTCACCCTCCTCGTCACCCTAATCATTTCCGCGCTAATTATGCGCATTCGTTGTGCTAAATCTAAGCTACTCATTAGCACAGAAATCGCTAGGTATCAAATTTTATCGACCGTCTGTCTCACTTCGCCTATTTTATTTATTCCATCATCCACCCACTTAGATCCATTCCTAGCGCATCTTTTATCCAGATACAGACCGATCTTCAAGTTTTCTCGGGAGATCCACCGCTATTATCTTATTGAAAAAAAAAAAAAAAAAAGCAGAAGACGCGAGTATATAAAGGGGGAGAAGGTGCCTTGCAAAGTTTTTCCGAAGAATGACAGTTTAAGTGGACGAGAGATCCGATGAATGATGCACGTGCGAACAATAATGAATCTCTTACCTTTGACAGCGCGAAAGTTGAACCTTTTGATGCGCGGCAAAGTGGCAGTAGTACAAACACGCGTCAGGGCTGGCATCTCTGTTTCCTGCTGATCCTTCTCCGCTGTCACTGAAATTTTCTTCGTTGCCGACTCGGTTTCCGGAACTGCTGCTCGTTTCACAACTCTTTCTTCGGTAGCACTCGATTCGCCGGCTATAAACAACACGTTCTTCTTATTAAATACATTCTTGGAGTTGTTTAGCGATCCCACATACGATGCAACATTAATTCAGCGTGATCCCGAACCATTGGATAGAATCGAGTTATTCCGTTCTTGAAAGTTGAAAGAACTTTCGGCGCGATCGTTTTCTGGAATAACTTCGAGGTATTACGCAAAATGACGAAAACCGGTGAAACATAAATAAATAAGTATGTATTTGAAGTGTTCGCGAAACGTGGAGTGAAGGAACTTTTCTGTGTAAACCCTCCGATATCTTGCTGGCTTATCAAATATTTAGGTCTTTCAATTCTGCAATCCTACACATATTTTTCTTGATCGTTTTGATTGAAAGCTCGGATTGCAAATGTACGAATGCGTCAGATTGTCGTCCGGCAAAAGCATACTCAGCGATCGGTCACCGCATAATAAATTAATAAATTCAGTGAAATTGCTCACTCTACCTTGACTAATGTAGCGTACATTGGGATAAATGAATCGACGCGGTAGCCAGTTTTTTCAGTCTTTTTACCAAGTCAAAACTTATTTGTCTCAGAATAATTGGAACCAATTGATTCAAGGGAGAACAGCCTTGCCATGATACATAATATAAAGGGGCCGTCGAAATGTACACATGCATTCCTAATATCGTTGATTTTGTCTAGATATCGGTATCCCATGACCACCCGATAAGCCAATGATCGTAATGTCGATCCGTTATCGTTATCGTTATCTTTATCGTTATCGCTATCGTTATCGTTATCGTTGAAGCTGCGCATAGGACCTCCTTATTTACTTGTTGTTTTACTTACTGGATGACAATGGCCTCTTGGCGGGGCGCGACAGCAGAAACTCCGGCGATGATTGACCACGGTGGTTCAGCGAGGACTGCGACCCGCTGCAGCCGGCCAGTGATATCTTGGCGCTCATCCTCGAGCCTGGTGATTCTTGGAATCCTGACTCACGTACCGGGAAGTCAAAGTCAAAGTCGGAGGTTGCTTTCGCATGCCGTGACGCTAAATCACTCGAGGATCTCGGGCTGGCAATGGCTGAGCCGGTTCGACTTGCGAATCGCCATATCCGACGAATTAACCCTGAACATCAGCAGGCGCCATGCTTCCTTCCATGCTCTCTGTCAATGGCCTCTGAAACAAACGAGCGCCGCTCGTTTTACACTACCGGCTTCTCTCCACTTCCACTTCCACTTTGCTCGTCCACCCTCTTGCCACATTGACTTCGGGGACACCCGCCCCTCTCGATTAACGCGAGAAAATCCTTAAAATTAAGTGGACAAAATTAAATGTGCCTATGCGTTTGCGTTGTGCGTTGCTTCCCTTGCAATTTTGCGTTCAGTATATTACTTAACGTGTAATTTTCCAGAGCGATTTGGCTTCTTGGGGTTTGTCCGGGACTCGATTGCGAAACATGCCGGTCCAGATTACGCGCTAACTAGCTAGTAATACGATAGGTATGCACGCTATGTCATGAGCTTCCACGCAAGAATTCGAATGCGTTAGCGGTGAATTTCTCATCGGAGGTTCGACCAAGTGAGATTCGAACGATCCTTGGTGCTCCACCGGCGTTCCAACGCGTATCAAAAAAAACCCACAAAGCGATCGATCGATAAACTCGTAGATAGAGTCCGTGACCTTGATCGGGTTAGTTCCTCGCGTAAAAGTATCTCTCGAAGGAGTAGTTTTTCAGGTTTTTCAAAACGACTGTTTCGTATTCAGGAGAGATCTCGATAAACGCTTGATGCATCGCAGAAGAACTGGTTACAACACTCTAATATCTATGCAAATGTCTGGCCTAAAGTCGTTGACCGGGTTTCCGAAACGGATGAAAAGGGAGAGGGAGGGAGGGAGGGAGGGAGGGCACGCACGAGTCGTTTAATCTGGCCGGAGCCAAGCATAATGGCACAGAGTACAGTTCTTGCCAGAGCAAGGAAGGCGCTTGAAGTTTCAGCAAAAAATTAGTGATTGCTTGCATTATTATTTACACGGATATGATTCATTGCTGGCATTCGCTTTACGACATTCCTTTGTTCGACCTCGTTCGCCTCGGTTTTTCAGGCAGTGCGCAAATGCAATTTCGAGGATGGCCCGAAGAAATAGGGAGGGAAGGAATTTAGCCGTACAGCACGATTCGTGTCTCCGCCATTGCTGAAGAAATACGAACATCGATTCCCCGAGTCATTGATTCCCGAACCTTGAGGAGCAAGGAGCAGGAACTCGCGTCAAGGAGAGCCAGAAATTCCATTTCTTTGTCCCATAGCACGTACAAGAGTTTACTCTGGTACCCGATGACGCCTCTCTCAACGGTAAATGGCCTTAATTAATTATCGATCATTGGAACAAGAGCGTAAAACTTAAACTCTCGAGATTAGCGTCGAGTAAAATAAACTGTTTTGCTTACTCCACCGATCTTGAGCGGATCTGATTTCGGTGATAAAGGTGTGGAATCAAAAGTTTGTTACTTCGACTGATTGGTCCATGAGTCAGAGATGAGAATCATGTAGAGAAGGGGAGAGAGAGAGGGAGGGAGAGAGGGAGAGAGAGAGAGAGAGTTGAACGTATAGACGGCTGGAAGGGAGTAAAGCAGGAGAAAAAGTAAAAAAGGAAAGACACGGAACGTGATATAGTAATATTCAATGAGACAGAGAGAGGGGCAGGAGGAAGGCACATACCGAGAGTTCTACGTCCCCCCAGACATACTGCAGTATGGCGTGTATTTAAATAGAATTTAAATAGCCTCAAGGAGAAAACGCAAGGCTGCGGCAAGGACTCCGCTGTTTTATGCCTGATGTTGTATCGCCGTTACTACTTGAGCGCGCGAGTAACACTCGCTACTCCATACTACTACCTACCGCATGGACGCTTTTCCTTCTCACATATTAACACGCATCATCCACTTTACATACCCCCGACACTTGCGCGCGCATACGCATTCACTCCTACAGAGAAAGACGCGTACAGTCCCCATAGCTATTTCTATCAGAATGTGGACACGGTGACACGTGCGTTCTCTCCGTGGTTAGCACACCACTTCATCTTAACACTCCGGTGGAAAAGTGATAGGAGGGCTGCCCCGAACATTACTTCACTCATTTACGAAAACTATAATTATTTTTATAACGCTACCTTATACTATATCGGACGAGGCAAATTATCCAGGATTTTTATGCAAGTCAACCGTATTAACTTACTTTCACTCGGCTAACGAGAATCCATGGCGGATAAACGACGGGCCAGACGGAATAAACTCTAAACCGATGTGTACTTGAATCAGAGTACTTTCAACGGGTTCCTTCTTCCGCTTTTATCACATTCTACCGAAAACTGCGGCCTGTGGAGAAAAGGAGTTTCGGTATTCGATTAGGAAGCATTCTAATCTCTCGAATAACGTCCTCCCTTAACGCAGGGAGCACAATTGTGTTTCTTTTTACGTTCAATGTGTATCTACCGCAACCTCACCAAACTACCGCGGGTACATTTGTCAAGCCATACATGCTGTTCCACCTGAATGGCAGTCAATGACAAAGTTACGAGCAAATGACAATCGACTTTCTGACTAAGCCGACGTTATCTAATGCGATTTGTCGGAAGTGATAAAAAAAAAAAAAAAAAACTGCCATGATTATAGAAGTAAGCCACACGGAAAGCATCTATTAGCTTACGTCCGTGTACTCGTGGAAATATTTTTATTCCACCCGCGAGTCTTCGGCAGCTCGTAATCCGAGAGGTCGAGGAAGACGATTCGATGATTTTCGAAGGAAACCCGATTTACTTCTTCAAGGTCCCGCAAAAGCACGGCGAGTACTTCGGTTCTTGAAACTGCACTCTCGCGCACACGCGTCATCTTTGGGGGACCGACTAAAATTACTCGTTTCCCCGCGATATATTTCTACTTTGATTCACCGAATCTCGGCGATTTTCCATCGACCGTGGACCCCCACACACCCCACCACCTCCGGTGTCTTCTGGAGCAGAATTTCATTCGGTGCCGCGCTCACGTACAGGCTCCGAATTATTGCGGAGGACTATTCACTCCGACGATTTAGCATGACACACGCGGAAAGGAGGGAAGAGAGGCAGAGACGGAGCGCTTATTCAATTTGTATGTTTGGACGATTTAAGCCGAGGGATTTGAAGCGTTAGTCACGACAGCGACACTTTGCCATTTAATATGGATCCGTAAATACACATAGTTAATGGCAGCGAGAAAAGAGAAGAGCGCGTCGACCACCCTGATAACACCCTAGCACCCTTCCCGATGCCCCTCCCCCTCCTCGCCCCTCGTCATTTTAAAAATAATCGCGCGAATCTGTCTCCCTCGATCGATGGACCCTGTGCGAGTGAGTCGAGAAACGCGAGAAGCGTCGTCGAGCGTCTTCTGGACTCTATCCAAGGATCTATCCATCGTTATGGATAACAACGAGCGTTAAAGATCAAGCAAAGATAGATGAAGCGCGAGCATAATAGCAGTCCAGGGGGAAGAAGGGAGCTCTAAACTGGATCAATGCTGCAAAAGGATCGTTTTGCGGGGGTTAGGCCGCAGCAATTAGGGTGGCATACGGAGCGTATTACCAAGATAATCAAATCACATGGACCCTTGCAGTTTGGCTGTGCCCACTGACAAGCGGCGAGGGTAAAGCTACTCTCCCGCTACTTTCGTCCCTCGCTCCCGCTGCACTGCCTATTGGCGTCGTACAAGAGTTGATTCATCTGTTTGCTTTTTATTATCTTCCCGCCAGCCGAGAATACTCGGTGTCGGGCCAAGGGTGTCCCTAATCAATTTATGAGATCGACCAGCCCTCAAGATGACGTATGTCTATGGCACGTCATGCTTTTCTGACACGGAGCGATTCTCGATCGACCGAGCGTGATGAACGTCGCCTATTCGCCCATTCGTCGCAAGTCCCTACGTCCCTTCGTATTTCATTGAATGCGTCGTGAAGACAGAGAGTGATATTCGTGTAGGATGGACGTTCGAAGGCTTCGCGTGCTCGATAAGAATAGAAGGGAAAGAAGCCTTCCGTGGCACGTAACGATCGCGAGCGTACGAAGACGATTAAATGTGGCTGCTACGTAGCACACGTACGTGCATGACCCCGGCGTACAGCAGAGAACAATCGATACTTTGCTCCGTCATCGACGCTCTTTTAATTATCGGAAAATTCATGGATAACTCTCGCCCTCGCGCACCACCGTGTCTCTCGCTTCTCAGATAAGGAGCGGAAGAAAAAGCCCACCGTCACTTTTCAAATTGGCAAATTCATCGGAGACCTGGAAGGAGACAGTCCACCACGCGAGATTCACGAAGAGCACAAAGATCCAAAGGAAGAACTTACGGGGGGAGGGTAAGTTCCAGCGTTTCAGCTAGCGAAGAGGAAGAGGAAGCAGCAACGGCAACGGCAACGGCAACGGCAGCAACGGAAGAAGAAGAAGAAGAAGAAGAAGAGAAAGAAATGAGGAAGCTTCGACTTGTACGGTAGATACAAGAGATACAGGAGATACAAGAGGGATATCGCGTGAGCAAACCTTGCAACGTGGATAGCCCTGTGGGTACTACTGGTTCTCCCGAGATAGGGCTGTATGTGTTACGCGAGTCACCCCCTCGACCGATAGTACTTGGGGCGCCGTGGTGACGTCGCAAGCACTCGTTGCACACCGATATAGCGTATCCTAGGCAACCGAGCTATGCGCGAGGCATCTTTTTCCCTTGTATCGCGCTTCGTGTGCGCGTCACCCTCTAAGTTGCGTTACTCGCGCGCATCGCACCCCACTCTTTTTATCTACGTTTTCTCTACATGCACGGATATCAAATCGATTCGCTCACCTGCCACCCCAATTTTATTCTTGCCCCATCATTTTTCACCATCGTCCTCCATTTCTTCCTTCCTACGTTCCGCTCTTCTTCTCTTCTCTTCTCGTCTCTTCTCGTCTCTTCTCGTCTCTTCGCTGCTCCAGCTGTCTCGCGCAAACCCTATTGATTTGCCTAATGGACGACGACCGATAAACCTCGAAGAATCAAATCGATCTATCCTCCCTTCCTGTCACTGGCTGCGATTAGCATCCACGGAAGCTTTTCGGAACTTTTACCGTACGATTTCGACTCAATCGTCGAGAGAAATACGAGGATTCTAGGAAAATGGAATGACGTTACCGCGCTTTTGTTCACGCTCCCATTTTTTACGAGCAAAGAGATTCGTCAGCGTTATTGTAGGCTCGTTGCAGCAAACGATCGAATCTACACACCCGTATTGGGCAAAGACCCGCTTTATTCCTGAGAATGACTTCATCGTTTGCAGGTGTACATCGCGTCTAGATTATATCGATCAGAATTGTACGTCATAGGTCGACCTACAATCGACCCCTCGTGACACACTTTCGATGAATTATAATAGCCCGCCGGCATTCCGCAAAACTAGTAGCCAAACTGAACATCGTAAAGTCATACACGCATAGAAAAGATCGAAATCACCGCGAGGCTTCCAGGCGATCCTTATCGATAAAGATAAGAGTACTTTTACACTCTGGAAGATTTATGAGTACCCTAACGTTTTGCCACCCTAATGTCCAGTAGGACACTATTGATCTTTAATGATCTTTAGCGAAAATCGAAATGAAAGATGAACGTCGTTGTCCGATGTCACGTCTTACTTGAATATGTGGAAAACGAAAACGAATTGTCAGATTCGGGGAGAATGGACAAGATAGATGTATATATCTTGTCAAACGTGAGAGATATCTATCGTGTTCGCGTTTGGAGTTGTGCGCGCGCGCGCGCGCATTTTCCTCTCTCCGGATCGGAGGATCCGCAGGGCTGGGAAGATGCGAGGGCGCAGTATCGTCAACTTCAGGTTCCCAAACAGGTCGATACTACGTGCGCGCACATTCGTTCCCAAGGCATGCTTCGGAATGGACCCTGTGGTTCATGATTCTGCGGAAGCTTCCACAAAAATATGTTAACAGTTACACGAGTCGTTGTACGTTCTTTAGCGATCAAAGTGCTTACAGTGATCAAAGGGCTGTCTAAAATCAACCCGTCGATTAATCAAGGGATAAGGCATCGCACGTCAATGTGGTTAACCACCTATCTTTAGCTAAAGCTCTGCTCTCTCTTTCTCTCTATCTCTCTGTCTCTCTCTCTCTCCCTCTCTCTCTCTCTCTCTCTCTCTCTGTCTCTCTCTCTCTCTCTCTCTCTCTCTCTCTCTCTCTCTATCTTTCTAGCGTTCAGTGTTGTTTTTCTATATAGTTTGTCTCACGAATTTTATATGAAAGTCATCGAATTATTCCTTAACATTCCTACCGAATTTTGTAATATTACGATGGGGACTAGATTCGCAGCTTGTGAGTATATCTATTGATTATGTAAGAAGCCGACGACCTTCAATTTCACAACATCATTTTTAGATACCCTAAAGCTGACTAGTCTTCACGACTATTATCAACGTCTCTTGCATGGGACTCAGCCAATACCATCTGGTCTGGACATGGCGAATACTGTGAAATATTTCTCGCAAACCTTGTTATGTAAGATTCTCTAGAAAAAAGAAAAAATACTTTTCTCAGTGTTTCCTCACTTTTTCAATGTGACATTTCTGCTTGTAGCTTTGCTGAAGGAAGTTCGAGAGTCTCCTTTAGAAATGATCAAATGCCAAAAATTTGATGGAGAACGCATGGCACTTTATCCGAATTTAGATTACAAACAACTCTATAATGCCTTAACTCAATTAATGGATGTGGTCCCATTCATACATATTGGACTGCATGGTATAAGATTGGTGGCAAATTCCCTCCTTAAAGCTATTTCTCTTTTTGCAAAACCTATCTTCGGCAATTTTTACTTGCAGCATTTGGTCAGGCCTTGCTTCAATGTATGGCATGTATATTGCCTTTTCTCGATCATGATTTACTCGACAACTTGCCATACCTGGCGGCCAGTTCAATATCCGTCCTTCCCGTAGAACTTCATCAAGAAATTGTTAATTATCTCTGTTTTTACATTTTACCATTCACCATCAGTAAGTTCATTGATTTTTATTTCCTTTAGTACTTATTAATTATCATATATTATTAATTCTTCTATTACGTCGCAGCTAGGAAAATCGAAGATGGCAGTGAAAATGCAGCCAGCCAATCGGTGGCTGCCGTTATTATGATGGTTTTTCAGTACTCTAGCAATCCAGGTTTGACTTGAACAGGGAATAAAGCGAGAGTTCGAAGCAAGTAAAACAAATTAATGACAAGCAATTATAAATTTTAGCTCACCATTGCCAATTGCTTGAGTGTCTTATGGCCTTAAAGCCGGGGGTCGTGAAAGATATTTTGTGCGTAGTGGCCTATGGTACAGCGCCGGCTAGAGCATCCGCAGCAAAGCTGCTATTCTACTATTGGCCTACTTTCAATCCAAACCTTTTCGATCGTCGAGCGGTACTGGTTAAGTTTGCAAGTAATTAAAAAGCCACCTCCTTTATACTGTAAAATCGTAAAAAATTACATAAAAGTCTAAAAGTGATTCCTAGGATTTTCTAGGGATACCCTAATCTGGTCATTCGAACCTTTCAGACGACCTGACACCTTTCGTTTGTCAACGAGATTCCTGTCCTAACGCCGGCAACGCAGAGGCTGGTAAAGTTTGTTTCGATCATCGAATTTCAATTATATTCGCCGCCGAGTCTCCCGCCCCGCTTTACCTTTGCATCGAGTGTGCCAACGAAATACACCGCGAGCACCCGAATCAAATGTTTTACGACATCTTACACCCTATGCAACAGGTGTCCATGGTATGCGAAAATAAGGTGAGCGCACGCTTCGTCGAATTTAGATGCAATCTTTCAGTGAGTATATTCGAGAACCCGCCATTATAATCTACATCTACCTAATGACTGAAATGCAATGAACGGGTCAAATGCCATCAAGAAAGAGAAATTATCTCTTTCTCTAGACAAGCGTAGCAGGGCAAAGGAACATTATATTATATTTTTTCGACAGAACTGCAGAGCTAGCGATAAATCGGCAATCAGCGTCTGTTTCTCTACGGAATGCGCCAGTTATAATGGGAATCATCCCATTCGCTACTGTCAGCAATGCCATAATATTCGTCACAATAATCGTCGCGGAGGAGATCACGTGTATCACATGGCACTACCCCATATATCGTTATTGGACTCACAAACGCAAACCTATCTAATTCAAGCGATCGTCAGGTAAGACCACCATTTCTTAACAGGCGATAAATTTGCTCGGCTTATCCTATACATTTCAAAGGAAAAAGAAGCGATCGATCGTTTATCAAACACAATTCCGTACGATTACAAACGATTCAAGGCGATAAGAGAATCACATACCTTCCCGGTTCAACGAACTATCTATTGTCTTTTATTATTTGTTTTTTTTTCTTTTTTTTTTTTGTGAATTTTCTAATATTCCGTTGAAAATTTTCATTCGATTTTTATTTAAAAGCCTTTAACGCATTACAAATCTCAATTAGTATTATTGATTATACACGTTCGTATTTCTGTCTATCTGCCTGCGCGAAAATCATTAGAAAATCAACAAATTATTTGGATCCGATACGACAATATGGTTCGCGCAAGGAATTTCACGATGTCGGAGTAAAATTTGTATACCTAATGGCCCTAATTTATCTAAAAAGAGAAATAATTAATGAACGATCGCAGGATCATTGTTGCTTTGCGTGTTTATCCGTGCTGGTCCATTCCGCTTGGTAAGACATTATGCTAATGGCACGTTCAATGACCCATATTGTGCACGTACACACGTATTCGTATAAGACAGATAGACGCGAGCGTCTGTGTGCTTTATCAACCTTAATAAAAGTAATCAAATGCAAATAAGAATTTTGTAATTTGGTTCATTAAACGTGCTCTATACATCTTCAGCTGGTATGAACTGAAGAAAAGGGACATTGCGTGCAAGTAATAGAATAATTAATATACGATTATTTATTCGTCACAGAGTACGTTGATTCGTTTCTTTCAAGTAGCATTTATACGATTATCTATTATACCACAATGTAACACATAAGTTGTAATTTTATATTTAGCACTAGATGAAAATTTCTGCAAGTGCTTATCGATAGATCAAACTCGAGCACACTATTTCTTAAAATTATTATCATCTCTTCAGAGTTTTACTTTGATCATTGTGGTGATGGTAACGATGATTCTTTTGAATAATCTTCCATTGATATAAATATCCGAGTGTGTACTCGATTCTCTCTCTCTCTCTCTCTCTCTGTCTCTCTTAATTTATTCACTATACTCTGCTATTACTGTTACTGTATATTTTTATGAAAAGACATGCCAAAGTTTCAATACTCTCTAACTATGGTATTAACCACGCATATTCCCATTCATTTGCTTATAACACTATTTTTTGTCACAACTTTTTACTTGCAAGATCTAAATTATGAAAGCATTCACCCCACAGTAGAGTGTATATAGGAGCGTGCACTTAAAAGTTGTGCTAATTCTTGCTGAGGACACCGCATCATAGCACGTCCTGGATGCAACACATCAGAGCACCTGGTACTCCCCCTCAATTAAAATGACAGATGTTCCAGTCTGCTCTAAACTATTTTGATAATATCCACGACACACGGTGGTATGCTGCATGTTGAACACTTGTAGAAAACCTTGATATCTTTTCTCAACGATAAATCATAATCTTTATATTGGGTGCATTTATATGCATACATACATATACCACTAGAGGTACACTATACTTTTTAAGAATTATTCGTTGTACCAAAATATATATTTAATATTGCAGACATGTCCTAAATATGCATGCATTCATTTATCTCTTTTCATTTGGATCATTATTTTGGAAAATAACAGTAACCTATCAAACCCCATCTATCGAGAATATTTCTAGTCCTAATCGTCTGGCTATTTCATTCAGTCAATTCCATTGTGTCTCACTCTTATATTATTTTCATCTTATCTTTAGTACAGAATCAATAGCACGATCTGACATCGTGTCCGGTATTATAAGATATTGCAGTCGGCACTACGTTTGAATAATTAATTTCATTGAACTTTCCTTCTATAGTGTTCGTGTATGCGTACACGTATACAGTGTGTCCGGAAATTAGCGGATTCTTTTTTCAGAAGTGATTCCTGACACTCGTTCCCGTTCGCAGACTACCGAAATTGGTATGGATGAAAATATGGAGAGCAAGGTTGAATGAATTACATTAATAATTGAAAATCGGCGAAACTCTGACTTGTACAATGCCAAGGGGAAAAGATTGTTAGAACAGTCTCAGGAATCACTTCTGAAAAACGAATCCGCTAATTTCCAGACACCTTGTATATACACATCTATAGAAGTACTTAGCATGCTACGATCTAATATGATCGACATTGTCGCCTTAAACGATTAAGATATTTCGACCTTTTGTACTTCTTCGTTGCGCTGCTATCGATCTTTGGATCTTTATCCTAAAGGAGGCTGAAAAGCCCCTCTGAAAATTTATGGAATCACCATACTCGCAGTTGTAAGCAGAAAGGGTTGAAAGACAATAGTTGATTGGACGTGGAAAATAGAAAGTTTCGACGTTCGATCGATTTAAAGAGAACTCTGCTTGAAATTGATTCTTGCCCGATCCATCAGTGGCGGTCGTCGAAGAATCGACGAGCGACTTTCATTCATTAATCGTCAAATCGTACAAGATTGTACGATGTGCATAGATGATGGGAAGAAGAATTTTAAGCCGTGTCAATCAGACAATGTGGATATTTCGTGGACCCGATCAGAAAATTGGTGGAAACGCGCTGAGGCTAAATGAGAAAATGTGGCCCGGCCGAATGCAACCGGAAACGAGGTCGGATCGCCGACTTTCCTTTCTACATAAATGAATTTCTGTACTTGCAGCCTGCTCAAGGAGGCTGAACCGCTAAGTATGGATAGTAACCGTGACATCTCGGAAATAAGTACTAATAAGGGCAGCACAGGATTCCCAGGGAGCGGCGGTGGTAGCAGCAGTGGTGGTGGCGGAACCAGTGGCGGTGGCGGAGGAGGTATATTAGGTGGTTGCGATCCTGCCAATTTAGAGGAACGACAACTTCTAGGCCGCTACGGTGTCTGGCTCCTCGTGGGACTTTGCACTCCTAACAGGGACACTCCGATCGAAATTCTCGGGCGTTTATTGTCAATGCTATTTCATTGGTTTCATGTCACTGCCTATTCTTTCGATGGTACTAAAAAAAGCCTTATGCACCTTATCTTTTCTGTTGGTAATTTAACACTTCGCATACACTATTGACGTAGAAGTAGAGGAAAAGTAGGCTAGACGGCCGCGGTCGTAGACACATTCGGGGAAATCGTCGTCGGTGTTCTTGCACTTTACCCGTTCAGGGCTGTGCAAGTAGTACCGCTGGCACGTTCTCTCCTTCCCTCTCCCTCCCTAACCCACCCCACCCCTCTCTCAGCATCTCGTGCTTCTTGTATGTCGTGCTATGTACGGCTTATTAAGTACCCTCTATTCATTCTCTTTTCGGTGTCTCTCTGTTCGCTAAAGCTTCAGCTATCTTCGAATCTGTATGTGTATGTGTGTTGATACTGCACACAATATACTCGTATATATACATCCATGTAATTATTCGTGTCCTCCTTCAACCAAATTTAACTGTTGATGTTCAAGTAGTTCTTTCCTCATTGTCAATTCTTTCTTAACATTCTCCTAATTCAGTATTCTCATTTACATTGATTGAAACTCGTCAAAGATCGTTGATCGAATGTCTCTTACTTGTACTTATACGTTAATCTCATTGTATTTCTCGTGGCACGTTATTTGCCTTGTGTGTATACGCAACATACACATGTATAAACATTGTTCTCTTTGTACATACATCGTTTACACACACGAATCTTTTTTACGAAAATTCTTACACTCGTGTGTTTCTCTACTGAACTTCATGATTGTACAATTATATTTGGTTGTCGAGTGTGGGAAGGGGCTTGGCTGTTAAATGCTCACGGATGTACGAGACAAGAATGGGTCTACGATACGCTAAATTATAAATTTATATAATATTCAATGCATCGAATTTTCCAAAACTAAATAATTTTCCAAAATTAGAACTAGTGCGCTTCAACGATAAAGCGTCACACACATGGGTCATTAGTAGATTGAGGTCTTTAAAAGGTTCCATGCATTGAGAAAAGAGTAGTTGAGTTCGTAATTTCAAGTTAAAATTTATAT
Organism: Sclerodermus sp. 'alternatusi'; assembly: GCA_037305995.1. Taxonomy (NCBI): domain Eukaryota; kingdom Metazoa; phylum Arthropoda; class Insecta; order Hymenoptera; family Bethylidae; genus Sclerodermus; species Sclerodermus sp. 'alternatusi'. The sequence continues at coordinate 5,213,296 of CM074550.1, forward strand.
ATAACCGCGTGCGTTAAAATATGACGTGACGGAAATCTGTACGATGTTAAAATTCAAGAATATTTGTTCTTTCTTCTATATTCGCACGATTCTTTTACAATATGTCAATGTACAATGTACATGTATTGTAAGATTCTTTCTAAAATTTTCAATGTCGTAAGAAAGCGCAATGCCTAAACTTTTCCAAATTCTACATTGAATCACGGTATTCGACAATAATGTTTAAATTTGGTAAAAATCATTTTGAACAAAAACACAGACTCCAACATTGTATGTGCATGCAGCTCTCTTCCCAGTATTGTCAGATTGGATCTTTAATTGCTCTTTAAATTCTCCACAGGGCAAGCGGAAAGTGCTTTAGAAAAATTAAAAACGGAATATGTTTGTGGCTGGTTATCAGAAGTTATGAAAACACATTACGAAGTCTTCATTTCGTGTCTCCTGCCACATCCTGCCGATTACGTCAGAGTAGGAGGACACTGGTAAGAAGAATCGTTTCATCTGCATCTTACATAAGTCTTTGACAGAATTGATTTTCTTCGTACAGGGAAACGCTAGCTTCAAGGACATCGCATCTAAAGGACGGTCTAAATCGTCTCTTTTGTTTAGTACCGTACGAAGTTATTACTTCAGACGTGTGGGATTATGTTATGCCTCACTGGATGGAAGCTATGGTGAACGATGTACCTGAACACGAGTTACACGAATTAAAGATTATTCTTTGGTGAGAGCTTATTTCTCTAAAATTATTATTCTTGGGATTATGCGCCGACTATAGCATATACAAACGTGAAGCATCTGCCTTATGTAATACGCAAGTTTTGATTACAGTAAAATTTTGGACCCGGATATGAGTCCACTTGGATTCGATGCGAAAAAAATGTACAACTTTGTCGCCAAACGTTTCATCAACACGTGTGCCAAAGTACAAGAGCAAGCCTTGAACTGGCTTCAAACCCTTACGATGCTCGATATAAGTATACCTCTTGGTCAATTATTTTCAATGTTCAGTGATGGCGTGGCCGTAATGGGGAAAATCAATTCGGTCGAATCCGAGGAGAAACCCTCTAAGACTCCTCAAAACGTAGAAGGAGATGACATATGTACGTATGGCATATCGTCGGGTAGTGATAAACAACGACAAGTACACATGAAACAACGAATTTTTCTTTGCCCCCTTCTTAAGGCCCCGTCGTGGAAAATAAGTCGGGAAAATCAACACCCCTCTCCGACGATCTGTCTCCTACTCCAAGGCATATGGAATTCACTACCAACGCAGAATTAAATCTCTCCTGCTGCATTCTGATGCTGGACATATTATTGAAGCAGGTACCGCGCAAAGAGGGAGGGTGGGGAGCTAACTGCAGCGTTCTAATGGCCGCATTTGCTTTCTTTGGATTTAACAAGTGCTGCTAGTAATCGCTCGATCTTTCAGATGGAATTGCAAGATATAGACAAACACACCGGCATAAATACATGGGTTTGCAAAGACGCGTGCCACCTAATGAAATCAATCGTCGCGTCGAGCTGGAACAACTGTCACGTATGCAAGACAGAAAGTGAATGCACTTACTGCGAGTCCAAAGTAATTTGGCATCAGCTTTGTTTGCAGTTGGTTATGTACATGTGCCCGGAAAATCCAGCGTATCCTCCCGATGTGAGTTACTTGGACTGTAGTTTGCAACATGTTTTTCGACTTTTTTGCTGAAACAGTATTAAAGTATGGAGATTAATTTTTAATAAAACCGAACAGCCGGTGATCGACGAGACCGCGGAAGATCATGGACGGAAGAGTCCCCCAGAGAGTGGAAGGAAGAGCGACTCGAAAACCGACGTGGTCATTAATATGCCTTCCCTGGATACGCACTCTGTTGGGAACGTCCTCGTCAACATGCCACACGTATGTTTCTTAATTATATATTTCTTTAAATCGAGTGTGTATGTACACCAAACACTGATCACTATACCCACACTACCTGCGACAATGCAGCATGCTGATCGTCTAACTGTGTGTCAACCTACGACATGGCCGTGTCGCCATGATTACGGTAGGCTTATGTGCGATACAACAAAGGTATTTTGATGGTTTTGATGATTAGTTCTTCGAACAGATCATGACAGCGACAGTAGAGACAGTTTCGGAGCAATTGGACCTTGCAGCTATCATGCCAGCCGAGAAAGTTCAATCCGCCGTGGCAAGAGCCGTTACTCTTTCAGATACGGATGTTGGTAAGGATCATTACTCCATTACTATTTTTCCTTAATTAAGATTTCGCTATACCAAAATGGAACGTGATTTGAACAATTAAGAACAATTGCACAATGAAACTCACACAATGAAGTGATATCACACTCTCTACTAGAGTCGAGTCGAGTCCTCCTCCTCCATCTTCCTTTGTTCGTTTGTTTCGCGCTTTCCCTATTACCGCCATACAGCGCCACAATTACGCGGGAAAACTTTTCATTGGCCGATGCTTTTAGGAAAGAATCGAATTGTATAGACTATCACCAAAACATTCAATTAGGTATACATTTACCCGTTAAGTTCATACTTTTTTTTTCTCGTTTTTCTCGTACAATGCACATTCCTCCTGGAGTTACGTGCTCCGATGATCGATAGAGTCGATTGTTAATATATTCTATCAATTATTTTAACATTCTAATTTCAAAATGGATTCGCAGCGACGGCGACGGTCAGTATAGAAAAGCCACATCTGATCGGCGAAAACGATCAGCCTTTAAACCTTAGTCCTGAAAATGAATTGGATGACTTCTGGCATACGTCAGTTGGTAAATTTCGATTTACCATCGAGGATCTGCCGGAGCAATTGCAGTACATTCATAAGCTATTGAAGGTACATACACAGCACCCCTTTGCCACGAGAAACGACGATTGGGAACGATCGACTGATTTTCCTCTTTGATATACGCAGGAAATTATGACTATCGACAAACCAGATATCCTGTACTACATGCTGCAATGCTTGAACGTCATGTGTCTTTACGGAGATGCATTCAATACTGCCGTGAAGGATTATCAGGGCTTCTTTATATGGTGTCAAGAAAATCTACTAATTAAAAAGTGAGTTCCTTTTTTGTTTTTTTTTTTTTTTTAATCTCTTTCACAGTATAAAATTCATAGGAAGAGTGCTAGTAAGAATCGTTACTTTTAGCTTGTGGGAACTCTTAAATGCGGAACACTCGCACATAGCTCAAGTAACTGTACCTCTATTGTTGCATTGCGTGACACTGCCCTGTGGTACGGATACTTTCTGGCGATTGGTTCAGGAGGAATTTCACAATTCGGATTGGCGTGTCAGATTTGTGGCAGGTACTGCATAGGCTAAAATATTCTTCCTTTGAAATCAGCACCACTTGTTTTCTCCTGGCACTTTTTTAATTTGTTTTCTTGGTCTTTTGGCTTTTAATGCGTATAGTGGAGAGAGTAACACTGATCGCAAGATTTATGGATTCAACGCCATTAAGAAATGTATTGAGTCTTCAAGCAGCACTGGCAAATGCCTTTTGTTACTTAATCACGAGTGTTGATGACAATAATGTGTATGTCGCTCAGCGAGCAACCTTGTATCTTGGTACCGTTCACGATACGGCAATAAGGGTAAGTTGAATCGACACGATAGATTGTGTTTTCAGCTTAACCAACGAACGTCAGTTACTCTTCATTGGAGATATTTTCAGTCACTGATCTTGTGTCTTGAAACGCAATTCGACTCCGTCATAGTGGATAGACCAATGGTCCTGCAATCGTTGTACCAGCTCCATAACACTTTGAGCGATCGCCGTATCCTAACCTGGGATTTTTTTCTCAACCGATTTGACGCCCTATTTCTCGAAGCTCAGATTAATCTGGAAAAGTCCGGAGAGATCGCTTATCTTCGCGGTTAGTTCCATGCGAAATTGTGAAATAGTTGTTATCTCATGACTATTAGAAATATAAGATTTTCGTTCATAGCATTGTCATCGTGGTAATTTTATAGATCTCAGGAACACCGATCTGAGCAGCGAGGTCTTCATGAAGAAGATTCACAGAGCGCAGGAGGCTCTTTCGCAATCGGACGGGAGTGGGACCAGCTCGGTGAAGACTTTGAGCGCGAGTTTCGGCACTAAATGGCCATACAAACGTACAATGTCAGCTCCGGCGTCTATGATTCCTCGACAAGATACCAAGCAAGGTATTTTCATGAGAGAAACACACGTTCCATTCGCCTGAACCAGGCCTGGCCAACCCAAATGGTTTCACGAGCTGTTTCGATGACGCGTAACGTTACAGCGGGCGGCATAATTTAACGTTGTAAACCGCGCGTTGGCGTTAGGCCTGGACTACAGGAATTCATGATCCATTGAAACAGACTAATTACTTAATACTTGCAACGTACTATGAAATCAATATGAAATGCAACTTGTTAGATCTGACAAGAGTGGAACACATCCCGTATAAATTATTGTACATATCTTAGAGATGAATTCGCGTGAAAAATACGATAAATATCAATTTATACAAAGCACGTAGAAATAGGTCGTCGACTTTTTGAGATTCTGTCTAATCAAGAAAGAAAGTTTTCATGCACGGATCTCAAGAAGTCGAAATTGTTAGATAATACCATTGACCAATGGTGTCTTCCATTGCACCGCATCTGAACGTTTTTACACATAACCCAACCATCGTAACCGCGCGTGATCGTTTTACGTCCCTCCTCGCAGAAAAGGAAAAGGTGTACAGCCGACAGTACTCAGCGCCGATTTTGAAGCGCAAGAGCTCCAGATTTGGACTGGGTCAGTTGCTGGGGAACACCCCACCTAATAACAGTATACCAGGTAGAGTAGTGTGCTGATGGTAGAGTAGACGTGTTATCCCGTATGTGTACGCGTAAATGTATCCCTTTGTGTACGCGATTCCTAAAATGTTTAAGGATTTTATGGGATATGCGAATTTTGAATATGGACCTGCTGGTAAGTGGAACAAGTCTGCGAGAAGGATGTTTGATTATAGATCAGAGAATAGATTCGAGCTTTGCCGTAGAATAGTCGAGGAATGGCTTGACAGTACACATTTATTATCTATCCTCCTTATATTGAATAGTTTATTATTCACATTATATGGCTGTATATCCGCAATGAGTTATTTGCATGTGCACCCTTTGCGATACAACCGAAAAAATTGCATTAGTCGATGCACATACTGCATATTAGACACATACTAGAATACCTAAGGTAGAATGTAGATAACACGACCTTTATTTGATAAAAGTTAGAATTCTGATCGGTAAGTCTCTTTCTTCCTTCGATATCTGCCGCACATCGTAGATATATTTGCACCAACCGCATTGCTATAACTGGTTAAAGTCCAATAATATTACAGATGGACATGTACACTCGTTGAACATGGTTGACGAGGGTGGTAACCTGCCAGGGTTCACACACAAGATCGTAGATTTGGAGGAAGCAGACAAAGAGACTATGCATCTCCTAGTGTTTCTTTTTATGCAATTTCTCTCTCGACAAGATCAAGTATGCATTTGCAAATTATGTGCGAATCCATTTCTCACAGGGCAAATTTTGAATTGAATTCTCATTGATTTCTCTTCGCATCGTTCACAGGCTTATCCCACGGACGAGAAACCTCTCTCGAAGACGCAAGGGATCGTTTTGCGTCATCTTTATCTTCTGCTAGGGTACAATCAAACGGAACACACCTTTCATACAACCCCTCAGCGTTTGAGGTAGAAAAACGAATATAATATAGCGCGGATGAGCTTTGACTCTTAGAATTAAGACTACTCTTTGATTCTTCAGAGTCTCCCCAGTGTTCAACGTCTTCATAGCTAATTTACCGCAGCTACTAGATCAGAATCATGAGATGGGCTGGGTAATGACTCCAGCCGTAGTTGCGATACTGCAACATTGTCCATGTCCACCGCAAGGTGTGCCGCCCACGGATCATCAAGCACCGAGTTACAGCCTCTGGTATCTGGAGCCGCACATAAGACGCTCCTGGTTAATGTCCCTCCTTGTGATACTCTACAAGGTTCGCTTAACTCCCAACCTGTTATTTTCAATCAAGTTCTGCGAAATATTTTTCATAAATTCTTTTTAGTGCAAGTACGGGCAACAAGCGTGGTGCAACCAGCTGACATCTTTGGTTAAGATCGTCCTGAATACACTGGACTCTCAGCATCATCAGTGCAAAAGAATTCCAGCTACTGTGGTGATGGGCGCACCACCTTCTAGATCTCGTGGTAAGATTATTAGTTCGCGGAGAAAACAGTTTTGAAAACACTTTCTTAGTAAACATCAACCCATATCAACGTAGATCAATCAAAACCATTCAATAGAAATCCATTTGGGATAAGGCAGTTAGTTTAAAATAATTACAGATGTATCTCAACCTTCGCTTGGAGTAGATCATGATCTGGCTACTAGTACCGTTGGAGATATAGATAGCGAGAGTCCACCGATGCGTCCTTTAGTTTCTGTTCACCAACGAAGTCCAGGGCATGGAATGGAAACGCATTGGGAGGAACCTGGACCACCATCTCGCTACACAAACAAACATTCGAGGTCTCTATACTTAAGAGCGCGTAATGCTATTGCATTTTAGATCTTAGAAAAGTATACGGTATATTTGAATACCAGTAGAGCTCTTTCCAATCACGTAGGCTATTTTTCTTTGGAATGTTAGTATTTCGTGCTATTTTTTATTTCGCTATAGATCACAGTTTTTTAAATATGCTTTATCATTATTTATTCTCTTCTCTTATGTTAAACCAAAATTAATTCACATTGCGCTTTGATGAATCTTTAAAGATATTCAATTTCAATTTTTGTATTTTATGTTCATTTTATTTTTCTTTGTTATTTTTTTTATTTCAGTTTTTTTCCTTCTTTTTTTTATTGACGCGTTGTCTTTACTGAGATATCTCAGAAACACCTGCCCTCGCTTATATTAGTGGCTGCTTGCTACAATTTTCGCTATTATGAATGTCGCGCCAAGCTACTCGATCAATGCGGATGATACGGAGTCCGAGTTGGCTGTAATACCAGAGAGCCCAAAATCTGACAGCACCTTACATGGTAGCAGTGGTGGGTCGCTTGGCGAGCTGGAGGAGAATACACCGTTCGTAACCAGAAGTGCTTCTATGACGGGTGCCAAGATATCGGGGATCTTTGAAGCGGGTTTGAGAATAGCATCAAGTAATTCAAACAAGTCACAAATGCCGATGTCCAGACCAATGTGGTTTTTGGGCAGTGAGGATGATTCCCATAAGGTACATAAAAATCTTCTGAAAGGAAACTCTTGATAGATTTAAGAGATTATATACTAATTTGCACTTTGTGTGTCAGAATAAAATTGGATTGCAAAAGAAACGAAGCGTTCACGAAGGTGTGAAGATTATGGTAACAAGCGCATTCCTCTCAGAACAACACGATTCCAAATGCCCACATATCAATAAGCTAGCGCACGAGAAGAGTGGATTATCACAATTTGCTTATAACGGAGATAACGTATCTGCAAAACCTTTGGGACTCTCTAGTGCTTTTGCAGTGGCCAGCAGTATATCTCATTCACAAATGTTCGATTCGTCCAAAGAGAAAACTCATGTACCTTCACACCCTACAGATTCACCAACTGCCAAACAGCTAGGTCGACAGAAACACGTTGAGCAAATTTCAACTGTAGAATCACCAGTTTCACCATGTCAGCCGGTTACAGTTACAAGCAGCGATCCATCTAGTTCACCTGCAGTTAGCTCCATATCCTCTCAAATTACTAGCACGGATAACGGTCATCATCCAAGTTGGAATGCTGATTATCCTCAGCCTCCGCTTGTTGCGCCAACGATGGAAAGACTATTGCCAATTGGTACACCTATAAGTTAGTATTTGAAACGATATATGAAATAATGTATAGTTGTTTCTTTCTCAACTTTAAACTTTGTTGAAATTTCTTTATGCAGGTTACAGACCTGCAGAGAGAGTTTTAAAATGTGACGATACATGTGGATCTCCAGAATCTCCCTTATCAAAGATGGATGTATTGACTGTCAGTAAGTAATTCATATTTTTAATTTAATATGTGACTTTTTAATATTGGTTTTTTTTTGCTTTTTTCTCTTTTCATCTTTCTACTTAAATATATTATACTAATCGAAAAAATATGCCGTATAGATTCCTCTTTTGATCAAGATAGTGAAACGGGTATATCTAGCGATATTACGAGTCCTCCAAGTATATCTCAGCTTCCAAATCTTAAGCTTCCACTGCCGGAACGACTGCTACCTGTTGGCCCTCAAAGGGATTTCGTTAGTTTAGCAGAACGAGTTCGTCAAGTATTAGGTGTGCCTGAATATGATGATAGCAGTAAAGCCAGCAATGGCGTAAAACACGATGCAGAGAAAATCCCTGCAAAACAAGACAGTACCACATCGGATAATATAGTACGTCTCTCTCTCTCTCTCTCTCTATATATATATATATATTGTGAATATATTTAATTGTGTGGAATATAAAAATATATGTAAGCTCCATTTTTCTTCCAGTCAACTTCTCTTGTGCCAACCTCCAATGAAATACCTTCCAGTAGATCACCGAGTCCAAGAAGATTAATCAAACAAGTAGCACTAGAATCACCTCCTCCCGATGATATTAATTCTCGAATTTTAGAGCATGATAGAAAATTAAAAACGCGAGAACAAGTACGAATAAATCGTGATCGAGTAAGAAAGTCTGCCATTGGAGGACAAGATGTTATATCTTCCAGGCGTACAGAATCTTGGTATTCATCCCAATTGTCATTAATCTTGAATCCCTATAAAAATCAATTTGAAGACTGATCTTTCATTTTACATTTAAGGTCCGGACCTCAAAATCAATCAAATATGGATATTGTTTCTCAACACGCTTGTCATGCGGACTTTAGCTTAAAACAAAGTTTATTCCGCATCGGTGATGATTGTATTTACGATAGGTTAATAATTTCTAAAATGATGAACTATACTAATTGATAATAAATTGGCTCTACTCAATCCATAAATCAAAATAAATTTTACTTTGCAGGTGTTCCGAATGTGGAACCTTAAAGGAGGAATATTCTGACGAAGAACTTGGTTTATGTATTATTACATTAGGTACTTTTATACATCGCGAACCATCTTTGGCAGCGCCTTTATTACCGGAAATTCTTACTGTTGTTACCAAGTCAGTATATAGTTCGATATTTTCACAGATAATTACGGTAGCATCTATTTATGGTTCTTGAAAATTTATAGAGTGGCTCTTAATGCTATGTATCCATGGCAAAGTGAAACAAATATGCATTTACCTGGGGGAGCTATTAGTGTAGCTCATCAATTCTTAAGATGCGTCCTTCACCAACTAGCCCCTAATGGAGTATTTATGCAAATGTTTCAAACTCATCTTAATGGTAAGAATAATGTATTCTAGTCTGGCTAGTCTATATTAAAGGCACTTCTCTTCTGAAATATTAAGTAAACGATGCATCTGTATTTATAGATTCAACGAGAATGCAATTCTTTAAGAGTGTAGCACAAGCTCTTATTGATTTTAATGAATTAAACCCTATTGCACCTTTACAATTATTGCTTGAGGTAATTTCTTTCTTTCTGATTCTCGACCATCAAAGCGAATTAAATGTACTGTAACCTGTCTCACATGAGATAACACCTCTCGGACGACGGTTCCGCGAAAAAGGGGTCTTCTCATTTGAGGCGCACTATATATTTACATTATATTTACATGTTAATTTATTATTACTTTAGACTTTAAACGCCAAGAAATCATTACCTCTTGAGCGTCTACCAATTATACTTCATAATATTGCGTGCTATTTGGATTGTTTACCGCTGGAAGCTGGCTTAGGACCAGGAGCAGCAACGTGGAGCGGATTGTTAGCACAATTTGATAGTTTTTTCAGAAGACTTATCCTTATGCTTTCATCAATCGAAGACACTACTCCACTTTTACGAATTATGATTTCATTGTTAAAAGTTCCTGGTATACAACAATCAAAGGTACGTGTATTACTACTACGCGATGCAATTGATTTAAATAGATTTAAGCAATTTTATTGTGACTTTCTCTTGAATTTCAGGCTCTATTAGATCCATTTTCTAAAGTGCTGAGTTATGCCATACAAAATTCTACCTTAAAATATAGTTATTTAACAGATCTCTGCTATCTTTGTCACAGAGGATTTACACGAGATCGGGATAAACATTTTTTAGGACGAACTATTGTTTTTGAATTAATACAGGCTATTAAATTTAAAACTACAATTCCTGATTCAAATTATTTACTGTTGCTGCACTTTGTTCTTCAAGTATGTTTTTTATTCTTGCATTAAAGCTTTTTATGTTTTCTATGTTTTATAAATTTTAAAAGAATAGTCTCTAATATAAATAATTTTCCTATTTAGGATGTCGGAGGATCTTTACCGAGTACAATTGTAATGGAAAATATTGAAATGGATGTTGCATCAATTTATAATACAAATGCCTCGGAATCTCTTAGGACACAAATTACAGATGTACTTGACTTTTTGGCAGATTTTCATACTTTGAGTAAAGTAAAGGTAATAGAACAAGAATATGTGTCTCTTTGTTACATTTTAACTCTTGTAATAAAATTAAAAAATATCTATTCTGTTTACTTGTTAATAATTTAGAGTTATAGTAAAGGAATGCAAGCCGGCTTAAATGAAGATACATTAGGCGGGATGATAAAATGTGGTTTAGCTCAATATGTTGCTTTGGAAATAACAAGAGCCAATAATAGAGAAAATAGAGCAGTAACACAGTACTTACCGTGGTTGTATAGTACACCATCCATGATGCCTCAAGGGTAAAATATTATTTGTTTTTTTTTTTGTTTCAAGAGAGGCATATACTGAATAAACAATGTTAAAATATTTCTTAATTTTTAAGGTATTACAGCGCACAAAAGTATGTTGATTGTATAAGGCATATAAGACTCTTATCTTGGCTTTTATTGGGTTCATTAACTCATACAGCAATGTATACTGGAAATAATAATTCTCAACATGGATTGATATCATCAGCTCAGCCAATACCACAAGAATTTTCATGTCATGTAGCAGATCATGTACAACTTATATTTTCACTATATCCAACTGGTCAAACTTCATCCGCCCCTCATATGTCATCTTTATTTCATGCCTTTATACTTTGCCAGGTAATATATATGTTAAGAAAAATTAATTTTTACCCCTTTAATATATATACATGTAAATATTATTTCTAGCTCTGGACTTTATATTTGGAAGAATTATCAAAAAATTATACTAAATCAAATGATCGAACATTAGAGTCATCAAACAGTGAGAGCCACAATATTACAATGAATATTTTATTAGAATTTTGGAGTAAAATAACACCTTGTATCTTACAATTGGCTTCCAGTTCGAAAGATGTAATTTGAATTTTACTTTCATTAATATATACAGGGTGTTGCAAAATTTCCGCACTTCCTTTAAGAGGAATACCGAGGAAAAAAGTCCTTTACCATTTTTCAATTCGGAGCTTAATTTCCGAGATATTCAATAACCACGCCAAACGCCCGGTTATTGGCCATATTTAAAGAATTCTTCCTTTAAGCTAAAATCAGCCTCGAGATTGATCTGTATATACTTCTTAATTTTAAAATTGCAATAACTCATTAATGCATTCTTAGCAAAAGTTCTACAGGACTTTTCGATTGGACTTACCCTCATCTTCAAGGGTGTAAATACTGATCATTATAAGAGAGATATATATCCTGTATATATATTTAAAATAATATATTTTTTCCTATTAAAGTTTTTAAAGGAGTTCAATTTTTTACATTTATAGTTAGCAGAGAAGGTAAATTCGCACTTTCTAAGTCTTTTGGAAGCGCTTCTCGAGTGTGGATCGATTGTATTAAGTAAATTACTACCACTTTGGAGTACTATATTACTCACACATGATATTCAGGTAATGAAATGTGTGTATATGTTAAAAAGAAAAAAATATGCGGACTACCTCAAACCAAATATTTGTGTAATCAAAAAATATTATTCTGTTTATAGTTACAAGGACCATTACAAATGCGTTTACAAAATTGTAGAGATTTTCCACCTAATAGGATGGCAGAACATTTTGTTTCTACTCGCAGGGAATCAAATGCTGTTCTTTTGAGATGGCTACATAGATTGCAATTTCAAATGGGTCAAATAGAAATGCAATCCTCACCTGCAACACAATTTTATTCCATTTAAATCGATAGATTTCATAAATATGTGAAAAATTGTTGAAATAAGCATATATTTTTCACAGAGAGATATAAAATACACAGAATTTATTTTAATTATTTAATATATATTTTGTGTGGGTGATGGATGTATGTATATGTGTACATGTATATGTGTGTAATTTATAATTTACTAGAAATTGGCAAAATTATCTATATACGAGGTATTTGAAAATTACCGCACTTTTTTTCAATAGCGTTATTCGCGAATATAAATAGAGTCGAAAAATCCTTTACCGCTTTTCGATTTGAAATTTAACTTTCAATTTACTCAATAAAACGGTGCTATTATTAATGCTTTATTATGGAATATCTTGAAAATCAAGTTTCCTTGGGCTGCAAAAATTATAAAAGATTCTTAGACTTAATTGACCATCATCAGGAGTAACTTGAATTTAAAGGAAATGCAGTAGTCTCAGAATATCTTGTACAGGATTTCTGGAAATTGGCGGACCTTTTTTTGAGAGGTGGTTTTAAATACTATTCTAACAACATTTTCCTTTCCAATTTCCGGACACCCTGTATATTGCAACACATGTCTTAAATGGAAAATATTTATGAAAGTGAATATAATAGCTACGAAATAAAATTTTAAAATAGACATTATAAATACGAAGTATAATTTTTATGTAAAATAGTTATATATTAATGCATAAAGTTGTTATAAATATTGTTATAAAATAATAGTCTGTTAGATATATAAATGGATTTAGGATAGAGTAAAAATGAAAAAGATTATAAAATACTAGATTACCTGCAAAATATTGGAATATCTGCATCTCCGCGCGATTTCTAGTATGCTGTTCATTATTCATTGTTAGATGGAAATGCACCCTGAACACTGAAATTGTTGTTTTCAAAGTGAAATTCATTGTTGTATCTCTTGTAGAAAAAGAAAAACATTTTGAAATAACTTAATATAATATTTGACAACAATTTACACGATTACGTTGTTATAAAAAGATTTTATCTGTAAATACGACAAAAATGTTAAAGAGTTATTAAAAAGTGAGGTTAGAAATATTTTTACTGTATATTTGATAAATTAAAAATATCATATAAATAATATGTTAATTTAAAGAAAGAAAACACACACACACACACAGGTAATATGTTTATAAATTATTCATGTATTGAACAAACAAATAAAAGTTTATTCAGTATAATTTTTTAATTCTCTATATCTATAAATAGAAATTAAGAATGTGTTAATTGTCGTGTTATTAAAATTTTTATTGATTTATTGTCTTACATTTTTTAATTTGAAAACTATTTTATTTCAGTTTATAATTATATGAAAATGCCATTCAAATTTCATTTGAAGAAAAGCAGACAGTATAATGTTGTTTCAAAAAATCAATACGTTATTTGTGTTGAATTATTGGACACAACCTCAATAGAGTGCACTCTCAGTATAGACAGTATTGGTCAAGAATGTTTAGACAATGTGACACAACGTCTTGGCTTAGGCCAGCCAGAATTCTTTGGTTTACGCTACATAAGTCGTCATGGATCACCTACTCCACGTTGGGTAGATATGGATAAACCATTAAAACGGCAACTTGAAAAAGATGCAAAAAGTTTTAATCTCTATTTAAGAGTTATGTATTATGTCACGGATGTGCAATTGATTCAAGATGAGATGGCCAGGTAAATAGTATTTAAAATTGATGTTGTTTACAAAATTATTATTGTAAATTAACTTTTATTCTTTTTTTCAGATATCATTATTATTTACAGTTAAAGAATGATGTATTAGAAGATAAGATTCACTGTAATTCTAGACAGGCTAGTTTTTTAGCTAGTTATTCTATGCAAGCTGAATTTGGAAATTTTGATGCTGAAAGACATGCTACAGAATGTTTACAGCAATGTATATTTTTCCCGAAGGTTTTTATTTTATACAAATACAAATATTTTTTTATTGCTTTAAAATTCTAAAATGTATTAACTTTCTTAAAGGCTGTCATAGAAGCTGAACCAGGAGGTCAGGATTCTCTTTTGCATAGTGCCTTATGTCAGTATAAAAATTTAGCAGGCGTTACTCAAGCTGCTTCTGAAGAATTATATATTTCAATTGCTATGCAGTTAGATGGATATGGTCAAGAAACATTTGCCGCTAAAGTATGTCATCTATTATATTTGTATATCTTTATTATAATTTTATGAGTCTTCATAAAGTTAAAATATATTTTAGGATAATAGTAATAACGAAGTAATACTTGGCATTTCTATCAATGGTATAATGATTGGCTACTCAAGTACACAAACCACGCAATTATACAGGTTCTTATTATAAGATTAGTAAGTAATCTTTTTTAAGACTTTTTATTTAATAGTGAAATACTTGCAGATGGAAAGATATTAGTAATGTCATTAATCATAAGAAAACATTCCGGATAGAATGTCAATCAGAGGGCGAAGATGCGAAACAGTTTACATTTTCTGAATCACGAAATGCAAAATATGTTTGGCGTTTGTGTATTGCACAGCACACATTTTACATGCAGTATCAAGAATCACGACCATCTGAACGGTCAACTAATGGCTATTTTGTAAGTTAAAATTTAATTATATACTTAATAGATATAAGAATATGAAAGTATTTAATTGTAAATTTAATGTATTCTATTAGGATAGTGACACAAATGATTCTAGTGAACAAACTGCATCTGTAAACTTAGATAATCGTATTGCTGAAGATCATATGCGTTGGACTAGTTACAATGATCTTTCAACATCACCTTATCCTGTAGTTTCAGTATCTTCTACGGATATCAATAATTTACGTGCATTATTGCCATCCTATAGACCAGCACCAGATTATGAAACAGCTGTTCAAATGAAATATAATAATAATAGTAATAATGTACCACAGCCTTATTATGCTAATCAGTCTACTATTATTGGACAAGATATTTCGTGCCTTCTTGGTAATGTTGTTAATCGCAGTAGATATTAGTAAGTTAAAAAATTAATTTGAACTTTTTTATACACAGACATACGAACACGTGAAATCAAAAAACAATAAGTTAAAATAAAGTATCTTCACACTTTTTGAAATTAAGGTACTATCACACAAATTAATAGTTATTAGTAAAAAGACTGAAATTTAAAATATAATTTTTAACATTTTATGTGATTGAAGGCTGAGTTTGTTTTTTTTGTTTATAAAGTAGTACTTAAATTATGTTTAAAGTGTTTAAAATATTAGTAATTACACTCGAAGCTTTTTAAATTTTATAAAAATAACAAAAAGAATTTATATGAATACAGTAACTTTTGTTAATATTTCTTGCATGTAACACATATATAAAAGAAATTCTTTTTAAGTATATAACATTTTTTCTTGCTTGATTCATATTATATTTAATATTATTCATATATGCCATTTTTTAAAATAATTAAATTATTACAAAAAAGTAAATGTAAAAAAACAATGTCATTTTTATGTTATATTGTATAGTATAAACATGTAATTTATTTATGTTAACTCTGTGCTCTAAATAAAAGCTTTAACATTTATTTTAATTGTTATTTTTCGCTTTGTTTTAAATTTAATTAGAACCTTAACATAATATTAATTTAAGTATAATCAATTTATAAAGGTAGGTATAAAAAATTATTACTAAAAATAGAAATTTATTATAAGAACAATTTACATATTAAAATTATCATATTAGATCAATTATTTACATATTAGAATAATTTTTTTAAAAGCAATGCCAATTTTACTTTATTGATTGAACTGCCATATTAATGGCTTGAAGTAAAGATACTGGTTCGGGTTTAGCAGCTGTAGCATAAACCATAAAACCAGATTTTCTTAAAGCTTCTGCTGTCACTGGACCTATTGCTACAGCTTTAATATTAGTTAATTTCTCAGAATGCTGTTTTAAGATAAATGAAATATGTTCCACTGTAGAAGGACTAAAAAAAACAAAAATTATAGGCAAATCTGTAACAACTTGTAAGAAATCATGCTCGAGAGAATCAATAACAAGCGTTCTGTAAGTTATAAGTTTTTGTATTTTAATTCCTTTATTATTAAGTATCTGTTCTAAAGTGTCACGTGCTATTTCACTACATGGATATAAAAGAGGTTTTGAATTATTACTATTTTCTTTAGCTATAGTTTTGGCTAATTCTTCCGCATTACCAGATTGACTACCTAAACAATTTTTTAATCCAACATTCTTAGCCAAATTTTCTGTTGCAGGTCCAATACAGTATATTGACATGTCTTTCCATATTTCAAGAGAAATTTTTTCTGCCAATGCATTCTGTATAGATTCTACAGCTCGCTGACTGGTTAATATTAGTCCTAATTACATAATATTATAATGAAATTAAAAATTCCATTAAACACACTGCGGCACTTATTAATACGTCCATGATTATAATTACCAGAATATGCATGTGGTTCTAATAAGCATTTCCTTAATGTTAGTTGATTAAAGAATTCAAAACGTAAAGTATATAAATAATTGCACAAATAGCCAGCTGATTGTAATGTTTTTATATAAATTTCTTGAGATTCCTTGTTTTCTGATTGTCCTTTACATAAAACTACATTCTTACATTGATTCAGCCCACTCATCACTCAAGTTAATACATAACTTTATTATATTTGATAATTAAAACTAAGGCATAGCAAACACCCTCCAATACCGACACTCCAGTACCGAATAAAATAATAAATAATGGAGAACAGGACGTGACAAACGCGAACTACTTTACCACATAGGATGGAAAAGTTTCAGTAAATCAATTGAACGACTAGCTCGTAGATGGCACTACTTTCCAATAACTTACCTGGGTTAAGTTAGAATCCTCTAATATTTTATATACAGGTTTGCTTTCAGAAGAATGCATACGTGAGATAGCGACTTGTTCATTTATTTTAGGAGTGGTAACAAGAGTTTAATTTCACTGCTTTCTAAAATTTAATATGAAAAACTAGAATTCTGTTTTAGGGTAGGAAAAAACTATGTAAATAAGAATAATCTTTATTTCATTATAATTTTTATTGAAACATTTTAGGGTACACACACATACTCTATCCTAGATAAGCATTAAAGAAAGTATAAAAAGAAGAACAACTGCTTACGGAATCACAAAGTGGATGTCTGTATTTATATTCATTAAATATATATCAACGTACGTACGAAGGCACAACGATCCTCGACCCTTACGTGTGTATATTTTGCCATAAAAACGCAGATCACAAAATAAGTTTTACATCATGAAAGTTCATTTAAACTTATTTCTTTTTGTTTTTGGGTAAAAAATAAAGTTGACGAAACAAAACAAAAAATGGAAATATTTAAAATGAATCCTAGCGATAAATCTAAGACTCGTCGTTATCATGGCAAAATTGCACCGGTGAGAACATCTTCGTGCGCGTATAGGATAATTATTCAAGTAAAATAATTATAATGCACATCGTAAAGTTCCATCGTAAAGGGGACCGAGTGTCTTCTCCAAATTCATTACACAATATTTGTTTATCATAATAATAAATGTGTATCAATCTGAATATAAAACTAAAACTTATTATACAGACCTATTTATTACTCATTTTTATGAAAGTAATCTGATTATTGATTATCAAATTAGCAACGTATAATCAAAAAGAATTTAAAGAGAACTTTTAACATTTTTTTTTAGTTCTTATATGGGATATAAGGCCACTTTTCGAATATGTAAAATATTTCTTATTTATTTAGGCACCATGTTTTACTTTCGAAGCTTTGGATTTTGAATTGACGCATGAAAGTTCTTAAATCTTTCATAAATAAAGTATACGTTTAAAAGGTCATCGATTGAAATGAGCTGACATTGAATTATAAAAGTTCTAGCCTATTCTATTGCATCCTTAAAAAGTACTTATATAATAATCACAAAAATGAGACCTAGGTCCAAACGCGTCCTTTGGTTAAGATCATTATAGCCAAAAGGCGGTCTCGAACCTGACTTCTGATCAGAGCGTAAACAATATTTATTATGGAACGAGAAAACACTGAGACCACTGAATAAATGTTGCAAAGATACGATGTAAATTACTTTTTAACATGCTTAGGCTTCAAGTATCATCATACAAGCTTAATCTCTTTCTCTCTCAAAAAAAACAAAAAAAATCTCTCAATCTCTCTCTCTCTCTCTCTCTCTCTCTCTCTCTCTCTCTCTCTCTCTTTCTCTGGCATGAGTATTGAATCTTATAAATTTATAATCAACATTGGTGTAAGAGTATGACAAGCTCGATGACTGATTGGCACTGAGTTTAAACATAAATAAAAAGAGGAATTAAAACACACAAGATGAGGCTAACGTAGCGTTCTCTTTAAAATGCAATATTGCATGCCTATATGCAAGATTAAGAGAATCGTAAGATTAAGATTAATACCGTGTAAATGGTAGTGTTTTTAATTAATTAACACGAATGCTCTCTGATTACGATCATAAGGCGTGTTTCTTTCCAAATATCATATTACACGTAAATCATACTGGTGGTTTGTGCTTAGAGTAGAATATTTGATCGAGTCGCATTTTAGCAGCCCGAAGAAAATAAACGGAAAAAATTGCGTGTTTGATCTTATTTGCAAAGGGAGCACAGATAGATAGTACGCTTACTTGCCTAGCGTTTAAAATTGATGCAGAGATGAAAAACTTGAAAATCGATAAACAACTTTAGCCAATCATCGACTGGCCGATCGGAGACTTGAATCTCGTTTTGCCTGAAGGCTCGAAACTTGTACGGGTAAGTACAACGACATTCGATTAAGACCCTTCGATAATGAGATACAAAGTAGCTTACGACTACATTCTTAAGGACTAATGTGTAAAGTATGACTTAAGTACAACCACAAAACTTGGTCATTATTATGGCATTCGAATCCTTAATTACAACGCAATCTGCGGTATAAACTAACAGCGCGTTTATCTTTAAACGTCTACTCGTTCACAAGACTTGAATTTTTTATTTAGTTTGCGCATCCCGAGATAGCTTATTAAACATAAGGAATAATGTGTAATAATTCGTAAGTGAAAGGCGCCGCAGATAGCTACCACCATCGTTGGTGGGGCCGGATCATTGGATTTCTTCAGATTGATCGAGCAGAGGAATTTTTCACATTTTTCACATAGAATAGTAAGATAGAACAGAGGGAAGGAAGGTAGTGGTGGTGGTGGTGGTGGTGGTATCGTTCATGGTATACATATGCCCCGTTCATTCACCAAGTGTTGCTAACAGATACTGGTAGAATGCTACAAGCGACTTTTCCATCGTGCACGTTTCTCTCTCTCTCTCTCTCTCCCTCTCTTTTATCCATGACAAATGTTTCAGCTTCCAACGGGGTAGCAGCGGCTCTTTCTCAAGTTCGCTTCCTTCTTCTTTCTTCCCGTATTCAACGGTATCGCACGGACAAATCGGGCTTATGCAACTCTTAAAAGGTGCATCGATTAATTATCGCAATCTCGTGATGCGCGAAACCCATTGTGCGTCCTCTGTGCATCCTTGTTAACCAATGGCGTATCTCACGCAGTCACAAATATTCCTCTTCTTCTTCTTCTTCTTTCCTCTCCTTTTTCTCTCAATCCAACAAATTATTAAATTATTACAGTCAGAAGCAAAGCTATCTCGTTGTTGCTCCATTAGCAAGGATATCCTTTTCCTTCTTTTCTTTTTTTTTTCTCACGTTTCCAGCATATTTGTAAGACTTATCGACTAAAGTTTAACAAATGCTCTTGGAAAAGAATTTATGTAAATTTCATAAATTCATCAATTTATGCAAATTTCATCAAATTTGCCACGCGCCTCTATAGATGCACGCAATAACGCAATTGTTACTCAATTGAATTCGTTGCGTGCTGATCTCGTCGAGTTTAAATGGCGCCGCGCCCCCCTATCCCTCTTTCACGAAAGTAATTAAATTTCAAAAAAGGAGCGATCAGGGTATGGATTCCTCCTTTTCCATTCTTCGTCCGTGTCCTCGTTGTGTTGAATTCTGATAACGATTGGTCGATGATTCTTAGAGATCCATGGTGCTCCATCCGAACCGCTCTTCTCGCCTCCTTCTGGCCCCTTCGTCGGTCGAATCTGTAAGAGATGAACAAACAGACACCGTTAAATAGTTGGCGAGTCTTGTATAAATCCGGTGAACATATATATATATATATAGCATTCGTGAAATTATCGAATGCGATATGCATCACTTGTTAGAATTTCTATAAAGCAGATACTCTTGTAAATATGGTCTTTAAGAGAGATGATACAGTGCGCAAGGGCCAATAATCTCAGCGATGCATACTCCGATCGATCGGTTGGTCGGTCGGTCGGTTGGTCGGTCGGTCGGTCGGTCGGTCGGTCGGTCGGTCGATCGGTCGGTCGGTCGGTCATACATGGAGCAATTTCAGGAACTCGAGACACAGAGTATCGTTAACTATATAAAGCGCGGTGAGAGTCGCAACCGCGTTGGTCCGAGTAATCGAAGCTTCGAGCGTACCAATAATTTGACGTAATTTAATAATCGTGACCCT
Organism: Sclerodermus sp. 'alternatusi'; assembly: GCA_037305995.1. Taxonomy (NCBI): domain Eukaryota; kingdom Metazoa; phylum Arthropoda; class Insecta; order Hymenoptera; family Bethylidae; genus Sclerodermus; species Sclerodermus sp. 'alternatusi'. The sequence goes on from CM074550.1 coordinate 5,234,158, forward strand.
GCCCTTGCGAATGCGCTCAAGGAGGTCGCGCAGCTGTTATTAGGTTGTTATCGATAGTTTGATGGTATCTCGTCGGTGCGCAACGATGATACACCCAATCGCAATGTTGGATCACCGCGAGTATGCAAATTTCCACGTTGTGCCACTCCATGAAAATCATTGGAAAAGCTCACTCGCGGACACCAGGTTACCTTTGAAAGCGCGCCGCGCTTCCAATCGCTTTGCTTTGCTCCGTGTGCTCCGGAGAAAGTGGCGGCGGATAAAGTTGCTTAATTTATAATTTGAACGGCAATTCGATGTAGTTCGGCCGCGGCTTATGAAACGCCATTATCCCCGGTCGTTCCTCGCGTTATTGCGCGATGGTCCGCGCGCGGTGCTTTATCACATAGAGAGATTTAGAGCTGTTCTCATTTGAAATTCCGAGCGAGTATTCATCACGGAGCGAATTTCGTCCTATGCAGATGCGTCCTGTACGCGGAGGAGGTATTTAAAACGCCACCTTAAATTTCCGAGCTTATAATCAGCCGGGTGGCTCGTAATTCTTTGGAGAGCTCGCGCAACTGTTGCAAGGGTGACGTGAACCATAATAGCGCAATACCCGTAACTTAAGACTGCTAAGAGAGTGCTGGTGCTGATGCTGGTGGCGATGGTGGTGGTGGTGGTGGCTACAAGCTTCTCGTAAATTTTAGATGAACTTTGATAAGCACTTGTCCAACATTGCCTCTCAAAAATGATTTTCGGCAAAGAAAATTTCTCTTTGGTTAATCAGAGTTACGAGGGACAAACGCTTTTCTGCGTGCGTGTGCGAAGCGACAGTTTAAATTTCGAAGATTAATAATCAGTCTGTGAACGCTCGTAATTCTTAACTGCTGGCAGACGGGGGGTTGCGAGTGTAACGGGAACCATAATGGCGGACTAGCCGCTGTCGTAACTTTTCTGCAATGGAAAAAACATGGACGGTACCGAGGCCGATTTTCAACTGATCATTATGCGGTTAGCTCGTCTGCTCGAGAATGGTCCATCCTTTTTTGGCCACAATCTCAGTTCAGCAATCTTGCTCCTAGCTAGTGGGCACAGCTTATAATTATTACTACACCAGAGCAATTAAGTTGCAAGGGTTTTCGCATACGCAAGGGGGGGGGGGGTTGTTGTTTTCTGGAAATTTGGCTTCCTCCCTTTAGGCCATTTGTACTTTTTAGAGGAAACATACGGTGAGTGACTGGGTCGGCGGTGACCCTTTTCTTCGTGTATGTTCATGGCCGAAAAGACCCCCCCAAAGCAAGCGCGCTCACTCTCTAAATGCTTGCCAGAAGAAAAATACATGCGCCCGCACATAAGCTCGCCCCGAGTGGGGCTATAAACCGTACTTTATGCATAGCCGCGGTGGTGGTTCCTTCCTTCCTTCCTTCCTTGCCGTGCAGCAGCGATCTTTCTTACGATCTTTAAAACAGCGTCAAAATTCCCAAACGACTCGGCAATTGCCGGTGATTTCGGTGAAGGAGCTTGAAAATGGAGAGAGAACCTTTGCGAAAAGGAGGCTCGAGGAGCTCGATTGTTATGGAAAGGAGAGACGTACGTTCGAAAAGATTTAAAAGATTTCTTGTCGGTCGGAATCTCGCGATTCGATCCACCCTCGAGGCTGAAAAGAGCCAACACCCTCGTTTATTCTTACATGGATCTCTCGCGTTTGCCGAGCGAACGAAGCAAATCTCTGGTACGACAAGGAAATGGAGACTAAAAAAGAGATAAAAGGAATCTCGCGAGGTTTGTTGGTGCAACGACCGACAGTTTGCTCAGTCCTTAAAGTCCGTGCGCGGTCGTTTGAAAAGAAGCACCCTCTCCTCCTAACTAAACTCTTGCTCTCAGGCCTCCTTCCTTCCTTCCTTCCTTCCTTTTCTCTCCCACCAATGACTTTCAATAATGTTAACGCCTCGGTGAGTCTCAGGGATTTAAAGTCGATGCTGATATTTCTCGGTGTGCGTCCTCGTAAAGCAAAACTTGGACATAATATTACTTACCAGCGTAAACTAGCGTAAAATATAGCGGGGAAGGATGGGAGGAAGATTCGTGAAAGATTCGGAAAATCCTCCGAATGAAAAACTGTAATTTTTTCCGAGCCTCCCTTCTGTCGTCTTTCAATAGTGGTTCACGTTGAACGAGTATCGTGTCATACATAAGTTATATCCAGTGTCTTTACGAAGTCGGTATACTGTGCGCTCGGTGGTTTGTCGAGTAAAAAGAGACACCTGCGGTAAAAGCAATCGAGCCGTTTAGCAGCTGTTTCGCTGAACGTTCAACCAGTTCGCTGTCACAGCCAATAAATTTCTCTCCTCTCGGCATAGGGCAAACTCGCAGCAGCAGCAGCAGCAGCAGCAGCAGCAGCAGCATGCCTGCCTGCCTTTCTCATTGTCATACTTGAAATTTTATATTATCATATACGTGTACAGAGAGACACAGCACGAACGTCCGTAGTTTGCGTAGAGAGCTCTAGTAACTCGTCGTACAGTTGATAAATTCTTGTAGCGTAACGCGGATTCGAATAAAACTTGAAAAGTAATTTCAGAGGTTGTTGGTCTTAAAAGATGGGGGAGGAGGGAGGGGGAATATTTGGTAATTGCTCCGAGAGGTCGCGAACGTGTGCTCAAGCCGCGAAGGCGAAGGCAAAGGCAAAGGCGAAGGCGAAGGCGAAGGCGAAGGAGAAGGAACTTCCGGTATGACCTCTGCTTGGGAAACAAGGCCGCGGAGGTCGTTGCACGCGTGCAACAAGTGCGCTACGTAGACACGGCCGCGGCGCATCGATCCTTCCGTAAAAGCGCTCGTTCTCGTCCACGCACGGCTTGGTGGCCCCAGAGAGCTCTGTCGGATAAACGCCAGGCTAATGAGTACAGGAAAACCGAGCATCGGTGGTACACTTGCTTCGAAAACGTGCGCGAGTACTTTGCGGCGGTGCTGTACAGTCCCCTTCAGCAAACCCACTTATTACTTTCTCCCTCACATACGCGCACACGCGCAACGAACCATGAAACACTCTTTTCATAGAACCGCGTGGGTGTGAGGGTGCTAGGGTGCTAGGCTGTTAGGGCGTTGGGGTGTTGTTGTCGTTGACCACAGACCCTTTTGCCACGCGACACCACTCAAAGCAATCACCCGACCTAGAGATCCTTGCTACGCGCGTGTCATTTCCCCCTAACACTAGCAGAATGTCAGAGACTTCGTCTCTGTCCATGGCTGTACGCAAATACAAAAATAAGACAAAACATAAATGAGAGATCTTTCATTTAGCAATGCGCTATTTCCCATGTAATTTTCAGTATTGGTCAGCTTTGTGGTTAACTTTATTTATTCTCTCTCTCTCTCTCTCTCTCTCTCTCTCTCTCTCGGCTAATGAGAATATTATTGAAATATCGTATTGAATGTCTCGTTTCTTATCTATTCCGTCGGATCTTCCTTGGAGCAGCGGCCTTGAATCCTAAACAACTTTATTGCGGCGTAAACGCGAATGCGATACACGTTGTAGCGGCCTCCATTGATATTTTTCAGTGTCGCTTTAATTGGATTTTTTCGAGAATCTTCTCCGCTCTTCTCTCCATGGGGAGAAGAGCCACCACGCTAAAAAATGCGAAACGTGTTTATGCGTTCTCGTTAGTCGTAATAAATTTCGAATATCACACGCTCCTAGTCGGTGTTAATTAATTTTTCCTTAATGGGCGCAATTAATCGCTGTAATAACGCGACTTCTACAGTGCTTGCAAGCCATTATCCCATAGCTGCCCGTCAAGCCTGTACTTAGTTGCTGCTTCGATACCACTACGTGATCCGGCTAATAATTATTCGTAGAACGTGTTAATAAGAGAGCTCTTATAATCGGGGTGACGCAAATAATGCTCTCTTCTTGCTCCATCGTGAGAGAGAGAAGATGCAAAAGGAGAGCCAATCGCAATGAGGAAGGAAGGAAGGAAGGATAGAGAGAGAGAGAGAGAGAGAGGTAGAGCAAGGAGAACGCCGACCTCGTTCAGGATCCTCGGGATCGAAGACCCGTCGATCCTTTCTTCCCTGACACATCTGCTCGTCGCTCGAATGCGTAGATCAGAACAGAACTGAGACTGTCATGCTGTTTTTCATAAGTAATACAACTCTCTCCCTCCCTCTCCCTCTCTTTTTATTTTATAAAGCGATACACGCGATAGGACGTTTACAACAATTATTCCGATATTTCAGGACACGAGAGATTAATGGGGTACAGAGTGGCGACTCTCTTCTTGCGCTTTACCACGTGTAGCGAAGGTCACATTTAATCATCATCCGGTGGTTGCCATGGTCGCTCTCGATGCCGGTTAGACGGAAAGAGATGTTCCAAATTAATTATGGTCTACCATTTCCGTTCTAGACTAAAGCCTCGGACGCGGTTGCGAGTTTATGAGAAATTAGCATAAATTCGTGCTCCGGACGAATCTTTTCATATAAAACGAATGTCCTTGCACAGGCTTTGTTGCACTCCTTCCTCCTCCATCGCGGAAGCGACTTTTGCCTTTCTCAGGAACTTTGATCGCGAATCGACATTTAATTATTGTTTGGAGTCGTTTGTATCTCCTGCTCGCGGGTGGCTTGCTGCTCGCGGGCGTGTAGTATGGCGAGATCACGCGAATCGCGTACTGAGAAGCGTTTCCTTTTTTCCTTTGAGGGGGGAGGGATGCGAGAAGGGTGGAGGTCACGTGGATAAATAGAGGAAGCGAGTAAGTAAAAAGATTAGGTAATAACAGTCATTTAACGTCGGCCACGCTAAATTGAGTTATGGTATCGCCGCCGCCGCCACCGCCGCCGCCACCACCACCACCATAGATAGCTTTCTTATTGCGATCGGAAAAATTTTAATGAAACACGTCCGATGAATTATTATCAATTCCTCGAGCCGCGCGCCACGTTTATTTATCCTTTCGAACGGTTAATTAACACGTGGAAAAGTTGCGCTCGAAGCTACGAGAGACTGACTGCCTTTACCCATACACTTTGCCAACAACACTGCCAAACTTTTCTTTCTCCTCTTCACCAAAAACCCAGCCGCCGTCGGATTGCTGAGAATTTCTTCTGCCCTCGCGCTCTCTTTTCGCTTCTTGAAGAAGCGGAGGGTAATTTTATTTGTCGGGAAATTACGTTCGTTCGCGAGACGAGATTAGGTAGGCGAATCGCCGCGTATTGGGATACCGGCGCGCGTCCATGTATTGGTCTTGCTCGAAGGCAAAGTGGCAAACTGGCAAAGTGGCAAAGTGGCAAAGTTGCAAACTGGCAAACTGGCAAAGTGGCGAAGAATCGAGCCGTGCAAAATGCGAGGCGTGGTTTGTCCCTTTACTTTGCTTTTCTTCTCGCTTGCTTCGTCCCTACGCGCCGTAAAATCCTACACACACACACACGCGCGCGCGCCATCCCCACACTACACACAACCAACCTATATAATTACCTATCCGTCGATGTATCATTCGACTGCCAATAAATTATTTGCGTCAATGCGCCTGTCCGTTCCTTATCTCGGAAAGTATTTCATTTAAAATATGAGAAATTCTATCGCATTTAGCGGCAAGTACCACCTCCCCCCTCCCCGCCTCCGTCGTCCCTTCCACCCTTGAGGTTTTTTTCTTTGACGCGCGTGACCGCTCATGATCTCGGCTAGTTTCATAATTACCTGTGTTTCGACGCTTCGTTTCGCTCCTAATATATCGGCCGATCGTGTTCATCTCTCTCTCTCTCTCTCTTTTTTATCCCTCATAGATCGTATTTTCTTGAGAACGGGAAAGCAAAACGGCATTGCGTCAAGACGCGAATAAATCTCGTGTTACGAGCGTTTGTATTTGTGGAAGTTCCGCGGGTGCATTTATACACGCTTACAATAATGCGTGCGTACGTGACGTGCGTACGTGCATGTAATCCGCACAATTAGCCACGCTCGCATTTATCATTCAAGTTTCAATAAATTAGCCGCGTCAAGCAACGTACCTTCGTATCGTGGTAAATATTTCATTTGCGGCAAGGGGTGACTCTTTCAATCGAGTCAAAGTTTAAGAATGTTCAACCGCTATCGACGTTTTTCCAATAATTAAAACTTTGGGAGTACCACTCGAGACTAGAGAAAAGTGCGAAAGCGTCGCTTGCGAAACACCTCCCCCCTCCCCCCAAATGACACGTGTTAATCACGGTAGTCGATAATGGAACAATCGATGAGAGATGTATCGATTTTCACCCTTTTGTTGCTTCTTTCTCAATATTTCCCATTTCACACACACACACACACACTTATTCTCTCGCTAATCGTTAGCTACTATTATTAACGTTGTTGAAACTTTACGCTTGACTTTAATCAAGTTTCGCAATTTCTATCCAGTACCATTCTCTCCCTCCCCCTCCACCACTCCTAGAGAGAGCTCGAATGATTTTCGTCTCTCAAATTGCCAGGTGAGTAGTATTACCGGTGTTACTGGATTTTCTCGTTTTTCTCTGGTGGACGTGGCGATTCTTCCCACTGTCTTTCTTCTTCCTCTTCTTCTTCTTCTTCTTTCTCTATCCCGTGTAATTTTCAACTATTAATTTTTGGAACCGCGCAATTAGCGCCGTTTTAACTGCTTTGTAAGTTTTTACCATTTCTTTTTACTCTCGTTTCTCGCTTCCTGCTCTCAACGGTTTATTATCTATAATTCTGATTCTCTTTAAAATTTTGTGTATTTTCCGCGAAACCATTATGTCCCGTTACGAATGTCCGCTGAAGAATTACCGATGACAATTTCGTTAATTTATCTCGGCGCATGATCGCTACTTAATTATCGCTCATCTCCCAGTAAACCGAGCGGAGACGTTTCGTAATGGGACTTTTTCGATTGGTAATGAAATTCCGTAAGATCCAAAGTCCTACTACCGGTTGTTCGCGCTGACGAATCGGCACATTCTCCGCGGTATTTCTGCGTGGCACGCACGCACGCACGCACGCACATTCCTCCGCAAATAACGGCATCGATGGATTCTTCCGGAACTCGAGGTACCGATAGATGTCATTAACGTAAATCAAGCAAATTCGACTACTATTCGTATCTTGGAGCTCTCGACGAGCATGAGGAAAAGAATTCTCGTGAAAAAAATTAACTCAATTAATGGATTACAGGCAAACTTTTATTCGTCGAATAACTTGACGCACTGAAATAACTTGTGCTCCCCCCCCCCCCATCTCACCCCCTCTCTCTTTCTCTATAACAGTATCAATATTTTTCCAGAATATCTTTATGGAATTCTAATACCCCGTTCGATTTCCTCGAAAAGAATTTCCTTCTAAAAGCTTTACAAGGAAATTCTTGTTTCACGATAGCAATTGAGATTGGTTTAAAAATCGGCTCGATTGAAAGTTTTTATGTCTCTTCTCTCCTTTGAAGTACTACTGGACGAATAAAGGATATTTTTAGAATCTTCTGGAGAGTCGTGTTTCTTCTCCTTTCGTATCGTTGTTCCTCCTCCTCCTCCTCCTCCTCCTCCTCCTCCTCCTCCTCCTCCTCTGCTTCGCAAGTGCGAATACCGCGTAATATGAGTAAATAGCAATTTACAAAGCAAAGCTTTTTACGCGTTGCATCGCACTGTGCGAATTGTCGAAAGAAGCAAATTTTCCTTAATAAAATAAATCGTCAGGCTTGCTATTAGAAAAACTCTTGTCCGACAGTAAAATATCTAGCGGTATTACTTACTCTTTTTGCACCGATCAGAAAGTGAAATGCAGTGGAAGTTGGGAGGGCGAGCATTTCGTAAAAATCCTGACCATTCGATCGTGGCATTAGTATCTGTTCCCTCCCGCCTATTACTCGGTGTACTGCTCTCGTCGGTAGCTTCTTGTCTTTACATCTCGCGCGCGCGCGCGAGCGCAAAGAGTATCATTACTTTTGAGATTTCAAGAGCGCCCGAAAAGTGGGATAATCGATGCAAAATCTTGAGCCATAGAAATTGGTAAAAACTGGTAAAAATTGGGAGAAACAAAGAGAGAGGGACGCGCTAACAAGAGGCGGAGGGGAAGGGGTTGTGTTGCAGCGAAAAGAAACGCGAGGTTTTTAGAGAGAGAGAGAGAGAGAGAGAGAGAGTAACGCGAGGTTGTAAAGAGAATGGAGAAAAGAGGAGAGGAGGAGAGGTGTTGAAGAGACACGATAATCGATGAAAATAGTCCTTCCTTCTCGAACAATTCAAATCATCTTCCTACGATTAGTATAATTCACAGGTGCGAATTGTTCGAGATTTTCGCGCGCGAGTGTATCACGAGAGTATTATAATTATACAAGTCAGAGATTTCGAAGGAGCGAAGAAACGAGTCTCGTTACTCGGTAATAAACTTCATTTTTTTTCCCCTCTCTTTTTTCGCTACGGGAAAGATTTACGCACTTTGAATCGAAAGAGCGCAGTGGTCAGCTGCCGTTTTACGGCCACAAATGAAAGTGCGCGTGATGCAGCCACCGCGTCGTTTCAGCTTTCCGGCAGCGTCGGTGGTGTGCACGGAGAGGAGGCAAATTCCGTGGTACCTCCCGCTGCTGTAGATTGCATTTATATAATAATATAGATTTACTGGAGAATATACATCTATGTATGTGTGCGTGTGTGTGTGTGCGCGTGTGTCTATGCAAGTTCAGATACCGAGTGGTTGAATAATGCATGGGCATCCATCCGTCTCCCGAGGGCGCGGTTCGCGAAAAAGCGGGGGTGGTGGTGGTGGTGGAGGAGAAGATCGAGAATCAAGAAAGAAGAGGGAGGAGAGAAAACAAAGAAGAAAAGGGCAAGAGTAATAAAAGAGGAAAGAGAAAACAAGTGAATTTTCACGAGGTAGAGAATTCCGCGACCGCCAATGAAATTCAAATGCTCCTCTCGCGTTTTCACGAGTCGTTATCCGTTTAAATCACTCGCTGAATTTTCAGGAAGTCGTGTTCGCGCTCTCTTCGCGTTTATTAAAAATATGCGCTGCCAGCCGTGTAAATAGGCAACATTGTTCGCGCAGACCTGCACGATCATTGCAGCGTGAGCGCGGAAGCCGATCTTCTCTTTCGCGCGAGCCAACTATTTCAAATGGAGTTTACACGATTCGCCGGTAGCGTTAACCATTTGCAATGTTGATATAATTTCAAAATGTTAATGTTGTAACAAGAGAGAGAGAGAGAGAGAGAGAGAGAGAGACGGACAGAGAGATCTCGCTGGGGCTACCCGAGAGATTCTCTCCGACGAGAAATAAACGAGAAATTCCTCTCGCTCATATAACCGACGCAGTCTGTCCGTCTGCTCGCAATTTCAATGAGAGTAGCGCGAGTCTACTCTATCGATAAGCTTCGTTTTTCTCTCCTTTCTACGATAATTGCGTAAATTATCATCGCACCTTGATTTATTTAACAGTTGCGCTATTCGATGCGTACAGGTCGTGGTGTGGTACATTTCGATCCGCGAACGATACACTCCCCTACTTCTGGATCTTTGATAAAGCGTCGTCTAGGCAGTTTGCGCAGCTAGTGCAGCTAGTGGTGGCACGGACCTAGCATTGTTTCGTGCTCGCAGATGAATCGGAGCCAACTTCCCAGTGACTCGTTCGAGGTGGAAAGCTATTTATCCTGTGGCTGATCGTCAGTCGTCGGCTGCCAGGAGATACGGGTGTCCCGTTATGAAGGATATTACGTCCAACTTAGCGCCCGAGGCGTCGATCCACCGATTAAAATATCGATTAATATCGTATTGTGTGTGTGTGTGTGTGCCGCACTTGCGCCTATTCTCGACGTTTACCAAAGAAAGTTTGGCGCGAAAAACTACGAGTGGAAGATCAGCGGACAAACCGTGATAAAACGAGAATTGAATCGAATCTGTATCATTAAAACGGTAATGTCTCTCCCCAAGTGCGCGATAGGAGCAAGCAATGCACAATATATACCGTCCCATCGCGTTAGGATGGAGGGGGGTGGTGGTGGTATAATATCTCTAGGCGAGAAGTACAATGGGCAGAGTAATTTTCAAGATTAAAGTGTTAATGGCGCGCAGTAAACTCCAGTGCCCGAAGCTCTCTATGAACCACCACACCACGCACAGTAGTAACAGTGGTAGTAGTGGTAGGAGTATAGTAGGAGTAGGAGCCTAGCTAATAAATTTATCAATTAGGCCAATCAATCTCGCGCAACCGGGTGACACGAAAACATCGCTCTCGAATTACCAATTTCTAATTATCGTAATTAAAGCGTGAGACTATTTTCAGCGCGGAAGCAATTAGCGCGAATCAATGACGTCACACCACCACCACCACCACACAGCCACCGCTGCCACACCGCTCCCCTGTCGAACTAGTTTCGTCGGTGATGATCCATTGGTTCGATCGTTCGAGAAAGTGATGACGCGGTAATTATCGAAGAATCATTTTGCAGGATCATCCATCACGGTGATCGTGATCGATAGATATCGCGCGAGTAATTAATTCGTTGGTTCCTTTGAGGTCGCGCGCATGTGCGCGATCCTCTCGAGGATTTCCCGTGGCTCGGCGGCACCAAATGACAACGTTGCAATTATGGCAGGATCGATCCACGATCGCATCATGATCGATAGGCATCGAAAAACCCACTCCACTCTCCTGCACCAGCAGCAGAGCACTTACCATCAACGGCAGCCACACGGCGTTTTACTCCAAGAGCAGCCAGATGCATCCGCGCGATTCTCGCGCGAGGCGATAATTTCTCGATGTCTCAACCTCCGAGCGCAATCAGTTAAGAATCATAAACGGCGACATTGTAATTACACAAGAATCATTTTGCACGAGCCGTCCGCCGCCATTATCATTATCGATACATATTGAAGAAGTCGTCCGCTGGCCTTTTTACGGCCTTACGAAGACAAATGGCCTCCAGACGGGAATTTTCGCTGTTTTGTTGTACTCGTCTTACCGGTTGTGCGGATCGTGGATCGCGGATCGCGGATCGCGAATCGCAACATTGTAATTATCGAGGAATCACTCCGCAGGAGGAATCGGCCCGCGTAATCGCGATAATCGGCCAGGACTAAAGAAGACATTGTCGCCTGCCTTCCGTGGAAATCTCGGCGGGAGTTTGCGCGCCTTTCCCCGAACCCCGTTCGCTCATTGTACCACACGCACACACGCATGCACATCCTTTGAGTTAGCCTTTGAAACGCGGGGGTGGTGGTGATGGTGGATGGATGGGTGTTTTTCCCCAACTACGGTAGATCGACGACGAGAGTGGATTTTTCATCATTGGCCAAGGGGAGGAGGAGGAGGAGGAGGAGAAAGGAGTCCCGCGGGAGGACTTGATCAGGGGAGGAGGGCCACCACCAGTTTGAACCCGAGGGACCTCGACGGGTCTTCGACCCGACGGCGGGTACCTCTCGCACGGGCTCTGGCGTGCAGCCACTTTGCCACGACACAACCATAAACATCTTTGAATGGAGACCACCCACCAGCCCGCGTACGCTTCTTGGAATTGCTCTCTCCCTCTCTAGCACGCGCTTTGCAAAAGAACCTCCCTCCCCCCGCGACTCTGCGCAGCTTTCGCGCATTCTTTTCGAGTGGTCTCTTTCTGCGTAGTACCGATCTCTCATCTTCCTTCACTGAGATGCATCGATCGCGCTTCCTACATCATCATCATCATCATAATCATCATCATCGTCATCGTCAACATCATCAACATCATCATCATCATCATCATCATCGTCATCATCATCATCATCATCACCATACGCACCCCGTTTCAATTTGACCAAAGACAGAAAGAGAGGGGAAGAACTCGTTCCACGGATCGCACGGGGAAAGGAAGCTTTTGTTCGTTGACTGGGTACGAGAATTCGCGGAATCCCCGAGTATTCCGCCGAGTAGTTCCGTGGCAGAAAGTATTTGGTTAACGAGGGCGCCTGCCATGGGCAGCGGCGGGCAATGACTAGTGGCAGAAAGAAAAGGAAGGGAAAGGAAGGGAAGGAAGGGAAGAGAGCAAGAGCTGCAGGGTCCGAGCTCGCATTGGCAGCGCGCGGAGAGCGCAAACATCGCGAGGCGCTCGATTTCACGGTGAGTCGTAAAACGCGGCCTTAACCGATCCATGAAGAAAAAAGCGAAAGCCCGACGAGAGGAGGAAGCAACGGGGAAAGTGGAAAGAGGAGAGGAAGAAGAGAGAGAGAGAGAGGAAAAGAGACCGAGGTCTGGGGAGGAGAGCCGCCGCTGCCGCGCAGTCGATGAAACTCGCGGAATTGAAAAGTTAAACACACCCATCCTCGCGCAAACGAGCAAACAAACATTTCGTCCAATTGCAAGAAGAAGAGGAAGAAGCGATCGATCGGAACACTTTTGTAAAATCGACGAGTTCCAGAAAGTTGCGCGCGCGCGCGCAACGCGAGGTGGACGCGATATCGCCAGGGGATCTATTCTATCGGAAATAGAAAGGGTTAGGGAAAAAGCACGATATTCCAATGGAGGAGGACGAAGGAACGTTGGGAGGAGAGTGGTGGTGGTGGTGGTGGGAAGGTTGGGAAGGGAGCGCACCACGGCAATAAAGCCGAGGGAAGATAAAGACGCGCGCGAGCGAGAAGGGCGCGAGAGGGGAAAGGGGAAGATGAGAGATCAGGATGGATGCAGGTTCATCGTAAAAAGAGGAAAAAGTTGCTACACGCTAGAGGTGCTTCGTAATCGTAGCGCACTGAAAGCCTTTCCGAGCGATTTTACACGTGGTACACGGTTTCGAGGAAAAACAAGCTGCCAGGCTATATCCTCCTCCACCTCCAGCAAGATCTCGCTCGCAAGGTCCGTCGATGTCACGGAGTAGCAGCAGCGGCAACCTCCTCCTCCTCCTCCTCCTCCTTCGCTGCTTGAAAGTGTAACCGGTCACCGGCAGAACCGGCAGGCAACTCGAAGGAGAGGTGGATGATCCACACTCGTAAAGCACGCCCGAAGCGGAAAACCGTAATTTCGAGCGATTAAATTTATGTAATTTGGACGCATGCCAGTTGATTTATTATCTCCTGACCTCGTAATGCGAGGGTACTTGTGTAACGTCGATTGCCCCGTTAGAGGCCCATCTTTTCTTTTCCCTCCTCTTTTTCCAAGCTGGCGGCCACAGTTTTGGCAAGAGTTCACGACGACGACGACGACGGCGGCAAAGTAAATTGCCAATGGAAATATCGAGAATCCTTTTTATTTTAATTAGCCGAAAAGCGAGCGAAGCGAAACGATCCTCTCTCTCTCTCTCTCTCTCTCTCCTCTCGTGGCTGGGGCTCGCATCGCGCGTTGCCTCGATTGCTCGTGAGCAATGAGGCGCGCGCGCACGATAGAAGGCGAGAGTAAGAAGCGAAGATTAGATCGTAAAGCAGGGCGAGGCGCTGAAGAGCTCGACCGTTCGACCGCTCGAACGCTCGATGCAAGTGTAACCGATCATCTCGAAAGAACAGCGCCAGCGGCCACAAAGAACAATCTACCAACCGGCTCGGCCCCGTTCAAAAATCACCCTTACTTTCGTTAAATCGATAAAATATCTTTACAGCTTCCCCTTTTCCATTTCTTTTCCCTCCTTTTTCCCTCCCGCCCGCGTTATGACTGACTGACTCACTGACTGACTACGGAGGACGCGTAGTGTCCCCCTTCGAACAAAGTCTCTCCCGTCCGTCCCACTCTTTTTTCACAGCATCTCGTGGAAACTGACTGCGGTGGTTAATTCTCTGTCGTCTCCTCGCCAAGTTTCTACCGCTGCTTCCCGCTCATCTTGGTCGGCTAGTCCCTTGGCAAAGTACCGCGTAACGGTCTTCGTATATGCGCAATTCCTTCCATACGCGTGTAATAAATCCTTGGCGATACGCGTATAAATATCAAGCGCGCCAAGAGGTTCCGCGACGCTGAACTTCGTACTACGACCAAGAAGAGACGCGGGTGTGCGCAGAGCGCAAGGATGCTGACACTACTCTCTTTGGGATCTCTAGAATTTTCGAGAAATTCGACTAGCGCTTTATCCGAGCGAAACCTCGAGGTTGCTCCAAGTTCGGAGGAAGAAGAAAAGGGGGTTGTTGATTAACGTAAGAAGTTTGTACGGAGAGCAATAGCAATAATAAAGCGATAGTGGTTGCGCGTCACGGCCCAACAGGTCGGCCAACCGGCCATGCGGCAAGCCGGCTACTGGTCTCCGCCCACGCACAAGCGCAAACCTTCCACGTGCACACTCACACTTGGAGACATTACAACATTTATTTCTCGCTTTTATCTCGTCGCCACATAATACGAGGAGAGGTATGCGCGTGCGCCGCACATACTTTTGCATACGGGGTGTCCGGAAATTGGCGGAATTGGATCTTTTTTTTTTTTTTTGCTTTCTTCTTTTCGAGGGATACACATATACCGTAGATGCGGAAGAGAGATTTATCCGAGGGTTGGTATTGCTTGGTGAAAGAAAAAGAGCGAAGAAATAGCGAAACATAGTTTCAACAGGAAGAAGCGTCCCTTCGATTAACTACCACCACGCACCACCACTACATCCTTACCTTGCGAAAGCTAATTATATTCAGCGCAAAAGGATACTGGACAATTTCAATGTAATCTTCTCTCGTCTTCCTTCGGACCTACCTTACACGTGGGGATCTTCTAATTTATACGTACAATCTGTGAATACGAGCGCTCTCTACTTCCACCGTCGCTATACACAGAGACACTTGTGATTAGTGTACCTCGTTTTTTCAAGGCCGAGTGAGAATTTTAATTTAAACGATGCAAAAACCTCGAGAAGGGATAGAGCCATAAGCGAATGAAACGCGTTCTTTCGAAATTAGCCATTAAGGATAATTCCATTGAGCTTAATTCCAGGCATTGGATAGAAATCGCTTTCGTGGAAAATTCAAAGAAATAGAATTAACAAAGTACGTGCACAAGTGGGCACACACAGAGAGAGCGAGACAGAGAGAGGATACCTTCTGGTACCGATGCCGCTGGTACCCTGGGGACCCGTCTTCCTCCCTTTCTTCCCCCTCCCTCTCTCCCATCCACCCATCAGTAAAGCTACCAATGCCCGAGGAATCCTTCGGTAGACGACACAAAAGTTGATAAAGGGCACGTAATTGTACGGTGTGTTAATAGCGGAAATCATCTATCGCCGTTTGCAGATTGTGCCGTGGCGCATTTCCATAGAGTAGGACAATGGTTACTTTTTGTAGCTGTAATGTCCATTTAGAGAAAGAGAGAGAGAGAGAGAGAGAGAGCTGGTAATTCCTTCGAAAATGAAATTCTTTAAAAGGATCGTTAAACCTGTTTCATCTGTAACGGTCAGGGCTTTGAGAGCTTTCATAAATCTTAGAGAAACAATATAACGGAGAGGAAAAAACAATTTCATTTCTCAGTCGTCTAAGCGTCAAGAGAGATTCTCGAGAGATTCTAGTAGCCGCTGGCTATATAGACTATAATATAGGCTATATAGAGGTAGTGGCGCGCAGATTCCGCAGGTGATCCATGCGGAGGACCGATTAATCACGCACCAGCACTCCTGCCTACCTGCCTGCCTGCCTGCCTATCTTCCTTCCTTCCTTCCTTCCTTCCTTCCTTCCTTCCTTCTCTACTTCTATCTAGTTTCAAACGTGCTTCTATGCTCTCACGACTAAATTCCATGTGCACAGCAGCCTAATTATAAATTACACGCACCGCAGAGAAAAGAGGAAAATCGGTAGAGCAAATGCTACGGAGAGGAGGAGATCCCGCGATGAGAAAAATAAACTTGGAAGGAAGAAAGTGACGAGCGGTGCGGTAGCTCTTGCGGCGTTTACCCGTCAAAATCCCAATATTAGTTATGATCGCGTTACAAATGAACGCACGGTCCGTTGTCCTTAAATCATCTCGTTTCTCCACCTCCCCGATTTTTCCACCGTTCGCCATAATTGGATTTCAGCATTCTCTCGTTTGCCTAACGACCGCGAGTGTCCGCGAGATTAAGTACTTACGAGCTCTAGCCGATCCCTGTGGCTGATAGGCAACTTTGGCGGTGCCGTCGTTAAGTCGTTAATACGCGGGAAAGACATTAAGCACGCGCCGAACGAGAGTGAATTCCATTGGTAATCGTAAACCCCCCTTCCTCGCCGTAAGAATTGTATGCGCGGGTACACCGTTTTCCAAGAGAAGCTCCAATTCCGGTATAAATTAAATTGATTAGTTTATGGGTAGAGGGGCTTCTACTCTCCGTTCGAAGCCGCGGGAACGATACTGGTAGCTTTTGATGTTGCCGTTTGCTGACCGAATTGAACTCTGGCCGTCGAGCGGGTAAACGGAGGTATACGTCGTCGTCGTCGCAGGTCCATCTCTCGTCGAGCGATAAATCGAAAGTCCCCTGGAAGAACAATAGCATGGCGGTCGGAGAATAGTTGGTCGCCGCTGCCTACGCAGGAATTCGTTTCGTTGCATCGAGACAATGCGCGACGATCATCGCATCCGGCGGTATCATCATCATCATCATCATCATCATCATCAGCGTTTTCACTCTTGTGTGCCCGAAATCATGCATATTTATCGGATTATACCGTTTACGTTACCACGGCAGCCCATCTTCCGCAGCTTCCGCAACTTCCTCCTTGAAACTCGTTAGACGGGAAGCAAAGACGGACGGCTGTGCGATTATTCAGCGTAGACAATGGGGGTGACACAGTGTCAAATTTTTCCACTATGATCGCACGGGCTACGATGGAAGAGAATAATGACTCTTTGTCATTTCCATGGTGAAAGCGTTTGCCTAAAACGCCGTAAAAATGCCTAAAACGCCCTAAAACGCCTACAAACAGCCAGAGGAAGAGAAGCAGCGCGCGCGCGCGACAGACGTGTGGGTGTGACGTCTCTGTGACGCTGGTGGGGCAGACGGGCCCTTTTCCATTCCGCAGCAAACCGGAGGAGAGTAATGGAGAGAGACGAAGAACCACCATCGCCGTCGTCGTCGGAGAGATGCTGGTAGACGGACAATGGGAAATAAAAGCGACTCGATGCATTTCCTAGAGGGACGATTAGCTTCGCTCAGAAAAGCGTGTCTCCACTTAAACTTGAGGCCACGCAACACGGTACACGCGCACATATGCACGCGCACATCATTCCCATCCGGTGTTGTCTTGTTCGCAAAGTGCTTTTTCCATGGACGAATTAATAACCGTTATTATTTCGTATCTCGGCCCACGTTGGGAGAACGATCTTCATCGCGCGAATGCGTTAACTTTGACAGAAATACTTGGTTCAACGTCAACGGCGGCTCGTCTCAGATATTAATCACCGCTCGGGGACGATTCCGACACTCGAAGAAGAGATAGCCGGCAATTTTCATGATAATCGCGCGCCCTTAACGCACGACGGGCGCAACAAGTTTCCGGCTAATTGCCACTGATAAGTTCCCGCGGCGAGGATCAATAACGGCAATCGTAAAAGTCGCTTTTCATCCATGCCCGGGGAGCGAGAGTGTCTTGCCCGGTGTTGTATCTTAGGAAACGATTGCCAAGGACACATCCTCCGATCCGTGTAATTAATTAGTGGCGGGAGAGGAGAGAGGGAGGACACCAGCGGTGGACACCCCGTAATTTGCAACATCGCGTTTAGTACGCCAAGCCACACGTACTCCTCTCCTCTCCTCTCCTCTCCTTTCCTCTCCTTTCCTTCCTCCGAGCCTTTGGAGGAACGCACAAAGGGCCCTGCGGCTAGCCACCAGTGACAACTTGCTACCGTACAATTTAGCGTAAAATCTTTCTTGGAAGGAGGAGGGCAGAGTCTCTCTCTCTCTCTCTCTCTCTCTTTCTCAATGCTGCCGAAAGATGGTATACTCGTATTATTTATATTAGCGATTGGTACCCCGCCTTCTTCTTCTTCTTCTTCTTTCTCTCACACAAGACGCATTACCATGAATTCTCTAAACACTCAATTTTCCACTTAATATTCAAATTCTTTGTTCGTAACATCACCCACCACCGGAGTATGCGCAACTAGAGCCGCGATTGTGAAGATGACGTTCGTCGTAACCCTAGGCTTGTTACCACCGGGGGGGGCTTTTGTCCTTCATTATGTTAAACGCTCGGGAAAATTGGTCCACGCTGATTTAACCCGCAAGAACCCCCTCTTTCTCCCGTTCCACCTTACCTCATCGTTCTCTACCTAGTTTCCACAGTCTACGGTGATCGATGCTTATCTTTCCCCGTAATAAGCTTCAGCCACGACTACTTATCGTGGTTCGTTACCTCCTTATGCTACCCTCTTTTTTTTTTTTTTTTTTTTTTTTTTTTCCGTAACGTTAACTTTGACTTTCACCAATCAATTCATTATTCGTGCCCGGTGTTGCTAATTCCTTCGATCTGATAGCTCTTCGAACCTCGGAGAGAGATCGAGATCCGTCGCTCTCGTTTTACACCAAGACGAATTGACAAATGAAAGACAGCCTACGCTATTAGGTGGAAGTAGAGTATATATATCTATATATATATATATATAGAGAGAGAGAGGTACGAGCACAAGTTTATAAAAGTAGGGGCTTTATAGAAAAATATAGAATCTGACCAAGTACGGCTATGTTAATCCAATGATGCACTGCGAAACTGGTTTGACCATGGATAAATACCGACAAGTAGATCGGTTGACCGTAATTAGAGGATTTCCTGAATCGTCCGAACAAGCGCGTTAGCCGCGAACCCTCGTTATGCCTATCGGCATATTCCAGATGGGGGGATTAAACGAATAAGGACTTATGGCAGCAATAGGGAAGTGACCGTTCATCTTTTATAACGCCTTGTAAAACGCCCCGTTAAAAGATCATACCGTCGAGTAACTCGCGAATTTTACGATTTAGCATTGCTCCGCTGTGGGACAAAGTATGTTGTAAGTACTTTGTAACCGGTATCCTTTCGATATGGCTAATTGCAGCGCGTATATTTACTTCCTCCTCTTCTCTCTCTTTTTCTTTTCCTCCGACATTTCCACCATCGCCACTACCTCCTCCTCCTCCTCCTCCTTCTCCTCTTATTCTTCCTATTCCACTTGGTATTCCTATGGTTTCCGATATTCCTATGCACAAATCTATGCATTCGTTCTTAGTCCAATGATATGGTCGGGGATACTACTTTGGTATATTTTTCTCCAATTATTCTTCTTGAGAATCGATGAAAAGCGATCGAGATAAATAAGCGAAATTACTTACGAGTTAGAGGTAGAGCGTACCGACGCGTCGGGGTGCTACTACAGTGACAGCTAGACGCGGTCCGCATTTAGTAGGTGGGAGCGGTGCTGCTGTTGGCGTTGCTGTTGCTGCTGCTGCTGCTGCTGCTGCCGCTGCCGCCGCCGCTGCTGCTACCGCTGCTGCAACAGGTGGTGGTGTTTCCGGTCTCGTGCAGCCAAGGCCACTCCCGCCTCGAAGTTCCCAAACCAGATTAGTGAGAGAACGTGGTCGACTCAAGCGGCGCGATCTAAACAGAGAAATCAAGTTTTAGATAGAGAAACAATGGAGGAGCAACCACCAGCAGAGAGAGAGAGAGAGAGAGCCATCGCTGACCTTTTTTCAGGCAATTTGGCACCCGCGCCAGAATCACCGGAAGTACGTCCACCCGAGTGACTGGAATCCAATGTACCATCGAGTTCCATAGCTTGTTGAAGATTGGTGAGGCTCTTGTATCTGATATTGAAGAGCGGCGATCCACCCTTGTACCCCGGTGGCGTTTCCTTCAAGGGCGAGGCACTCTTCTGCCTCATAAGTGGTCGTCCACGTTGCGTACCACTATTCTTTACGTACAACTTCGCCAACGGGGGTTTCTCCAGCCTCGGCGCTGGCGCTTCCTTCACCGCGCGTCTTGTCCTCTTTTCCGCCTGAATCTTCTTCGTAGGTATGGTCTCGATGGGTGGCGGTTCCGGTCTGTCATCCAGCAACGGGGCGATTGTAACGGTAACGGGTGTTAACGGTGGACTACCCTGGCCCTATATACAGAGACGCAGAAACGGATAAAACGGATAATACGCGAAAGGTGTTAGTGTAAGAAGCTGTGGTTCTCTCGTTACTTCGCAACTCGCGAACGATCGAACTTGGAGTCAATCGAGACAAACCTGACTTCCGGAGACCGGTGACAGAGGACTCTCGTATGGCGACCTCGCGCTCTTGGGCAGCGGCGCGAAGCCCCGCACGTAGTCGTAGATCTGATCAATCTCGTCGTATTCCTCCGTGTATGCCGAGGGTGGCACGCGGTTCTCGTCCCGATAGCCCTGATGATTGCTCCCGTGATAGTGATGGCGGTGATGATGATGCGACGTGGTGGCGCCACCATTCCGATGATAGCCCCCGCCGGAGGATACCGGCGTCGATCCGTTGTTGTCCGAGTTCGAGGTGGAGGAACGTCTGAGAAAACCGGCGGCACCGGCGCTTCTGTTGTGGCGCACCGGCTTGCTCTCGCCCAATCTGCCGTCGAGGACGTGCGCCCTGTCGGCGACATCGGCGACCAAACGCGAGGCTCGTTCAACGAGTCGCGTGAACTCCGGCATCGAGTGTAGCGCCTCCTCGTTCCGGGCCTTGACGAGCTTGAGCGGCGCTGCCAAGGGCAGAGCGACCACCGCACCCTCCCGTTGAAGGGGGAGGGCGAATATGTGCTCCTCCTCGAAGGTAGAGAGCAATCGGAGTTCCGGGACAAATTGCGAGGAGGACTTTAGTCCTCTGGGCGGTTGGCCGTGCACCAGCCTGACCGTGAGCGGAAGTCGTTTGCTGAGCAGCGCTCGCGCCGTGTGCACCCCGCTGATGTTGTCCTCCCGGGCGAGCGCGCTGAAGCGACCGCGCTGCTCCATCGAGAGCAGGACGCTCTCCCCTCGCGAGTCGACGCACCGGAGGAATCGCCCTCGGCCGGGCAGAGCCACTTCCCCCGCGGCGACTATCGTCTCGCCGGAGCCGAGGGTCCTGCTACCCTCGGGCACCACTATACCCGACTCGTCGTCCACCTTGCAGGAGATCCCCCTGAGTGGCTCGCGCACCAGCGCACCCTCCTCGGGGCATCGTCGCGAGAGCTCCCCCACGGACTCTATTCCCCGCACGGCCCTGCCCTCCTCGCTCAGGATCTCGAAGTAGCCGCCGTACGAGTCGGGGATGGCCAGTCGCGGACCAACCCCCACCACTCTTCGTCCCTCTTTGATCTTCACCGCCTGTGCCACGATCTTCCTGCGACGTCCGGCTGAAATTAGCAATGCCGTACTCTGGAGTCCTGGTGCTGGCAGCGTCGGGACCCCCAATCCTCCGTACTGGCCCTTCGTGATCTTAATCACCGCCGGCAGCCGATGCTTCGTCACGAACTCCCGTAGGTAGGTCGCCTCCTCGGCCCAACGGGCCGCAGCGACTACGATCTGCCCGTCCGTCGCGGCCATCGCAAGGTGGCCCTCGGCCCTCCACCGCCCCCCTCCCCCCTCCCCGATCACGGTTAACACTCACTGGAGAATCGACCGCGAGATCGCTTCTGCTATTGTTGCTGTTGTTGTCGCTGCTGCTGCTGCTGCTGCCGTTGCTGCCGTTTCTGCCAATCTGGCGCCGCTGACGTTGACACCGATGCTGTTGTTGTTGCTACTGCTACTTCTACAGCTGCTGCTGCCGCTGCTGCTGCTGCTGCTGTTGCTGCTGCTGCTGCTGCTGCTGCTGCCGTTGTTGTTGCTGCTGCTGCTGCTGCTGCCACTGCTGCTGCCACTGCTGACACTGTTGCCGAAAGATCCATCTGAGAACACACACACGCATACATAGTAAATTTCATTTGATTATACTCCAACTTTAATTTCTACTCTATACGCAGTCCCCACCCCATTCACCCCTTCTTACTTTCTTCGAGTGTGTTTCAGCGATGAGTAGCAATTACGTATCTCATGAGAGTGGCCTCCTTGTCATTAGCGGAGTCATTAGTCAAGTTCCAATTACGTACCGGTTTCATAATTTCCTCGAGCGCGTCGAGGGTAACTTCGCAGCGCGAAACTAAAAGTGAACGACGAGTAATCGACAGATTTTTCTCGAGAGCACGAGAACGCGAGGAAAATCCAGCGGATAGCTTCGCTTTTTAAAGTTAATCGATCATTGACGAGCGGGCGACGGGCGATGGGCGCATTCAGGACTAAACGAAGAAAAACTCGAGCGAGCCACAGAGTAGTTTTCTACTACTACCACTACTACCACCATCACCACCACAACTACTGCTACTCTTATGGACCTCCCAAGGTGTAGAGCATTATAAAATCATTACGTTCAATTTTTCAGAGAATTAATCGCTTTTCGAGGAAAGAATTTTCGTGAGCTCTCTTCCAAGTCGATAGCCATTTTGCAAGGTAAATCTTAGATTTTGGAAAGTGACGTATCAATACACGCGAATGATAAGTAGGAAATGAAAGGCGTTAATTCCGATCTTAAGGAGAAAGGAACGTGCAGCAGCAGCAGCAGCAGCAGCACGAACCAGTATTCTCTGTTTAAGCTCCTTAAGATGGTTCGTAGACAGCCAGTAGATAGATAAGAACGAGGTGACCAATGACCCGGGGCCTTCGTGATAGGCGCGCCTCTAGGAAGTTATTCGACACACTCTTGTCCCCTCTATTCTCTCTACGCGAGAGTGTCATGTATCCATGTCCGTGTCCTCTCTTCTCCCATCTCTCCCCTCTGACTTCGAGTTCTCTTCTTCATCGCATGTTCCACGCACCACGTTATTGCGAGAGTTTTATTTTCTTACGAGTTAAAAACATAAAACGAAACAAAGTCTCGGGATAATGAAGATGGCAAGTACTCGTACCATCTGTCGCTAGTTGTTTCTAGAAATTTGGTAAGATATTTTACTCGAGGCAAATGCACGCGATACCCCTGGAGTATTTTAACGAGGTTGAATGTCACACGCTTTGAATGAAACGCTTGATTACTTTAGAGTTCAAATGTCTCCTTTGTGATGCCGCCCTCTTTCGGAACGCTAAAGTCTCCTTACGTAACGACCACGAGCGATTCTTACACGGGCCAGACAATAGTCGAGAGTATCGATGCTGGGATTTCCCAATGGCGATGATCCATCACTCATTGAAAAGTGAGCGATCGCTTCTAAACGATTGGACGATTAGAGAAAGAAAGAAGAAAACGGAAACTCTTTCGACAAATTTGGAAATTCTCGAAAAAAGAAAAGTGTGTTAAACGGGGTCACAGGCTGCGCGTGCGATTACCGATGTAACACGATTGAACGCAAGTATAGCGCGAGCAACGTATCATTTTCTTCAAGATAAATCAAACTGGCAACCAATAAAATTCCAATCAATCGTCGCTTGGTACAGTTATTAGCATTCTCGACTCTTAATAGAAGAGAAGTTTATACTCGCGAATAATTACGCTTTTCTTGCAATTGGTTGGAATGTTGTAATCTGAATGAGAGGGAGAGAGAGAGAGAGAGAGAGAGAGAGAGATATCGGGGGCGTTGACGAGGGCTGGCAGGGTGGTCGAAAATTTCAAGCGGGAGATATCTCAGGGCCCGATTTCATCTCGGCGCAGAGACAACGAATTCACCGGCATAAATCAACGTGTCCGGGAGCGAGTAAGCATCGTCGCTAGGTGTGTGCTCGATCGAATCGCTAACAATTTTTCTTAATGGGGCGCATTCCCAACGAGGTGACTACTTCGCGATAAGCCGACCAGTCTCTGAGAAGGAGAAGTCCACGAACCGAGTTTAGCCATCGATAACCAGAAATTCTCCAGGAGGATTCTTTCACCGTTGCAGGAAATAAGTCTTTTATCGGGGCTATAAAAAAAAATAAAAAAACTAGATTAGTTTAGAAAGCGTAGATTGTTCGGGGTATGTCGGTATCGTAAATTTTCTTGCACGCGTACCGCGCGTATCTCGTCGATAGGGCAAGATTAGGAAGCAAGGACATTGGAGACACGAGACACGAGGCACGAGTCTCTGTGTGTGTGTGCGTGTGTCGAAAGAGCCCAACTGGAAGACAAAAGGATCGGATCTCTCTGCCTCGCGACTTGGCGCACGCCTCGGTGAAAGCAAATCGCGTTACTTGCAGCAGGGCTGTGCGGCGGCATATAATTCGAGGGGCACGTCGATAAATCAGTACGCCAAGCAACCACGGACGAAGAAAAGTTTAACTAGCGAGAGGAGAGAGGAGAGAGGAGAGAGGAGCCGAATTGCAACACACAGTCCACTCGTAGGCGGCGAGAGATATCGTCGTAGAGATTGACGAGTATCGATAATCACAGGGTCCCGCACGCATCCGGTACCGCCAATCGCCAATTGCCAATTGCTTCACTACCCTTTACCCTTTACCCTCTACTCTCCTTCTATCTCCTCGCATCTTTATCCTGTGCCCAGAGCTACAAGCGAAACGAAAACATTCGCTCGCGAGAAAAATCATTCGTAAGCTCGAGAGTCTCGATATTCAATATATATGCACACACACGCGCGCGCGCGCGCGCGTACACAGAATCGAATAAACGAGATTAGCGAACGCGGTTATTGAGCAGATGTTTCCATCACCTAAGTAGTTCTCTTTGAAGAGTGAAATATTGCATCGCTCGTAAAAATTCTTCTCTCGCTTCCTGGACAAGCGTGCTATTTTCCAGTAACAGCCGCAGAAACGTCGTGTGCATCTGGTTAGTGTCTTAGCCGAGTTCAGTCGAGAGCCTCGTAAATCGATTATAGTGAATAAATTATATTGCATAACGGCTGGATCGTGATAGTGCGGTTTGCGCGGGATTCACTGAATCTCTCTCTCTCTCTCTCTCTCTCTCTCTCTCTCCATCTCCATAGACAGAAGGGCAAACTCTTACTTCCTTCAATTCTGTCAAGCATTACGTGCCGCGTACACGCGCAAAAGCTAAAATCTGCGCGACGTTTAGAAAGCCTCGTCTCGTCGTTTACAACGATAAAGGAGATTCGCGGTGGTGACCGTAAAATCGCATCGTCTACCCGCGGAGGAACCTTTCCGATTGCGCAACAGCCTACAACGGAGAGCGTAAATGGCTATCGATCCCCTCCTCCTCCTCCTCCTCCTCCTTCGGGTTAACATCTGCCATTCGCAATTGCAACGATCCCGAGACATCGTCCACACCACCACGCTCTTTCGTCTTTTATTCACTTCTTTTTTTCACATCCCTTGTGAAAATTTCCCAGTGAAAACTATCCTAAGGTGATTGCTTTCTCAAGGTGAAACTCTCTCGCGATACTGATTTTTTATTAATTTAATTGCACTCTCTGAAACAATGTAATGGAGTATGGAGGATGGGGGAGGGGTGGTGGTGGTGGTGGTGGTTATAACACTTAACAAAGAGAAATGATCGGAGGCCGAGAGTTCTGGTAAAAAGTGCAATGAGGCTGCTTGCTTATTATTTGTACCCGGAGAACGTTCGTGCCCGCCGGAAAACCGGGCTTGCCCCGCCGGTCTATGCGCTCTCCATTTCTCTGAACCATAATTATATTTCGCTAGGCCAGACTCTGCCAGACTCTGTTTATACTGGAAGATTGTTAACGTACGATTAAGCGCAGCTGGCTCTTTTATTTTTGCCACCGGATCGTGAGCTACTTTTCACGCAAACCTCGGAGTTACTTACGAGGCGATCGCTTCCTCCTTTTCATTCGAGCTGCCACACACTCACGATCTTTGCTTGAAAATAAACAGAGATCTAATAGCCGATAAAGCTGTTGCTGCTGCTGCTGCTGCTGCAAATCCTACGAAAGTAAGAGCAAATCAGCTTTTCATTAGGCTCGCGCTTAACTTACTTTCTTCGCTTCTAACTGTAAAACTTTTCAGGCTGCTATACGGTTCCCTTCTTTCAACCAATATCCTAACAACTCGTTGTTGCGCCCATAAAAAAAAAAAAAAAAAAAAAAAAAAACTAATGCGGTATCTCAGGGTTATGCACAGTTACAGTTTCCAGATCATAATCCCCTAACGTCCGTACACGTAACACATTTATACAAGCCCCTCTATTATAGGAAGTGGTAATTCGAAACCTTTGCAGCACAGTCTTAAAATTGCACCATTTTTCATTCACTCGCTTGAAAATCAGATCTAACGCGATAAGGAGCGCGTGCATCTAATAACCGTAATTCTTTTTTTCTTTTTATACTCATATTTATATGCCCATTGTCTCGCGCGCTCAATAGTCATTGCCGCGAGACTGTGCGCTTATCAATGAACATTCGAGTATCCAACGATTCAATCGCTTCTCAACATTCTCAACATTCGTCGTGGTCTCGTCGGCTGTGTTTCTCAACGCTGCCCAGTTTATGTAAATCTTGATCTCGTCCAAACAGAGAATCGAGATACGCGCGCAACGTCGCGAAATTATTTCTCGTTCCATGTCACTTGCAAGGTAACGAGTGACAAGTGGAAAGTCGAAAGTGGAAAGTGGAAACTGACGTTGCGGCGGAAGAAGCGATTTTCAGTCATTGAGGGGTGGGTGGGGTGGCGTTGTACCAGCAGCGACTATCGCGCGTGTCCCCTTGCGCGAATTAATCTCCTCCAGGAGGAATGGTCTTATGCGCGAACGCGTTCTCCGGAGAGACATCGCGACGCCTCTGACGCTATAAATAAATAATTGAGGGCTTCTCTCTGGACGATTAATCGTGCTACTTAAACGAGGGCACCGGTTCACCTTGATACCGGACTTTATTAATGGTCGGTACATTGTGTAATTACCGACGATAGCGATGATTCCGATGTCGGTAGCTTCTGGAAACCAAGAAGCAGCAGCCCTTTTACCTTTATTCAGTCGCGAACCTGCCCCCGCCAACCCAAGTGACGAGTCTAAATTTTATTCCGTTCCAAGGTAACGCTGCGCAAACTATCCTCTCCCGATCCTCTTTCCGGTCCCTTGGCCCGCCGCGATGATACGCGATAAATCGTCCGCCTTTCGAAGAGAGTTCGGGACGCAATTAAGATCCCAGAAGAGCGATCGCCGATGTTCGCCAGAGTCCGTTTTAATTAACACGGTGAATCTTCCGAGGGCTCGCATAATTGTCCCGTCGATTTTCTCCATCGAAAACAAGCACGGTAGGTGACGCGAGTTGTGGAAATTATGCAAAACTCGTCGTCGGGTGTCCCGTAAAACTTTGGATCGTAGAGCTCGTCCGAGTCTCGAAGTTTGTGGTCAGTGGGAATGAAAAAGCCCGGAAAGAAACAGCGGTCACGATATTTTCCGCAAGAATGAAAGTCAGGACTTCCTAGTGGGTGACAACAACGAGGCGCGTCCCGTTCCTCTCGAGTAGAGGCTTAAACGGTGCGCGGCAATTGAGAACGCGACTCGACCGAACAGTCTCGGTCCAATGATCGAAAGTAAACACAATCTTCTTAGAAGAGCTTTGCTCGAAGGAAAGCAAGTAGACCAGAGATTAAAGAGAGAAGGGAAGGAAAGGATGGAGGATGAAAGAAACGAGACTCCCTGTTGTCCAATGATTACACGTAGGGTGTGGGTGTCGCATCGTATGGAGAAATGCGAAAAACGCAATAAAAAGCTTAATTCTCGGGTGGTCTGATTTAACAGCACGAATAGAGAGAGAGAGAGAGAGAGAGAGAGTAGAGTGATCGACACTGACCATCGGTTTATGCTTTCGCGTATACAGCACACGCAGCCTGTGGTGCCTCTCTTGCATGACTTTGCTGCTTATGACCTAATGGATTATTAATGTTAATGCTACCCCTGCCCCGCACATCGCAATGAAAAGGGAGAAGAAAATCATACACTCCACTCTCCTCTCCACTCCTCCCAAGACTCGTTCCCCTCCAAAACGAGTCTTCTCGTCTAATGCGTGTACTCTTGCCAATGCGACGCGATACAATTTTATTCGAATTGAATCCGTTCGATTTTATTCCCCCGACGTCATTCGCTACGCCAACAGCGATCTTTCAATGAGAGCGAAAATGACCGACTTTGCGGATTCTACGGACGAGCGATTGCTGCGAAAATATGACTCTTCCCCCTTTAGCACGATAACTCCTCCCCCTTATTATGAAATCAGTCTGATTTTAACCCCTTCTTCGTTTCCCTCGATCATTATCTTAATGGCAAGCCGCAGCGCTTTTCCCCTTTACGACCAAGATTATGGAATAAAACTGAAGAAGGGGAGAGAGCCAAAGGAAGGAGCAAAATAATTCGTACCAGCATTAATAAAAGTACTTTTTTTTCCCCGACTATTCTTCATATTCGCAAACACTAGAGGGAGCTCGATCGGAGACTCGTTTATCCGATTGAAATCTTATTCGAGTCCAATTGTCCATCCCGAGGGTAATGGCTAGGGCAACTTCCGGCTTTATCGCGTCTGCAGCGGCCAACGGAAGCGAACGGTTCTTACGGTTTCCTCGCTTCGTGAGAAAGAAAGTCGGTGCGCGCGAATCGAATGCGACTGCACGAGTTTTGATATCGGGCGCTAAGATCTCTTCTCGAGAAGAGTGATGGAGAATCAGAGAAGCGTCCGTTCGGGGAAAGTCCGGACGAGAAGCGAAAAATTGATTCTCTCCCTATAGGGAAAGATCGAAAACATTTAGCCCAGAGCAAAAGCAGCAACAGCAGAGTACGGATGTGAAACAAGAAGCACGCAAAGTACCAGAGGGGAGTATGCTTTGCCTGAATCTAAATATAACTACAACGGTGGAGGAGCGTCCAGCCACCAAAGGAAGAACAGCAGCAGCAGCAGCAGCAGCTTTAATCCAGTTTCCAGCCACTTCTTCGCTTTCCTTCTTTACTCTCCTTTGGCGTTTGGCGTCGGTGTCACGCGGACTTTCCACTGAAAACTTTCAGTCGAAAGTGCATCGATGGAGACAAAGTAACGTCGGCGCGTAAAAAATCGTCATGTTGGCAAGGAAGATGGTGCATTTTACGATGCCAAGGTCTTTCACGGATGAGCTGGTCATAGGTTTAGTTACGGCCCGTTGTGTTACCTCTTGGCTTTTGCGGTCCAGACCTCCTTCGGATCCATCAAACCTCCTCATGAATTCTCTTTGCCGATGCTCCGAGGAGCAAGAACTTTGAAACACTTGACTAAAGCAAATAGTATTTTGACCAGAATTTTTTTGGAGCCCGTCGTCTCTTAATTGCGCGCACAAATTGCAAGCTTATCGAGGGTTATCCGTATTATATTTTTCAACAGGACCCCTAAATAGGTGTTTTTAAACAAAGGCAAAAGGCAAAAGAGGACGGCTCGGAACAAGGCGAGTCGGGGCAAGTAGTCGTGGTGTCCTTTCGGGCTTCTCACGGATGCGGACAGCTAGTGATCGTAAAAATGAATAATCGTTTCCTCCGGAGGTGGACGATAGCAGGTTGGCGGTGGGAAGCGAGGATCGCTCGATCTTCTAGTTCGATTTAAGCGTGTCGTCCATCTTGTTTTCCGCTCGGCCGCGAAAGCTTGGCCAACGATCGACCACTCTATTCGCGATTGAATAACGGAACGAGCGCGATATCCTTAACCTTCACCCCCTCCCCCCATCGTGCGTCTCAACGCAAATGATGGACACATCCGTCCTTTGATTCCACTAATAATATATTACTCAATAATATTAAAAATTCTCCATCTCCTCCTCTTCTTCCGTACTTTTCTATCCAATCAATAAATGTATGGAATATATTCTCGTTGGTAAGAAAGAGGTATCGCGAGGACCAATGACAGTAGCCGTCTAACCAAAGGGCATAAATTTAGCATCGATACTTTTCCAGACGCTCCGAAACGCTTTCTTCCCTTTAATGGTCATGGCATTCGTTACGGTACCTCGCATTTTATGCACTCCTATACGACTCATAAGTATACAGTTCATGTGTAACGTTCAGGCGAGACGCCGACGCCCTTGAACAATAAACTGCAACTTTTTCAATGCTTCTTACTAGCCAGCAATTCCCTCTATGAAGCCGGCAAGAAGACGCGTAAAACACCGGCAGCCGTTTCTTCAGCAACCTGTTTCTGCGTAAGAATAGTTTCTAAAATACTGCGCACCGTTGGAGTCATTCAAATTAAAGTTGCACCGGAATATGCCCAGGTCTGAGCGCAAATAATTATAATTACAATTTTAAGTACTTTCGGCAAAAGCCGTGTATCGAATTATTAACGCGTGGTCCGGGGTACCGTTATATATAACTGCAGTAGCGGCTAATGGTCGAGTAAATAAAGTTGCTTGCTCGTAACACAGAAGGAGGAGGTCGGTAGGTAGGTAGGTAGATAGATAGATAGGTAGGTAGGTAGGTAGGTAGATAGGTAGGTAGGTAGATAGGTAGGTAGGTAGGTAGGTAGGTAGGTAGGTAGGTAGGCAGGCAGGCAGGGCAGGCAGGCAGGTAGATAGGTAGGTAGGTAGGTAGGTAGGTCTGTAACTTCGCGTGTTATCATTTTACCACGAGTACGAAAATGTGGACGCCGCAAATAATTGGTCGCGGTAATCGAAAGTCGTTACACGGCTACCAGAAGCAACCAATGGTACACAAGACCGTCGGTTACTGTATTTGACGCGGCATTTAGTTCAGGCCCACGGTGTATTTTGTATTTGTCGAGAAAAGGGGGAATACCGATAGGGAGAATGATAACGCGATCCCTTGGAATATACCAACGATACATGGTTCACTCGCTCGTGGTTGGCTGCCGCAGCGGCAAGTTTTCTAACGTCTAGCGTCTGGTTCCGGCCAAAGGTACATCGACATCGACCCACCTGTCCCCAGCGCGCGAGCCTCTCGGCAATCTTAATTGCAGACATCTAACGTTTTTCCCGGGACGCTACGGACGCTACGAAGCGAATTACAATCGCAAAAAAGCTCTGGCTCTCGCACGGTGACGGTAATTCGTGTGAATGCGCGCATTAGCCTATGCCGAATGTACAGGAGTGATACACGTAAGGCGCGTGTGCGTGTGCGTGTACGTGTACGTATGTACGACCTCGGCATCCCTCGTCACAATTAATTCGTCAGAGACAGGAAACGGTAGGAAAGATATCCTACAGGAGGAACCTTATCCTCGAGGTGACTCGCGCACGTCGACATCGGAACGCCTCTCACTCGCTGCTTCTTTCGCTCGGCTACTGTTACTTTTAATTAATAGCCCGAACAATTATTTCTTATCGGGGAAAACGCCGCGGTGCGACGCATTTTTTGGTCTTTTTCCTCCTAGGTGCATTCCCACCGTTTCAATGTTGCTTTTAAAGCAGAGTTTAACCATGCGCGCGCGCGCGTACACTCTATGGAGAGTCAGACGCGAGAGTTCCCCGTTGCTCGGCAAATCCTTCTTCGCCGCGGACCCCGATGAAATTTTCAGGACTACGCTCGGGGAACAAGAAAGAGAAAAAACGATGAGATGAATTAGGATGAGGATGGTAACTGTGTGCGAACGGCGGACAAGAAACGTTAATAGGAGCCGCGCGATTGAATAAATGAAACGAGAGCGTGCGAGCCGGAACGAGGTTACCATCAGGCAAGAATGGCCAAAGAAAAGCGTGCGGGTGCAATAACAATAAGAAACGTGTGAAGGACGTGGAACCAGAGTTAAACGTAGTTCCCGTGGAAAACTGGTGAATTGCACTTTTGCCGGGAAATGCACTTGAGCATTGGCGGCAAAGAGTCACCCTGAGAGAATGTTTCCAATGATCTGGATTATTTTCAGGACCTTTGATCGCACCAGAGTGTTTCAATGTCGGGGAAAATCCACAAAGTGTCTCGTGGGATTGAAAACGGGACGGTAATTCTACGCGGGCCTCGGTATTCGGGCCAATGGGTCAACCATTTCCATCGAAGGAAACGATTACGCGCATTCTCGAGAGCAGCTCTATCGAGAACCATTGACAGCTTCTCCGCCGCTCCAAATGACTAATTGCCAACGATGACGACGACGACGACGACGACGACGACGACGACTAAAAGAATATGTACGTATGTATGTAAAAATAAGAACTCTTATCGGAACTGCGGATCTTTACCATAGCGCGAGTAACGTAAGAAAATACTGGAGAAATCCGAGAGGTTACGATGGTTTTCCAGGTATATATGCCGCGGTAGTCTTAACCCCTCTCTTTCTCTCTCTCTCTCTCTCTCTCTCTGTTACCCTATTCTCGCGGAAGGGCTGCTAGCCCTGGCTACTTACTCAGGTACGTCGATGATACTCAAGTGGCTCCGTTTTCTTCTACGCCCTTGGATTCCAAGACAATTTCAGATACCGACCAGCTCGACTGTTGCACATCGTACCGGAACGTAATGCAACGTAACGTAACGTAACGTAACGTAACGTAACGTAACGCGGACGTAACGTAAACGTATCGCACCGTATCGCGCCGTATCTCGGGAGGTCTATACCATTGTCCCTGTGTTGTCTGCGTTCTTATCCTCCCCCAGTTCTTCTAGCTCCTAGCGAGGAATCGCGACTGCGCGCGCGCGCGCGCGACTGAACGAGCCAACTTAGGGGTCACGTTCGCACGAAACCGTAACTTATCAAGCACTTGTTATAATTCACCAATTCCAATTAATGTTATTGCTCATTTACGAGCATTGCTAGTGATCCATAACGATTTTGCTTCTATTACCAAATCCCTCTTCTCCCCCATTGAAGAACTCGGGTAAAGTCGAAGAGAGGAATATCCCATTATAATGCGCAATTTGCGTAATATATCTCACGTAACTCCTTAGAATACTGATATAAAGAGTCGATAAATCAGAGATCGGGGGTCTGTCTTTTCATTGGACAAAATTATTCGTTGCTTTTTTTCTTTAATTAATTCAGGGATCGCGACGTCTTTGACTGGTTTCGCTAAAAAAAATAAAAAAAAAAAATGCCCATCTGCGGGGTATCGCAAAGACTCGGCAGACGCTAGGCTCGGGATACTGACGAAAAAACGGATAATTCTTTTATTTTCGATGCGATCGATTAGTATCGTAAGTATAAGTGAACCGGTTTTTGTGAAATCAAGCATTTCTTAGTAGGGCATTACTGTTCGTGAGTTAGGGATAAATTTACTCGCTGCCGAGACGATCGAGAACCTTGTCTACCCCGCTTGTCCACGTCCACTACCCATTACTACGGGACGTACATTTATTTACGCAGGAATTCAAGAACGGTTCCAAGACATCGTCCTTGTCAGCTCAACTATTTATATAGCGACACGTCGATCGCGCATCGTTGCCATTTGCGGTAGCCACAGGGTGCTTACAAAGGAAGCGCGCTTTGCCGCTAGGGAAGTGTCCACAAATGAGGGGCAACTTGGACAACGGAATCGGATGTACTACTCGCCGGACTCCCTTATCAGGAGACCTGCTTTTCTCTCCCTCCCTCTCTCTTTCTGATAATATCGATACTCAATTTTTCACGAAGCTTTTCTTCGCGTTCGCTTTTGCCTTTGCACCACGGCTACCTGTGATGATATACCCCCTTGATGTCTTGGGGGACACATTAGAAAACGTTTTCTACCATACGCTCTTCGTTGAATCAAGAGACTAGTACCGTTAGAATGTTGTTGCTGTTGTTCGGTAAAAGGTTCCGAATAGATTCTTATCAGGAGGATCTTTATCGGGAATTGCACTCCATCCTGACATTTGCAATTGGCAATGAAGAGAGCGTAATGACATTTGGGTAGTTTGCCGAGTAGCAAGGTAGTAGTATGTGTGAACGCGGGCGATTCGCAAGAAATCAATGCATATTTATTGTTTTAACGGGTGTGCGTCCAAGAGTAGGGGACCTGGCCCAATTTGGCTAGATGGCCCGTTATGCGGAACTACCGGATGTCACGATATCATCGTCATTCATTGCCACTGTCAAATGTCACTACTGCTGTCCATTGAGCGTAACGCGTTGCAAAGTGGGGATGCGTCTGCTTGTTTTGGCAACTAGCAAATACACCAGGAGCATTAATGGGCCATTGCCTATTATCGTCGACCCCCTTTATCACGCGGATGGCTTCGTCCTGCACCGGAAACTCCATATATCTTCATACGCGCCCCGTCTGATGCGCGTAATGGTCGTTGTGCCCCAAGTGGTTTCAACCAATATGGCACACGAGTGAACAAGATTATTTTTCCATATACGGGACGCGACCGCAGACTCTTACTTTTGTCCTATTGCTCTTCTGTTCCGTCAGCGAGTTCTCAGAAGAATTTCGAAGAGCTCGTGAGAAGAAAGAGAGGCTTTGTTTCTTCGTATATTGTCTTATCGATACAGCGAATGAGTCATCGAAGATATGGAATTTATAACGAGATGGATGGGTGGGTGGGTAGGTTCGGATGTTTAGTTATGCAGCATCACTTTACCGATCGTTCCGTGTGCTCCTCATTTGCCGAGGACCAAAGTCGTGCTACGACATCGTTGCATATTCAGATCCACCGCAACTGTACCATAATTGGTCCATAATGAACTTGAGCACAGAGATTTATTACACTTTTCTCTGATCGACGTTGGGTTTATCTAATTAACTGTCACTGGTCACTGTCGATTGTCGATAGACCTATCATTTTTAATATATCAAACGAAGCAACTCGAACTGGCAAGATCCTAATACGGTATAAGTTAATTTCCTTCCAGGTTCACAGATCCCTATCGAAGTAACTGTCGTCTCGCGGATAGTCATCGAAGATCAAAATTACGATAATGAGAAATATTTTCAGTTTCTCCTCTTAACGCGCATCCATGATCTTTGACCAAGGACCAGCCAGCCAGCAGCCATTCCTCGCAATAGCGGACCAATAGGTTCCTGTAATAAAAATCCTAGAAGAGAAATACCTATTTTGACATTATCTAGCCCGACTTTCGGCCTTGTACCTTTTGGTCTTTTCGGTCATTCGCCCTGAGTTATCTCCGTTTAAAATAAATATGTATAGCTTGTTATAGTGGTATTTGATTTTCATGTCTCGTCTCATCTCGTCTCGTCTGGTCTCGTAGAAAAATGAGGAAGGAAGAAGGATGGAACGTGCATACGCATATGTTAGATATATTAATGTGCGTGTTAAGAGAGGACGAAACGAAACGAAACGAAACGAAACGTGGCAGGCTCACGGGTATAGGATGACACTCTGGTTCAGGCGCTGATCGGACCCATTCCGGCTGTCCAGGGATGGAGGGACGAAGGAAGGGAAGGGAAGGGAAGGGAAGGGAAGAGAAGGGAAGTATGGTTAGCGGGGCTAGCCAGAATAGGTGGAGGAGAGGTGTGCCAGGATCGTTCGGGTTTTCTCGGCTGGAATCGGTAGGCCCCGTCTCCGGCGCTCGGCCATCGGTCGACTCGGCTCGGCTCGGCTCGACCTTGGACGGACCCTGTATGGTCTATGCCACTGACACGGACCAAGGACGGGGCCCCGTGGTACCGGCCTGCTGTTGTCCCGAAACGCGGTCGTGGAACTCGCGCTGGAAAGTGTTCGCCGATGGCAACTCTTTTTCGTGCTTCGTGCTTCCTCGCGCCGCCATTGGCGTAGGATTCGCAAGATGCATCTCCAATGCATTGTGTGCTCCCTTTAATATTTCAGTAAAGAACCATTCTTCACTCGCTTCTTCTTCATTCTCTTTTTTAAGAGAGGAAAATATCCATCGAGAACTTTAGGGAAATCTTTCTTCTTTTTTGTTTTTACAAATTCCTACGTCATCGGGGAAGAAACCTCTCCCTCTCCCTCTCTCTATCAATGCACTCTCGACTAAATCCACTTGTAATTCACGAACGCACATTCGAGCGCAGTGGCGTAATGAAAAATTTAAAAGACGTAGAAAACAGTTTTAGATACCCCCCCCCCCCCCCGGTGAAACTCCCCTCTTGCAACATACGACTGCTGCAATGCCCGGAACCAATTTCTAATTCACGCAATATCAACAAGAGTCGCGCAACAGGAAATCCATCGATTCTCCTTGCTCCTTGTTCGATTTCGGCCATTTGCCTAAATCATTCGGCAATCAAAGCCACCGAGAAATGCACATCCGGGAAATGCTACTTGCGTTAACTCACAATCAAACAGATAATTTCTTTATTCCGAAGTAGAATACAAGGATCGACGATATCTCTCGTCTTATTATTTTTTATTTGTGTCGTATAAGACAGCGAGGTAGGAAGAAAGCAACAATAAAATGATCATAGAAAGCTATTGCTATTGCGCATATTAAAATGGATACGCGTGCAAACATATAATGATGAATATTGGAACATTGGTAGTGGTGGAGATGGTGGTGGTGGCGGTGCTGCTGCTGCTGCTGCTGCTGCTTGAGCAGAGTTGCTATGGTCTTACAAAGCTCAACTGGTACGGATGAGAAGGGGTCAGGGTTCGCGTACTGGGGCAAGAAACGCCACGTTGTCGGGATGTTTTCTCAAACGGCCCTTGCATGATGTTGTGTCAGCCGTGATGCATCGCTGCATAGGCCATAAGTATATAGCTACATTGTTGAAAAATCGTTTTTTGGATTTGACTCGGGGAGAGCGTCTCCCTCTTATAATTCAGGAGGGCCTTAATTGGCTCTCCCATCGATGGCTGCCCAAAAGAAAGTTTCGCTTGAAACTGAATTGAATTTCGATTGCGCCAATGGCGAGAGAACCTTTGGGGCTTCGTCGACTATTATCGGTTTAAACTATCGGGATGCTTGTTGATGGGTCGCCTCTTATTGATGTTGTGGTTCTTCGCCTCGACTTCTTCACTTATGAAAAAAAGAAAAAAAGGGCCACGAGGGAAGAGCCAGTGAGAGGGGCTGGGCGTTGGTCCTAAATCTAACGAAATACACGAGTGCTGGCACCGCTGGCCGAGGGCCCACCACCACCACCACCACCTCCACCACCACTACAGCCACAATGCATCTTCTGTCGGTTCTTTTTTCTTCCTCTCGTATCGCGCTCTCTGCCCTTTTGTAACTTTAATTTACACTTACAGTCATGCACGAACGATTAATATATTTCCTCTTGATATATTGGTTGCCACGGGACTCTACATCTGGGATTAATCCGTGCAAAGGGACACCATTTTTGCACTCCATCCTCCTCTCCTCGCACTATCCTAATTCTTCGGCTCATTCGAGTCTCAAATGACTTGAGGCATTGCATCGCGCGTACGTGTGAAATGCGTTTACAGGAGAAATTATTTGGTATAAGCGAGATATTGCACGGTGGAGATAGGTCGAAGGCCTCTTCTCGCTTGGTGCCTATACGCGCCTTGACGAAATTGCTAAATTATTCATACAAGTGGCAACTCCACTGCTTCGGCGTATTTGCTCGCGTGAGGATTGATGCGCGTCTTTGACGATTTTTTTTCGCCGGTGCATCGAACTCCGTGCGAAAGTCATGCTGCTTGTTTTCAGGCTGTCGTTTTAGGATACCTGGGGTGAGGGTAGGATGGGACCAGTCTGGAATGAAATTTCGCTCGAATAAGCAGACCTAACAGGATCCTTTCGAGAGAAGAAGCACGCCGCAATTTATCCTTTGTTCTTAAAGCTTCTCCGAGGCCGCGAAGATCCTTAACGCGATAGTCCGCCTTCGATATACATGAAAAATGATTTAGGCGGTCGAGAAAAAAAATTGACAAAAAAGAGAGAGAGAGAGAGAGAAAAAAAAGAAAAAGTAAAAGAAAAAATCTACGTGTTTCGTGTATTCGCAGATACGTGGAACATCTCTCTGAGCTTTGCTGTACACCGTGGAACCGCAGGAATCCTCGACGTGGAAAGGGAAAGGCAGAGGGGAAGGGGGAGGGGGAGCGGAAGCCTACTCATCACAAGCTAATACAAGGGTACCTGAGTAATAGCGAAGCGCAACATTGTACGTTTCGTCGAAGCACGAGATAGCAATCGAAATGGAAATGATGAGCCTTCAATTTGTCCTTCCACGTGGAAGAGCTGTCCTGATGAGGTCTCTTGTTTGCCAAAAAAAAAGAAAGAAAAAGAAAAAAAAAACCCACCCATTAATTAACGGAGTTTCCAAGTAACACTAGTCGAGGAACTCCTTTTACTTCTTTTTTCATCCCTCTTTCTCTTCTCTCTTCTCCAAACGCCCTGTGCGTGTGTACGTGTGTGGTCCTTTTCACACGAGTACCAACGTCAGGTCAACTATCGCTCGCGCGACCACGCGACATCATGCACGTGTATTTATTTAAATCACTGGAGAGGAGATCATGGACCCCATAATAATTATTCTTCGATAATCGAGAGTAATAATATATAGCGATAAGCTCGTTCTTTTTTAATGCTCGCGGAATAATGAGACGTCTAGAAGCCATAAATTCGAACTCGTTAATTTGCTTGTTTGCTCGATACGAGGATAATTAATTGGGTCGTCGTCCAGATATGATATGAGAAAAATGGCTGGTTGTTAATTAGATTAATTAGCGCTATTTCTCAATTGCGCAAATGCCATTGAATAAAAAGCGAGGCTCGTTCGTTGATTTTTTTCGACTTGTCAAATCGCATCTGGTAATCGAGATGGAAATGCGTTAGTGTGGAAATGCCCTCGAACACTGGAGCGCTTCATCACGCACACACACACACACGCGCGCGCGCGCTGGACGCGTGGAAAAAATAGCTCTCTACCCGCTAATTATGGAATTGCTTAATTACGCCGGGGCCCCCTGGAATCCCTCGTCGAGAGCAATCTGTTTGAATTATTAATGCGCGATGCCTCCGCGAACCTATGAAAACACTATTAAAATGAGGAGAGCGACCGGCCGCCGTAATTGCGATTGAGTCACTACTACGGGGAGAGTAAGGAATATTTGAAGCATTCGCAAGAAAACATTGTGTCGTGGAAAGGAAGAAAAAGGAGTTTGCAGCTTAATTGCCCCGTGCGACGAAACGAGTAGAAGAGCGGTGGGGGAGAGGTTTGCCCAACTTATTTGGTAGCAAGGCATTATGCGACTAATTTCACTTTTTCTCCTTTTTTTCCGCGGGATCCTCGCCGATAATTCCGCATCGAATTTCTCTTTTACAAGACATCCCTCCCTCCCTCCCTCCCACCCCGCTGGGAAACGAACGCTTCCTTCCCAGCCATCGTCGTCAAAGGCCGGAGCTCCGTGCGATTGCGTGACCGTAGCGTATACGAGGGGCAGAGTAGTCAGCGACGAGCAAACAAGCGGGTAAACGCGATTAGCATCATCCCCCGCTGGAATCCTTGCAACAACGATTACCAAATCAAGTTCCTAAACGTCCCGGGGACTTTTGCGTCCCGGAAGTTACGAGAGTTACGGAGGGGACATGGTCGCGCGGCACCCGACAACGATCTTATTATCGTCTCTCCTCGGAGTCGCGACAATGTTGGAAATCTTTCGAGGTAACGCTTGCAAACTTATTAATTTATTTGCGCCACCGCCTCGCGTACGCAGAGCGATCGCTCTAATGAGAGCTCTTCCTCCCTCCCTTATCCTCCCTGGCCCACCCTGGCATTCCTCTCATTCCGCATTCCGTTCCAGCAAGAAATCGCGTGGTACACGAAACCTGCATATGTGTTTCTCATTCAACGAGGCTAATTTCATCGGCGAAAAGCTTCTGCTCTCAACCAGTTTAGTTTGCAATGTTTCGCGCGCGGAGTATTCTTTTCCGTTTGGTCGCAACAGTCGCTCCTCTCTTTCTTCGCGAAATTAGCACGAACGGCAGAGATACTCGAATCTTTTCTTCCGATGAAGCGCCTCCCCCCCCCCCGCGCACCACCTTTGCCCCGCGATCAGCTATATCGCGATTTACGCGCGCGGTTGACGCTCCGTAGCTGTCGCTAAGATTCGAGCGCATCGGCGTTTCGCCGCATAACTTGGAATCTAATTAAGAGCCATTGCGGTTTAGGCTTACCGCACCCGTTGCTCCGCTACTTCTGTCCACGTTAACATTCGCGTTCACGTTCGCATTCACCCGGGAGAGTTCCGGCGAGGGCATAAATCTCCGGGAAAACGGACGTTAACCGATACACGACTACGGTCTTCTGGATTCCATAATTAATGGATGCCAATAGCGAAAACTCGTGTCGAGACACACGTACGACGCGATTCCTCCACACTTACCTGTCAACTCCTTAATCCTCGGAGGCCCGTGTCTGTAACAGAAAAATGAGAGACGCTCAGATTTATCCAACGCATGCGTATCACTGGAGAGGGACGAGGGAAACCCCATTGTGCGTCGGGAGGGAGGATTTTTTTTTCTTATCACTTTTAAATGTATAATTAAGGTATGTCGAAACAGCGTACAAGGGTCAAGTGTGAATGCTTGGAAAATAACGCGGACAGGACAAATGGACGAGTCCCAGTGACAAAGCATTTAAATGGCAGCTACAACACCGACGTGCCATGCTTACCCTGCAAACTTAAGAATTATTCAAATAGCTCTTCAACTTTGACTTTGGAAAGAGAAATTTTCTTTCTTTCTTCCTTTCTTTCCTTTTTTAGTACCAGCATCTTTCGCTTCGCCTCTCCAGGGAGATTTTGTTTTCCTTATTCCTCCACCTCTCGGTCTAAGGACTCGTCGCGTTTTAAGTGCTTTTGCCAAAAGCTAATAAAGATTCGCGCTCGAGATAAAAGAATGAAATGGTTAATTGTGAAATTATATTCGTATAAAAGAAACACTACTTACGCCGAACAAAAATAGCGCTAAACAGCTAATAAATTCACCAAAGCACTACTTACTGGGCATAATATAATCGTTTGAGTTTATAGGTTGAAAAATAAATGTAGGTACCCATTAACAACGAGCAATATCGTAAAAATCTCTTGGCGTAAGCCAATTTAAAAATTACAACCATCTAACTGTATATTTTTTAACAGCCGGATGTATATACTCGCGTTTATGCGTGTGTGCGTGTTTATGTGTGATCGAGGGAGAAACTAGTCCTGGAAACGTCTAATTTCAGATGACCATGCAATTCTGCGTTAAATAGGCACATCCTTCCTTTTCCAATCCGTAATTTAAGTCCATCCAAAAAACTAAAGAACACAATTGGAAAAGAGTCCAATTCCCAATATCCAATAATTATTATTTTGTTTAATAAGATAGGAGGATATGTCTAGTTTCCAAGATCTTGCCACGAGTAACAAATATTTTAATTTTTTGCGCGCGAAAATCAGCAAAATGGAAAGGTAAAGAGACGCCAGGTAAGGAGAAGGTCCATCGACGCAACGACGGATAGGATAGGATGTGGGGAAGGACTCGATCGGTGACTTTTCTCTCTCGATCCTTGCCATCGCTCCTCCATCCTAACCATACGGACTGAAGACGCGCGATTCTCTGGACATGCGTGCGAGAACGTACGAGGAGGGAACCGGCGTCGCGCTCGGTAAACTATGACGAAGGTTAGGCTATCTCCCACTGTGGATCTAAACGTTTTAGCGAATACCACTAGCACACGTTCGGCGCAGTACAATGTCATTTTACGAAGAGTAAAATAGGAAAGAGAGTAGCATCAGCAGCAACGGAATTCCGATTCTAACGATCGCTAAATTTATCCGGTCACCAGATTACCAGCTGATACGTACCGATGAGGAGCCACTCTCGGTTCGGGCCATTTTACTTTGTTAAACGGGCCAGGGGTATGGCAGCAAACTTGAATAAAGTGAAACAAGCGTGCAATACGGCAATGGCGCAAAAATGAGACAAAACGTCTACGGGAACCGTAAGCGTTAATTGGTGTGCAAACCCTCAGCGAGAGTTCACGATGTTTATCTTTCGGCTGACAGAACCGGATACTCTTTGACACGGAAGGCGAGGCGAAAAACCATCACGGGAAAGTGAGATTTTACACTTTACCCGAGATCTTCCTCGTTTGCCGGACTCGGCGAATTCGTAGCGAGTTTTCATTTTACGAATGTTCCATCGCATCGTATCTCGCCTTGATCCAGCGCAACAGCTAGATAGCAACTTGAAACCATTATATCCTGTTGCAACGTTTGAACCACATTAAGCATTTTGAACTCGGTTAACGAGCGTGGAACTCTTGTGTGGCGGAGTGAGTAATGAGGAAGTTCCCCCTTACCCCACCACCCTCCGTCAAAGGCTCGAGGTAGGGAAAGGAAAAGCTCAAGAGCGAAACCAAGACAATTCGTATTATTCTCCTTCCGTTCTGCTTCACGCACTCCCGCATGGACGTTTGCGAATTATACGTGGAAAAGATGGAGAAGGTCGCCGAGTGCTGCTCGACCTTCGAGTAGTAACCTTTCCGACAGACGAGCAGTGCAGGTGGTGGGGAGAGACGAAGGAAAAATTTCTAAATTTCGGGCCGATTCTCAAGGAGGGAAGAGGGAGGAGAGCGGGAGAGGGTAGAGGAAAAGGGGAAAAGCGCCATACTGCAAGATTTTCCGTCGATTCGTAGATCTTGGCGTTCTGCTTGGTGCATCAGCAGTCGAGATCGAACAACCTCCACCTTGATCGCCACGCATCGTAGCCTTCCTTCGCGAAAGGGCGGTGAGGACGACTTTTCCTCCCTTCTCCTTTTGAGCTCGTCGCCACCCCCCCCCGCCCCCGCGGTGGTGCTGATACCAGAGCTCC
Organism: Sclerodermus sp. 'alternatusi'; assembly: GCA_037305995.1. Lineage (NCBI taxonomy): Eukaryota > Metazoa > Arthropoda > Insecta > Hymenoptera > Bethylidae > Sclerodermus > Sclerodermus sp. 'alternatusi'. The sequence goes on from CM074550.1 coordinate 5,276,515, forward strand.
CGTATCACCGTACAAGCTATCACGCTCCTGCGATCCTAAGTACGCGTAAACGTTTCTGCATGCTCCCAGGCTCGAGGAGGATACGCTACAATTTTTCTTACACACACGCGTGTGCGCGCGCGCGCGGAGGAGAAGCCTCATGCACGAGGCCGTTATGCAAAGGAGACTTCGCGTTTTCTCATTACTCGCCGCAACCCGCGAGACGCTCTAAGCTCCTTTTAACGACTCGTTTCCTTCGCTTAGTCGCTAATTTCGTGGCTCGTCGCTGAACGCAAAAATTAACTCGTCATGCATTATTCCGAATCGGGAGATGCTCCGCGAGATGCTAGAAAGTGTGGAGGGAGCCTTTGTGTATCGGAACTTGCGTAGGAAACTCGGAGGAGACTTTGCTCAACTATTGTTGCGCCCCCGAGACGAAGACAGCTGCGAGTACTAAATCTATTGTTTGGAGAAATAGGATCCATAAATATTGACTTGGAACGCTGCTAGCACGGCTCCGGAGTTTGCGTAGGAAACCTTACAAGTTGAATCATATACGCGCGTTATTGTTTCGGAGAATAATTTTCTTGGAAGCGCTGCTGACACAATGAGAAGACTCATCTTTGCTCTCGCTCGAAGAGAGCTGAGCAACCACCCGAGCAACCGGCCGAGCGGTCGCATCATTGGCGATCGCGATCAGGGTGAATCACCCTCGGAGGATTATTAACACCCTTTCCGAGTAGCTCCTCCCTCGCGAGTACCGTTCAGAAAAACGGAAGAAAGATGGCCGCCAAACAGTCAATAGCATTTCCGGGTTACCGCGCGATTAGTCGCAGTTAGCTTCCCGCCACCAGTTCGCCTGGCAGGGGCGGGATATCCTCTACGGGAGAAACGATTCTCGTAAACGGCGGCAATCACAGCCAAGATCTCCAGATCGGGATCGTAGCAGCTTGCATAACATTCGAGAGAAGGAGGGAGAGGGGGGGGGGGCAAGGGAACGGATCAGCGTCGTCGTTTCGCTAAATGTCCCGTTCTAACGATCGATAAATGTCCGTCTCAATTGAGTCCACCTTAGAGAACGGTACAAGGATGATTCGACATTTCAAACTTGTTATTTTATCTCTCGCTCATAGCAGTGACCTACCTTTATTTACAAACTCTCCCCTCCGAAACCCAATCAAGAACCAGCCCAAACATCCTTCCTCCCTGACTTTTCCCGCGCACAACCTCTTTTTTATAATTTTTCTATAGCAACTCTGAGAAAAATTATTCAAACGACTCTTTTCCTCTTCTCTCTATCGCGTTTTAGAAAATCATTTCACCCAAGAAGGGCCTTATTCGCAGTCATTACTCGAAAGCACTGGCACTGCTTTGTTCGTGCGCGCGCGCGAGCTATATATGATATTTTATTATAGCAATTCTCTTATACCTCTCATGTTATGTGCCGCATGCCTGTAGACAGTTAATGTATATATGTGAATGTATTCGTTTTTACGGACTACTGACCATTAACGTTACTGTGTGCGGGTGTATAATTACAATCAATTTAACTATTTTAGTACTTTATGCTTGACTGATTTAATTTACGACTCGATGCAAATCATCGAGTGTCTTTAGTCAGTAACGACAAAAAAATATGCTTATTGTATCACATTTATTTTACCGAGTGATATTCTTAAGCAAAATGGATCAATGATCCTTAATTCTGATATTAATAAAAAAAATGAGAAAAATCCCAACAGCGTATAAAGAGATCCCTGAAGATTTTTTATTCGAAGTTGACTCGCGCGTTACATCATTCCTGTATTTCTCCGCTTAGATGCAATGACAACAGTGTTATCTAATGCGCAAGAGAAAATCTGTACCAGCGTAACCTACTAAACTAGAAGGAGTAGGCAACAGGAGACGACACAATGAAGGCAGAGTGTGTGTGCGCGCGGTATGACTGGTGGCTTAAAGCGGGTGCAGAAATGCATCATGGAGAAAGCTGGGCTCGACCAGGAACAGCCCTACCTACCCACCGTCCTCTTCATTTCTAATCGTTCCTTCCTTTCACATATGCCCACACGCAACACCTCTAGTTCGTCCTATTATAGATCCCAAAGAGGACTACTACTTATTCGAAATAGAAAGTAATCTACATAAGATGTAAATCAGACAAATTTTAATTATTTAAAAAAAAAACTCTGAATACTTGCTGAAATATGCAGCAAGGTTTGTAAGTATTTTCTTTGTTACTGTGTATAACACGGTGGATTGTTAACTATGCGTCATTCGAATAGTACATACAAAAATACTATAAATCAGATTGGTGATTTGAGAAAAGGAGAAAGAGAGAAAGAGGAAATGGATAGTCTCTCGAGGGACGAATAGAGCGAGAGCTGGTCCATTCAATGCAAACGTCTGCATTAGTTGACCAACATCGTTGAGAACAAGATACATTTTCGAAGACTGCCGCTTAGCTTATGCAGAGAGATCGCAGAAAATAGCGACGCGTTACAGCATTGTCGTCTCGGAACAACATTCGCTGCATGTTCGTATTATGCAGCGACAGACGACTCTACCTGATTGCGATTAATGTGGGAGCCCAGGTCTGCCCAGTCAAGAGAGAAACGAGAAAAAAGAAAATCACGATGATCATCCGCAAATACGGGCACTCCAGGATTCGGACGGATCTTCTTCAAATTTCTTTCAATCTCCTATTGAAAATTAAGCAATGAGAGAGAGAGAGAGAGAGACTAGTAAGTAGCTGTGACCCGATTTTATCTTATCTGGTCTAAACTAGTCAGCTTCGTGTCAATATTAGTCTTCGGATAGAAACGTGCACTAATGCAAAGTGCATTATGCTCTGGTACGAAGCAGCTGTAACTGTAACTGTACATGTAACATTGCATCGTTGATGTCTCAACCTTATCTCTAGAGCACTCTTGCTATGTTCCTCGAATTTCACGATCAAGTCCGCTAAGTTTAGATTCCAGACTCGTTTCGTATCTACAAACGTAAATCAAAGTGGAGCAGCATTCTTCGTGTCCACACCGAGAAGAGTGCTAAAAAGTACTCGCGCTAGTCACGAGAAAAATGGGAAATGGCAAGGAATCGATATAATCACTGGCAGTTCGAAATAAGCCAAACTATAGAGATGCGTCCTATAGAGATCTTTTTGAGCGTTGCGCTCCGTATAATTTCTCTCTTGTAGCGTAACGTCGTTCGCTCGCTGGCTCGCTCGTTGATTTCACGCACAGTAATTTAATTAGGAGGAAAGAGATAGATAGGGTTTCGCTTCGTTCCAAGTGTGTACCATCGGATAATAGCAATTAGTAGATTTTTATTTTTTCAAAGAGGAAAGCCAAAGCGCCGTTGGCGCAGAAATCGATCCACAATCGATAATGCGTCATCCGTCCTCCTCCGACTCGCTTCTTCGGTGAACGAGAATGGATAAAGTGAAATTCGGTGAGAGAAAAAAAGGAATGCGGTAGACTCAAAGGATGTGCGTGTGCACTCCTCCTAGTTCAAGATCTCTCGGTGGTTCTGTTCGGGTCAAGTGGGAATGGGGGAGTAAGATAGTGGAATGGTGATGGTGCGTGTGTGGTAGAAGGAAAATTGTTGCACGCGGAAGAGACTCGAATGGAAAGCCTCTCTTCCTTCTCCTTCCTCACCCCCCCACCCCTCCTCCAGCCCTCACGCTCATGATAGAAGAGAGTATACATGCATCAAGTATCGACGCCATACGAAGGACCGGAGGGGGCATCACGGACCTTTTAAGGTACCGAAGGTCTAACGTTCTCCTCTTCGTCTCTTCGTCTCTTCGTTTCCGTGCCAACCTGGCGAACATTCTGCCCGATAAGAAGCCCCTGCCGCCACCACCACCACTACTGTCGCCGCCGCCACCGTACCACAATGTAACAATGCAGGTAGCAGCCAGCCATGGTAATGGAAAGGGTTCTGTTTCCTGTCCTGACTACAGATCGCGCATACTAACTCTTACCGAGGAGCAGCAAGGAGCAAGGATCGCGCGTCTTCTTCCACTAACGGTAGCCACCAACTTGAAGCCGTCGGACCAAGCTCTCCCATTTAACTGGAGAAAAGACATGGTCCTTCTTCTTGCACCAAGATTCATGTACTGCCTCGTATATTGCTCCTAAGTCAATGTAGCACAAATAGTCTCTCTCTCTCTCTCTCTCTTTGTTCTCTTTTTTATTCGTTCGTCCATTAGAAATACTAGAACGAACGATATAGTCTATTTGAGCATGATGTAGGTAAAGGCTTCTCTTACTTCACTTTCATCCGCAACTCGCGAAACCACCCGGTTTTTTCTCATGGAGCGCTGGTGCTATTAGTTATGCTACGTTCTACCTCTGAATCCTTCACTGCTTCAAATTGCATCCCAGCTGCTTGCCATTCGTTACTCACTTCACTTGGATGATATTCACGCTCTGATTTCCGTGCGTTCGTAAGTTCAATAAAGTCTCGCTGATATTACAAGTCAAATATTACTTTTGCCTCTTCCCTACATTTTTGTAACGAGAAAATCTCGCACACGTGTCTCGGGGTAAATAACTCGCGTAAATAAATGGAATAGTTGAGCACACGCTACACATTAAAGAACTCGTTTCTTTCATTTTTCAATGTTACACGCTTGAAAAGTGAACCGCCTCCAGATCTCGGCGTGTTATTTCAAAGTTACTAAAGTGGCACCTAAGAAAGATGCTGGCTTAAGGAAAGAACGGTGCTAGCTATAATTGAACATTGGAGAACTGAATTTCCTTCCTTCTCTCTATTCTTCTCTTCTCTTCTTTTCTCTTATTTCTTCCTTCCTTCCTTCCCTGAAACTACGTATCACTTATAAATCGATGGTTGCCTCCTTGATTTTTCGGCTCTTCTCTCTTCGCTCCTTCGCTTCGGCCGAGAAAGCCATGACTCAACTTTCCACTGTAAATTGCACCGGAGAGCCTGCGTATCGACCGTTTAACCCTGCTAATTGCGCTCGACCGAATTGCAATCGCGCGCGCTCCACACGTATAGGTATTATATCGCCCATGGAAACCAAGTCGGCATGGATGATGTTTCAGTATTTAAGTGCTAGTGTTAACGAGTGTAATTTTACGCTATTCCTTTTACGACAATTTGTGGAAAAAAGCCCGTTTCTTATTACCACCGCGCGCGCGCGCGCGCGTGTGATCCGAAACCTATCGAATAAGCGAATCGTCTCGGTGTATCGCGAAGAACTCTCCAGGTATCTTTCGATTAATGCAAAACGGTACGATACGCGAAAAACGATTGTTCGCTCGGGCGATGAAAAGCAGTTATGGGGAGGGAGAGGGAGGAAAAGGAAATGGGAGGGAGAGAAGGTCAGGAGCAGTAATGCCAAAGGACATCAAGGAATAATGTGCGATGTACAATCGACGCACCATCTTCTCGAACAACCGTTACGGCTAATCGCCCGTGACTTTACCTTAATAGAAATATGTAATTTATAGTTCTAGGAAATCCATCCGTAATACTCCGATGCTATTCAGCACGGAGATAATACATTATTCGCATGATAATTATTCGCAGAATAGTTTTCCTCGTCATTACAAGCGCTATAATTAACGTGAAAATCTCTAGTGTCTTTGAGAGGGAGGCACACGCACAACAGGCCAAGTTAAGCTGCTGCACGTAATTTAATATTTGCACATGGCGTCCGGTAATAGTACAGTGCGCCTTTTCTGTCCTGTATAATCACGCGGCTAATGCGACGAGGAATACCAAACGAGGGAATTATCGCGTAACGGCTTATATATGTACATTCAACGGAAGAGACGAGAAAAAACTCGGAGAGATTCGTAGTTGCAGTTTCGAATCTGCGAATGTCCCGTGTGCATACGCGAACCCAAAGCACAAAATCCGGGCACTCGCGTGCTCCGTCTGCCCGAAGGAACGGACGCAACAGCGCTCATTGACATTTAACTTTCGAAATTGAAGAGCGAATTGCACGCGCGGAGCATGGCAAAATACCAGCGGCCAGACAGAACTAACATTTAAATGCCAGAACTGGCTTGTCAGGATGGGCCTTGCCTCTAAAGCCTCTAAAGGGCTTCGTCCCCTTTCGCATTCTTCTTCGGCCGCGGCAGAACAAGGATAATGACATCTCGAGATGAACCGCCGCGAAGGTTGTTGCGATAAAATGGCGTTTAACCCCTCTCGGTGATTTCTCGGTAAATTTGGGGCGCTCTTAAAAAGCGCTATTCCTCTTCCAGAAATGAGGCGAAAAAACCAAAGGATTCTCAGGCTCTCGGCGTCTCTCTCTCTCTCCCTCTCTCTATAAGTGATCCTAAGAGAGATCCGAATATCGATGATGGCATAATTGACCATATAAGGCGAAATTAGCCGATTATGGCAAACGCCCCCCACACCCTACGCAATAGAGCGACGAATATTAGGCCTAGCTCATTGACTCTCGCACACGCGCGTCACTGCTTTGCCCCTTTGATTTGCCAAGTGTTCCTACTAGCGAATCGCGCGCGAATTTTCCAATTCCCGGCAAGCGGTACTTGGGTCACAGCGACGGCTACGGCTCTCCATCCTCGAGAAACGCACGATGCGCTCGAACGTCGTAAAGTCGTAAAAATTTGCCGGGTAATCTCCGAGATATGTCTAGTTGCTCCGGCGGCATCCATTAACGGCTCAATTAATTCTGGCTTTTAGCAGATTTCTCGAATAAATCCCGTGCGCGGCGCAGCCTCTGAAAGCGAACGACGAACCCTGGAAATGTTAGAAACGCTCCTGGTGGAACTTGTCCGAGAGAGTCCTACGTTTCCGCGTTTGCGACTGCCTTCGGAGGTCGTGGGTCAAATATTCGATAGGCAAAGGCCTGCTTAACGGTACATCTACGTGCCAGCCCGCGCTTTTGACAATCCACCACGTAGCGAGTGTAATCGCCTCTAGCACCGCGTCGGCATATCCCCGCCGTCGCCTCTCCGCCGAGAGTAGTACCCCGCTGGTAATCGGGCCACGAGGTTCACTCGTGTCCAGCGAGAAGGCGTGGACGGGGCCCGAGCTAAATTACCCCATCGATGTCGTGAGAAAAACACTGTAGGCGCAGGCACTTGGCAAAGTTTCGCATCCTCCTCCTCCTCCTCCATTTTACCCAAGGCAATTTCGATGAATTCTCTGGATGGTTTTGCTCCTTATCCTTGTCCCAAATACTTGCTTTTTCTCTCTCTCTCTCTTTCTTTGGCTATTTTTCCATTGCTATCGCGCGTCTTCGATCTCTGGAATGAGTCTTGTGCTAGCGTGGAACACACGAACGAAAGAGTTGAAAAGAGAGAGAGAGAGAGAGAGAGAGAGAGAGAGAGAGAAGACGGACGCACGAGCGAGGAAAAGCTGAACTTGTATCAACGAGGCCAACAGTGCAAGGAACGTTGAACGTAAGGCATCCAGGGGTCTTGACGGTAAATCTCTCATCGGCGTCATCAGTGTCGTGAGAATTCTCCGGGAATTTAATGAAAATCCCGTCCTAAGTAAGGAGGAGAGATGGGCGCAGAAGCGGAAGCAGAGAGGAGAATAGCTGCGGCGGTGTTCGATGAAAAAAGGCTCGAATCGAAAATTGTCCAAGTGTGCGCGCCGTGTGGTGGGGCACGGCACTCGCGCCACACGAATCCTTGTGGCAGAGAATCAATAAATGTTTCTCATTAATCTCCTGTTGCACCGGAGAACGCAATTTGTCCGGGACAATCTGTAATTATAGTGTAATTGCGCTATGGGTATATAATTTAAAATACGCGAGCTGCCGGGAGGAGGACCCCGAGTACTTTTCGCTAAGGCGAGTGCGCGCGCGCAATTAAATAACTAGCCACGCCAAGAGGTGATATTAATGCGGCGAATATATCTTCGCGGAGAATTATGCTTGCGAAACGATAAGGTGGATCAGCCTAAGATCCACAGCGCGGGTTTACAGTTAAGTCGCTCCTATATATAAAAGCAGCATTAGACTTTCCTCCAGTGAATTTATCCTTTCGCACGGTGACTCTCCGGCTCTCTATTCGGTATGCGAGAGGTGGACTCTGACCGAGGGGTGGCGAGGGGGTGGTTCTTGCGAGAGGGCCGAAGGTAGCTGGCGGCAATCGGTGTATCAAGGGACCCGCGGACGGACGGGCGAAAGGACGGACGGACGGACGGACGGGACGAACGAACGAACGGACGGACGAGGCATGCATCGCCAGAGAATTCGAATAAATCGCTAATCGTGGGTATTTATCCTCTCGCACGGTGACGTACGGAGTGCCGACTATGCGGTTAGCCCGCTCGAGGAAAAGACGGGACCTGCGTCTTCATCGGTTTTATACACGCTCTACGCTCGGGCGCTTCAACCACTCCTTTAAACGAGCCAGCTTGTAGTACTGTCCGCGGGCAAAAGTCCAGCTAGAAGGAGAAAGGGAGTTGCGAAAGAGACAAAGAGGTGAGATAATATACGAGGAAGATGCATTGAGAATGAAAGAAAGAAAGAAAGAAAGAAAGAAAGAAAGAAAGAAAGAACGAAAGAACGAAAGAAAGAAGGAAGGAAGGAAAGAGGAATGGACCGCGGGAGGAGAGCGGTGGGGACCAGGAAAAAAATGAAAAAGTTACCGATGCCATGCGAGCGACGTGACCCCTCGTCGATGACCCCGGGCGAGCCGGTCGACTCGCAAAGGAGAATGCCAGAGTCCACGGCTACGCTGAGAGTTCGCCGAAAAAGGCACGCTACACCGACACGCCGATTGTCTTTCAGATCCGTGAGCCCAGGGTCTCTTCCCGACAAGGCGCATCTTCCGCGTGTGTCGAGCTTTGTCTTCCTCTTTCTCCTTCTCTCTCTCTCTCTCTCTCTCGTCTCTTTTCCCATCGAAAAAAAAGAACGAGAGAGAAACTTGTTGAAATTTTCAAAAATTTATTACATACGTTTGCTCATTACAGTCGCTTACAGTGACATCCGTCTGTACTTAATCTCGGTAGAATTCTCGCAGCCTATAATACAATAATTGAAGAAGATACGAAGAATTCGAGATGAGTTGTTTTATAATCCGCGCAACTAGCCGACGTAATTCTTTCCAATTTACGTGTGTGCGATGCCTTTTACGAGGGAATCCTCGTTAGCGTATTCTCCTCCGATTCAGGAGAAAGTTGCGAAAATTATGGGTAAGATTAATGTCGCGCATACTCAACCTGCCTATTGGCAAATAGCCCGAGTACTATGACTATATTCGCGAAGTGAGAAAATTCTCCGGAGACGAGAAGCCGTACTTGCTCGATCCAAGCGTGGCTCGTTAGTCTTCCTCGTTGCGTTTCCGGACTTCCCGATTGCTTTTCACATTCGCTGTTCGTGTACCTGCCTAACCAGACAAATTCCAATCGTTAAAACTCCAATGTCCCGCGAAGCTTCGACGTGGCCACAGGCTGTCATCTTCCAATGAGAACCATTCGCGGATCGATCTCTGTGGAATAGGTACGGATAGGTGGTGGTAAGTTAGAGCCTGCTGCCTATCACATCTTTTTTCAACGATCTTTTGCTACATTGCTAGCCTAAATCTCTCGTTCGGTATCACAAACGAGGAATAAGGATGGTGATGGGGATGGGGATGGAGATGGGAAGGCCCCTTCATTGTTTCGTTCTCCAGGCAGTTCCTTTACCTAGCGAGTTCTTCCCTAGCAAGACGCAAACTCCGACGTGCGACTGTCAGTGTACCTGTCGGCCAGACAAATTCCGACCATTAAGCGTCGAACGTCGCTATGCTGTAAGCTCGCTCCAAGATTCCGTGTTGTCTGCGCCGAGGAATATAATGCCAGAGCATGGATTGACCCTTGCGGTACTCCCAGCAATACCTAGAGACGTTACTCTCGAGTATCGTAGACCGGGGCGGCGGGGCATGGCACACGCTGCACCACCACAACACGCACACAACTTTATTACTAAAAAGAATTACGGCGCATTAAGAGCATCGAACCAACACCATTGAGGACAGAATATCAAAGCTAGAAGCATCGCACGGTGGTGATGCTGGTGTTTGCGATCTCTCTAAGCGAGCCATTTTGCTCCAACTCCAGTTTTATCAACGCAAACTCTGCGAACATCTCATCTGAACTCAGACTGGCTAGCCATGAAACCGGTCCTCCTTGACTTTCAATAAACACTTGAAGTTTTGACTGTTTTTCTTTTTATACGAGAAAACGAAGGAAAATGCAACATTGACACTCTTCTATTTGGGTGTGATTCATTGGCTCGGCTCGTGGTGCGTGGTGGTATCTTGCGAAACTGCATCCGCCGATTTCGTGACGTAAAGAGAAAAAACCTGTAAGAGTCGGTTGATTGAACATTTTTCACGACCCATTAACTCTGGGAATAACGGATTGCTATCCTTTGCGCGCGATAATCATTACCTACTTACACTAACGCCTATGACCTAACGGCGTAACTGCTACCGAATGTCGGATAAAAGTGTGAAACTCTCTTTCGTTGTTGCTTTATAACCATGTTGACGAACAAACTTGTTATCAACCAAAACAAGAGGTCCAATAATCTCTCGTCTTCCCGAGAAAGGAATACTCGACGACATCTTAACAACTTACATTACACGAGTGTCCCGGACGATGAGCACGCTACTCGGTACTTCATTGAAAGGGGGGAAGGGGAGAAAGAAAGAGAGAGAGAGAGAGAGAGAGAGAGAGAGAGAGAGAGAGAGAGAGAGAGAGAGAGAGAGAAAGAGAAACTATCGTTAGAGGATAGTCCTGGGGAGCAGCTATACTTGCGTAACTCGAGAAGATCGGCTGCTCTCTTGTAAAAACTTCGAGATCGCTAGGAGGACGTTAATTGGTTATCGATGACTCGATGAAATCGATCCAAAGATGCCTGTACTCACCGATATGGCTGTCGTGGCTGCTTCTCAGGTTCCGGGGTTCGTCTGAAACAGAAGGAAAAAGGGATCATCTTGTGCTGGCTCGATCGATGATGCGTCAGAAAAACGAGAGCGGACCGTTCGCAGGAATAGAACAACGATAACCACCGTCAAGCGCAGTTGAGAAGCCATTTAGCCGTGGCGCTTTAATGGGCCCAACGGGCCTCGTTGACTAGCCGAGCTCATTCGTCGAACTTTCTGCTTCGTTTGACGCCGTGTCTCCGAGACACTCTATCCCCAACCCTTCCTAAATCCCACGAAAATTCTCTCCCTTCCGCGTCCTTTTTCTTTACCATTTTCTTCTTAAAAGGATCAGGATTCGATTGGTTCACAGTGGAGGATAATGCCATTGTCATTGTATTCGCGGCGTGTACGCATGCCGCGGTAACCTTATTTCCGGTTTCTTCTGATAGGCCCCTTTCGAACCCCGAAGTCTTTGCCCGCGGTCGATGGTTGCTCAACTTGTCTCTCGCAAGAGCATGACCTTTGAAGAGGCGCTCCACGTTTAGAAAGAGAAAGGAGAAAGAAACCCGCAATTACCAGGGCCCCGCCGTTGTTGACTGACTGGAAGACCGACCGACCGATCGACCGGTCGACCGGTCGACCGACGAGTCCTTTCATCGGGTTAACATATCGATGATTCCATACACACTCGCACACACAGAGGATTATATCATCGAAGCAAAACTAAAGCTGTTAGCACGCGATAACCATGATAATCGTGATTCCGCTGTAGCCTTTATGAGTTTTGCATTGCTAATGGTTGCGAACGCGTGTCCTCGACTTGCCGCAATCACCGCGAAACTGTCGTTGAGTGTCCTACTAGTTTACTCCCCTTTGCGTCTCTACTCCACATCGACTCCTGCCTTTCCCTCTTCTCACGCGAACCCCATGACCTCTCGAACGTTCTTAGATTTTCCAGAATTACCGCTACCTATCACCTACCTACCACATTTTACCGTGGTACTGCTCACCGGAGACCTTTACGAGAGTCTGGCGGAAAATCAACGAGGAACGAAAGAACGAATTAAGTGCAGCGCACCGTCTCGCAGTTGGTCCAATTGCAAGGGACTGCGGTGACCCACTCTCATTGATACGTCAGGGATTCTTACGATACGGCGCGTAAAACTTCGATAAGGTTCAATTAAATTCATGAGAAATCACGTAAAACCCCCATAATGCAGGAGAGGGCACACCAGTGGTTTTTCTTTGGCTACTTTTGCCACTTTTGCCAAGGTCTCTTACTACGCGCTTACAGTCTTCGTCGGCGACTGCTGTTATCATAGGTAAATTCGAATAGCTACTTTATGTTCTACTAAAGATTACGCGGAGAATATCCGAACGTCTGAGAGAGCGTCTACGATCCGGTTATCGTTCGGGAAAATCGGGCCATATAGGCTGGTACGCGCGAACCTTCTATCGTCCTTCTTTACGAGCCAGTATCGTCCGACTGGACGTATATGGCGGCGATAGCGACCTCCATCCCAGTAATTGCCGTGTGTCGTCCTCTCCATCCCTCCACGACAGTCACCTTTAGCACTTTTTAATCAGTACTCCCGAGTGAGCGCTACACCCTTTATAAAATGCCGTCGGCGTTCCACACACCGTGTATGATGATTTTAGTCTATGATTTCCTTCCTTCCTTCCTTCCTTCCTTCCTACTTTTTTCATTGGAAAGACCATGACCGCCACCATCATTTCTACTACTATGGCAGACTTGCTTTTTCTGCGGAGCAATTATCCAAAGTTTTTTCACTGCTGTCTGCATCCTCGAACGTCAACGAGGGAATTTCGTCAAAAGTCGGCCTAATTCGATGATCAGCTTCTTGCCAAGCAATAAGCAAAGTTTCGCCGAAAGGACCAAAGAAGAAATTGGCTCGGCAAAGCAAGCCCTGCGCGCCTTCTCTTCTCTTCTCTTCTCCCTTTCTCTCTTCCTCTCCCTAGCCTAAGAACAAGCATCACACGGGGTAAAGACTGATCGAGAGAACTAGCGGCGAATGGATGTCTTCTCTGTCGGCACTGTGATAACTGACATCGGGTTTTGAAGGCATTCGGGCGATTCCCAGCCGTTTGCTGAAAAAATCAGCAAAGGACTTGCCGTTGGTGCGTCGAGAGAGATTATTAGAATAAAGTATATTAGCGAGAAGGATGTTTTTACCTTTTAACGGAAGGAAAAGGTTCGTTTGGACCGCCAGGGGCGTTGGTACTGTGGGGCGTTAAAGCCTCTGATTACAGCGCGCTGGAGTCTGCAGCGAGTGCATAATCTAACGACTAGGTACAGCGCTGGAGAACCTGGTTGGAACTTGTAGAACTCGCGAGCTAAATCACGGGGAGCTAAAGTCAGGATTCGCGGAGAATTCCGCAGCGGTAACGAGACTCGGTTCTCGGTTCTCGGCCGATTTCACTGAAGCTACTAGCCAGACTACTCTCGCATTAGCATATCTGACCACGCGAGGGGACGCTTTCCACTATTTTCAACGCGGCTGCGATAAATTCGACGCGTTAGTCGCGGCCCAGCGCGATAAATGCTGGTAATTGCTCGAGTGGCTTACCGACACTCCACCACCACCATCACCATATAGGGTCCCTCCTGTGTAACAGCGCGTCACCGTAAACTAACAGGAACGGCGCTTCATAGGTTCATACTCGCTGCTTGCTTACACGACGAGCCCCACCCTGACACGTAGGACCCTCGCTTTTCTAACCATGCGAAATATACCGAATATATATATATATACACACGATTATATTGCTCGGTAGTAATTGGATCTAATCGTCTTGTTCGAAATGTTTAGACTAATTCCATTTTTAGACTTTTTCCATTATCCGGTCAGCCGTGACCCGTGACCCACTGACGCGTCCGGCAAACCTGATCACTCTTCTGTCATCGTCATTCTTTCGAGTAATCACCCGTGCTTTTTTGCTAAAGGAACAACTTCAGGAATCCGAAAGAGAATGACGTTACTCGGATCTCCGCGGTATTGGATCGACTGTTCTTTCCTAGGCTATTTCCAGCTGATCTCGGATTCTCCAAATTAATTTCAATTTCCTCCTCCACCCCTCGAGTCGAGAACTCGACTAGCAAAAAAGTGACAATTACTCACGCTCAAGGTCTTCGATGTGCGATAGGATTGGTTGGGAAGAAGGAACGTGTAGTGTGGGTGCGTAATGGAATGATCAAGGACCGCGACTGTGTGCTTTTACCGTGTAATCACGTCGACGCGGAACGACGCGGTGCGACGTGGTGCGACGTGGCGTGGCAGCGATGACAGTAGGGTGTGCCGAAGGGTGCGCCTGTCACCCTAATGAACTCTCGAGAGTAGAGGTCGGATGAAAGAAAGAGAGAGAGAGAGAGAGAGAGCAGCAAAGAGAAGCAAAAAAATAAAAAAAAAATAACTCGGTAGTTTTGTCCCTGTGTCATCGTATACTCTATCGTCTCTTCTCTTAGTAAAATTGACATCCTCCTTACTTGGACCATTGGAAAATACGAAGAAAAAGGTGAAGCGCTACGTCGGAAATAATGTCAAGTATAGAATATGACGGAAATAAAAACGCTCCTCGCTGCAGCAATTGACTATCGCGCACGACTGACTCTGGAGCTCTGTGGCCACACTCCGATCGTCTATCCCGCGGCATTTACGACTTTCTATTGGTCGATCGCTCGAAATTTATGCCACGCTCGTAACTCCAGCCAGCCACGCAAAATCCAATTTAGCGCTGGTTCATTAAGAATTAAACTGAGTTTGGCAAATAATCGAGACAAACGTCACTCCGAAATAAGTTTTAGCGTTTTAGCGTCTCTCAAAAAATCGTTAGTTTCTTATTATTTTCTCACAAGTCCCGCCCCGCCCCCCTTGCCATGCGTGTATCACGAGTTCGATATCAAAGATAAGCCGAGCGAGAACGCGAGCAACTTTCTCGTGTGCGATTTCTATGAAAAATGATTTGGTAAATACAGGAATTATTCGCGCGCTCTACTTGAAATTCAAATTTATTATTATATTTCCGAGACAATCGGCCGAGTTGCGTGGACAATTAAGAAAAGTTTTTCTTGGATCGTAAGCGTAGAGATTCGCCAAAACTTTTGGGACAACCGACCAGATTACGCTTATTACGTATTACAGGATGTACTTTGGTAAAATTTTGCATGCCAGAGTCCTGGCTTATTCTTCCCCTTCAAAGTGCCACGCAGCGAATGCCAATCCCACGTGTATACACGTCCTATGGGGCAGGACGGAGAGGAGAATGGTTTTCTCGTCACGTATATAAGTAGTAACGTGTGTCCATGTCTTCTCCAACTTCCTTTTACCTTTCTTTATGGAGGTGGGCCGTACCTCTTTGATTTTAGAGAGAGAGACCAAGTATCGTTACGATATCGATTAGAGATCGGTATTCGAGAGAGACAGTCACTCTCTTCATCGATAATACAATTTCGCAGTGCAATCGCTCTTCCAGTCGCAAGCTAGCGATTAAAGTATTAACCGCGTTTCTCGAATCACACTATTCACTATTCGGGAGACGGACGGATACTTGTTCGACGAAAAAGCTGGTCGACGCCAAACCGTGCATCGAATGCAAATCCCACGCGCGTGCAACGCAACAAAGGATCAACTTTCTCATCACGTATCGGTAATACTTAGTCAAATAGCGTGTCAGCGAGCGGCTCCGAGGCACTTCCTTGCTTCCTTTTGAAACTGGCCATGGAAAAACAAAGTTCTTACCAGTTATTACAAGAATCAAGTGTCTGCTAGAAACGAGACCGCAATGCGCAGGTTATATTTCGTTCTTAGTGGAAATAAAAAGCCTCTGGCCGATTTCACCGAGCAGAAAGAAGAAACGAGGGAGGGAGGGATGAAAAAAAGAACGCATGGAGGATGAAACGACGAAAAGAACGTGCGCCCATAAAGCGATAACGCTCGAAAAAGAAATGAAACGCTAAAGAGAGAAACGATAAGTCGACCCATTGTACAATGGGTACAATGGGGTGGTGCCGTGTTCTCCGACCGGAGCATTCGCATAAACGCGCGTAACTTTGCCGACATTGCATGCGCAAAGCTCTCTACGGTCACGTAGCGAACATTCGCCCATGCGCTTTGCCACGGACTTTCTCTCAAATAATAATAATGGCTCCAATTCGACTGGAGTCGTTCCATGCCCGCGCTTTTCGGATCGCGAGACGAAGGGAGACCACGGGGGTGTTTTTCAAATGGGAGTCAAGTACGCATAAGGATGAACGAAGAGACCTCGAAGCACATGGATCATAGAGAGTGGTAAGATTATTAAAGGAGGTTTAAGCTCCACCAACGAGTATCGAGGTGACATCGAGCAAAAGAGGCATAATTATACTGCTCGAAGAGGAAGCGAACGGAGAGTGCGTTAGCACACGTAGGACGAGCGTGTTGAACGATGAACTTGACACCGCGTGAGAGTGGAGAGAGAGAGAGAGAGAGGGAGGGAGAAACCGCGACCTCTCTTCACCGCCTACACATTTACGTTTGTTTCTTCTTCCATTTCCTCCTCCCTTTTTAATGAGACGAACAACAACTTTTTCTAGAGAATCTTTCTTTCTCCTCTCTTCTCAACCGTGCGCCAAAGTTTTCCTCCCTCCTCTTTCGTTTTGGGGGATGATTTAGTGGGACGGATCTCTCACGGGTCCCGATGATGGGAGTTGCGTGCGGCACTACGTGTCCCGGTTCAGTTCCATGTTCCTCGAGAACGAGAGAAATCGGCGATAAATATAGATTGGTGCTCGGCTATCATTTATTGGGCAGTGAGCGTGAAACTCTGCGCAGAATGCGGCCAGGAAAGACTCGACTCGACTCGACTCGACTCGACGGTGGAAAAGGTTAACGCGGTAATTCCAATTGTAATTTTCCTTATTAGCTTCGCACACAGCTAATTATCCAACTGACCTTTGTACCAGCTACCTATCGCGAATGCACAAGGCAAATGAAATACCGAGCGAAAGCTCGAATTAAGCTAGCGATACGGGACAAACTCTCTTTTCTCGAAAAGGGAGAATAATTTTTCCCGTGAATAACGCGTTTTCCCTACGTAAAAGAAAGATCCTGAGGATGCCCCGAGCGCCGATAGAATTGGAACTGGCGATCGGAAGATTTCACAGTGGAATTACGTTTACGTTGAATTGCTGCTCCGCCTTCCTGTTCTTTCGCGATTTTTCACAAAAGCGCTTAATGTCGAGGGGAAATAAACGTAGAGCTCTAAGCAGCCCCGAGCGAGTATCGTGAACGCGTTTCGCGAATGTCGTAATGTCCTAATGATCGTCGACCGTACACCACCCCCCTACGCTCTCTGTCCGTCGACAAACGTCTCAGCCGCGCAAGGCTCTCTTCTCACCACCAAAGTCGCGAATCATTTACCAAAACCCTTCTTTCTATTCTAAGAATGAGAAAAATTCACATTGAATTTTCACATACTTTTCCTTCTTGAAAGAAAATCGAGATGCACAATGCTGGTTGTACACCAGGATGCAACAAAAAGCATCGCAAGATAATTCTTAGCGGAGACAGGGGGCTCTCGCTCGCTCGCTCGCTTGCTTGCTTACTTGTTGCTTGATGCAAAAGAGGAAACGAGAAAAGAACGCGCGACTAACTGCCGCGTACTGCACGACCGGATGCGTTTTCTTGATTCTCCTCCTCCCTCTTCCCTCAGAGACAGAAGGGGGAAACGATTTAATTATAACTATGAAAATGACGGCGAACAATAGCATCTTCTTCTTCGATGAAGAATACGAAGGAACGAACGAGAGAAAAAAACCAGGTGAATGTCCAGTTTTCAGCATTCGCTAAATTACAGAATTACAGATTTATCGAATGTCTTTACACGAGCATTCCTACCTGCTGTGCTGGCGACGAGTTCTTTTTACGCCACGACGCCTTCTTTTCCAAGAACGATCGTGACCTCGTTTTCATATGCGTATGTGGGTAAGCGGCGTTCTTCGTATTACCGATATGTTTTTCTTTTCAACTTTTAACAGAGCATGCAAAACAGCTGCTTTGCTTTCCTTCTTACTTTTTTTCCGCGCTGGGTCTCTCTCGTTGCGAAGAAAAATCGTCATTTTCCTTTACGAAATAAGAAAATGGAGTCGAGTCCAATCACGGACTAGAGGGATTGTGCCAGAACAACGGTGGTAGCCGCTCTGGCACTAAAGTCATCGCATCATATCTAGGATATCTGGTTATCCTTGGTTGCTTTATACTCTCTCGTTTAATAATTGATCATAGATCATCGTCTCTGGAAACCGTGGGGCATCACACTCTTGCATTTGAGTCATAAACAGAATGTGTGTGAGAGAGAAAGAGCCTTTAAAAAAGTATCTTTAGATCATACTCGGAATGTATCAGAGATCCATCTCGAATATAAATAACAGAGTACAAAGATTTTTCATTAGGAACGAAAGAGAAACGAGGAGAGACTTTGCAATAGTGGAACAATGATTTCTATAAACTTTTTCTGATAAGCTAGGAGAAAATCTAACTCTGTCTCTCCCCCACTCTCCGCACAAATCAATTATTTTATCGACGCGAGGACCAAGAGGAGAGACTCCGCGAGCAAATGAAATCCTTTGAGAAAGAAGTGACAATTTCCATCACTCGTGTGGATAAATAGTGAAAATTCAATGTCGACGACATTCGAGTTACAAGTTCATCGAACTTGCCAGTGCGCCAGGTTCTAGCAGAGCGGCGGCGGCGGCGGCGGCGGCGGCGGCGGCAGCAGCGGGTACACCTAAAGTTGGTTAAACCAAGGTAAACGCGTTACCAGATACGTGTTCTCGCGATACCTAGAATTGTAACAAATGTACGCGGCTCGCAATCTTTTTACGAGCATTAACAAAGTTTTAATTGCGGCCGTTAGTTTGCCTACTTTATGCAACTTGGATTATGTTATGGTGTTATGATATTATCGAAATGCAGAGGAGGAGGGTCGGTCGAAAGAAAGATTATTTCGAGTCTTCCTTCAAAGAATATTTCAACAGTTTTACAAGAATTTTACAAGAGTTTTACAGTTGGCTGTGGCTTTCACGCGCGCACAGGACTCATACTCGTTGTGAAAGAGGCTTTATTTATCGAATTATCCTCGTCGAATCGTTTTGCTCGTCGAATGGGTTAGTTCGGTAAGGGGTCGAGTGGAGCGAGCCCTGGAACGGGGGTTGGGCTGGTGATGGGAGAACATTGAAACCCAACGTAATACCATACAAGGTATAATGATCGAAAGGTAAATCTTGCATGGTATTTCTTGGAAAGTTCAGTATTTCCGGCAATGCTTACGGAAATTCAATGTCATGCGGTTCGTCGAACTTGATAGGAACGTCATACGACCTGCAACCATCGAGAAAAAGACAGGGCGTACAAAGTAAAGGTGTATACTGGCGTACGTGATGTCACGTATTTATAAATAATTGTCAGTACGGGAAAGCGAGTATCATCACGTTCAATGCCATACGGGCGTTCGTTCGCCGTCTTGTAATTTTATTCTCGGCTGGAATGGTATTCCTGATGACGCCAACAGCGAAGCGTCCTTCAAGGATACACATCCTTCGTTCTTCTTCTTCTTCTTCTTTCTCTTTCCCTATCCTTTTTCTCCCTTCTTCCCTACTGTTACTTCTTCTGCTTCTCCTCCTCCTCCTCCTCCTCTTATTCCTCCTCATTTCCCATCTCTTTCTCTCACATTATATACTACTCATATGTACAACACATGTGCGCTCCCTTCCTCTTTCTCTCTCTTATATATTTACTCTCTTCTTCATCTTGATCCAACAAGCAATGTGATTCCTCTCTCTTTCTTTCTTCAACCATGGGTTTGCCCGTGTAACAGTAATTCGCTTAAGCGTGTAATTTGTATCCGTTCCTGCGAACGAGACAGCGATGAGGAAAGCTCTATTTTTGCAATTAAAACGCCGCTATTAACTGCAAGAAGCACTCACGTCGATAAACACGACGTCTTAGCTCGCTCTTGGCCAAGTGCTGCCAAGCGAGTGCACTCGTTGGCATGCGGTTACGACAGTCCTTGCTCCTATCTCTCTCTCTCTCTCTCTCTCTCTCTCTCTCTCTCTCTCTCTCTCCCCCCTCTCTCCTTCGCTCCTCCAATTTCGACCCCGACCCCGAATAGGATCCTGATCCCTATTCCACCCCCCTCTTCTTATCGTCCTCTTATCTGACGTAATCGTCGCTCGATGGTCGATCAATTTCAAAAATTTACACTTTCTTAACGATGCTGACGAGCTACTGCACCACCTCGAGTGTCATAATGAAAGTATTGGCTTAGATTTTCTTGCGCTGGTCTTCATCAGGCTCCCGTAAATTATCCAGGGAAAATCGCCTGCTCTTTCATTCGATTCGCATTCTCTCTCTCTGGACTATGAAAATTTCTTGGAATTTCGAGGAACGACTACTACACTGCCCTATGTTAGATCGTCAAATGGAAATGCTAGCGCAATTTCTTCGTGAGTAACGTTAAGGTAGGGAAGGAAGGAAGGAAGGAAGAGAGGGAATGGGAGATTGGTAATAAAGTGGTAATGTTAATATGACCGATAGTACGTGTATCGCAGTCCGCGAGCTCCCAGATTTGCATAGTGCACGTGCGAACATAAGTGCGACACGGTCTGTCGAAATCAGACTGAGAGATCATCAATTACCGAACTCGGATAAATTGACGTGCCACGACGTCGTTTCCACATTGCGCAAGAACGAATTGAAATGGGCGACACCGGCAAAACTAGTTTTTACTGCAAAATCAGCAGGGAAATGGCGAAGACTAGGCAGCAGCGCTCCTTGTCCTGCAACGCGATCATGGCGATAATCACGAAGACGGAGAGACGCGAGGAAATCAAGAAAGATCCAGCTAAGGCCACGCATTTTCTTTTTTTTTTCTACTTCTTTCTCGCAAATCTCTTCAAATTCGCTCGCAGCGATACTCTCGATGGAAATCATTTTACAATCCACTAAGCGTAACTGGCTAATTTTCAACTCTCTCGTCTCTCGGGGGAAAGACGGAGGAGAGTCTTGTACGATAGTCCTAGCACGCGCCTCGAGTAATATGTGGGTTAACGTGGGTATTCATCATCGATCATTATTGCTCCAATAAAGGATGAATGTGAGTAGAATAGAATGGAGGATATCATAATCGGGGTATATTACTTGGAAACGGGGAATGACGAAAACCCATAAATACTCTTCAATAATGGAATTCCTTGGATTTACCGAGCACGTATCAGGGTTGCGCGTAAATAATGAGGAATTTATTTAGTTGGGGCTCTCTGAAAGTATCTACGGTAATCACCGCTTCTATTTTTAAGCGTGTTCCACGGAGAGAGAATCGGCGCTGTAAATCAAAGGATTTGGAGTAGCGTGAAGCAAGATTGTACACAAGCGGAGTGATGCTGTGCTATCGGAGTTACTGAAACCTGTTCAATGCAAATAATAAATCGCGTTCGCTTATTACTCGTTTTCGCGAGGCGTTTTCACAACGCGTGGATGAGGACTGGTATCGCTGGTTGGTTGGTTGGTTGGTTGGTTGGTTGGTTGGTTGGCTGGCTGGCTGGCTGGCTGGTGGCTTGGTTGCTTGGTTGCTTGGTTGGCTGGCTGACTGGCTTTCTACTCCACGCAGATCGAACCTGTTGCACGTCGGCGCAACATTGTCTGCCTTTTCGAGGTCACTGAACGAGGAAAATCGGTAAGCAGTTTGCAACAGTGTCGCGCGGAAGAAGAAAGAGGGCACTAGCTGTTTATTTCAGCTACTTATCATTTTCATTAATGTCGCACAGAACCGACCAACTATAAAATGGAAGGTCAGTGGAATGCTTGGCTTCCGCGTCCAATTGCCGCCGACACTCGTGTCCGCGAAATAGGTCAGGATCGCTTCGGATTACTTTCAAAATGCTCGTCCATTATTATTCCTTGTATTTTTCGATACACAGGATATATGCGATTTCACAAAAGTTGCGCACCTTTAAAGAGTCGCAGAGTGTGCGCGTGTGTGGTGGTAACGACGACTCGTGCGAGAGGCAGAGCCGAAGAAGAAGAGGATATAAGCGAACGCTAGACCGTCCATGTGTATCGCGAACGCGCGCGCGCACACCGAAGAAGCGCGCAAAAAGGCAGAAGGCAATCACGGCAAGGCCCGAATATGGCGAGTAAGGTCAGGGTGCGAACGTAGCCGAGAACGAGTAATGGCCATTACGCGCGTTTCGACGCCGTCTCGTGGACGTCCCTCACGTCACTGGCACGCCACGCTATGCCACAACGCCATGCTACAACGAATACAACAGAAACGGCCAATCTTTTCATTCCAATTTACGAGCGATCGTAGCCAAGGGTCTTGATTTTCTTTCTATCTATCTGTCAATCAGCTGTGATCAAATTTTCAGAAATCTTCAACTTTCTCTCCACAGTTATTTTCAGTAGAAAGAACCTCTATTTGCATACTTGTGATAATGGGACGCAAAGCTTCCTTTCCAGAGACAAGAGCTTTGGTAGAAATGTCTTGGATCGACAGAAGAAACAGAGAAAGAGAGAGAGAGAGAGAGAGAGAGAGAAGTAAGTAGTAGTAGTAGTAGTAGGAAGATCGGTTGATCCTCTCCTGCTGCCTGCCTCTAGGCTTACGTGCGGACGTGCATTAAATGACCGCGACTGCTCCCGCGGCGTGCTGGATATCGCGTGTTTCGACCGAACCGCAATGGGCTAAGCCGTGTGTGCTGTTTGCTCGAGCGGCCTGCATCGCAATGCAATGCAATGCAATGCAATGCAACGCGATGCAATGCAGGCAGCATAAAACAAGCTGCCATACATGGGGCGACCGTCAGTCGACTCCCCGGGTTATAGCAGGACCAGCTTGGTACCAGTGCGAATGAGAGGGGAAAGGAGCTCTTACCAGCGGTAGAAGCGAGAGTAGAAGGTGGAGAAAGGATAAGCAGAAGAAAGATAAATGGAAAAGAAAAGGGATGGGGGAAGGAGGATTTCATTGCCAATGAGGCAGAGAGAGAGAGAGAGAGAGAGAGAGAGAGAGAGAGAGAGAGTAGGGAGAAGCAGATTTAAAAACAGATGGGGACGTAAGGAAGAAAAAAAGAGCGATAGTAACGTGGAGAGTTTCGGGAAGAGCATCCTTTTAACCAAGAATAGGGACAGTCAGCGATCTAAGGAATAGAGTCTCTGGAGGTGGTGGTGTCGGTGATTAATTTCAAGCGTAAAGCTTCCAGGCGCGATCAATGCGTCTTTGCCAGTCAAGATCGAATTCCCCCAACCTTGTAAAGCGCCGGTTACAAACCGTTATACATATCGTCGAAGGTGTCGAAGCTGCACAAGCTGCACGGCAACACCCACGTACGAATGGAGCAATGGACAGACAGATTAGACGGATACATACAATTATTGCTTTGAGAAACATGGCCGCAACCCATCCCCCCTCCCCTTCTTCATCCTTTTTATCTATTCCTCTTCCCATCTATCAATCATCTTTTTCCAAAGTTTTACAAATAGCTTAAGGGCAATATATATTTATATACATATAAGAGTTTTCATCCCTTGGAAATATTAAGAGTCTTTTCTTCCTACACATTTTTTAATACTCGTGTTAAATATTCATATAATCCTGTTCCCTTCTCTCTATCGCAGTTAGACAGTGGTCTGATCTAGTAGCCATAGACATCAATTAGATCGCCGTACTAACGATACAAGAACTTTACTGCGACCTTGACATTTTCTCTCCTCGCGCGTTCTACGTAAGAGCAAAACAATTTATAGTCCAAGATGTCCGGTCCCCATGTACATGCGATATATTATTTTTTGCTATTTTAACCAAGAGCTTTAAATGAGAATATTAATTTTTTTTTAGAGATTTATAAAAGAGATTAAATCGATTATTTATAAAAACTTACTTGGGAGAATATTCATGGTTTGGATTGAAAACGTGAGGAGCTAAGAAAATTGATAAAACTCGTACGCACCGGGGCAGGCACTGTCATTAAAGGAGAATTCACTTTCTTGACAATTCGCACTCCTTACTGCTTATTATCGTATCCTTTTTTCTCGCGCTACGACTCCAGACATGACAGGGAAGACCACGATGATGATCGGGCGCCGTAACCTTGAAACGTGTCCCCTCAGGCTCGTCAACTACCCCGAGAATAACCTTCGTTTCTGGCACGTTGCCAGACCTACATTTAATGGGACGTCCGAGAATATCACCCTTTCTCTTTCAAGACGCCTCCCGGTGTCTTGAATAATAAATAATTAATTGCAGGAATTACTGGAACCTTGGCTGGCGATACCTTTGCCAATTTTCTTACGGAGCTATTGAAAAAGCGATCTCCCATTAAATAGAGAATTATTAGAAAATTGAAAATATGTCGAAAATCTCCTTTATGGATTAACGCGGCATTCCATGTGAACGGCATTTGTTAGAAAGCTTGGAAATTGGAAAATCGAGGATGAAATTGATCGAATTAACGTCAATGCGATTTGTTCGTCAAGGCTCAGAAAAACGGGAAAGGAATTAATTTTGAAGTTTATAGTTATTACGACGCGTTTTCTCTGGACACGCATACCTGACAATGAGAAAGGAGATCCTTTCTCAGTGCTGCGGTACTATACTTGCTAAAAGATTATTAATATATAATTATTAATGATTACACACACACGCGCGCGCGAGTGAAAGTCTAGAGAGAATAAATCGTTGTAAATATTCTACATATTGACCGTTGGAAAGACACTTCTTCTCTTAACAACGCGGATTTGCTCTTTTGCAAAATGTCACACGCGATTCCTTTCCCTTTTTTCACGATTGTGCACTCAATCCGATTCAATGGGGCAAGTAGCTTTTCTGGTCTCCCAGACACGATATGGGTATTAAGTAACACTGCTTTCACCGTCGCCTACACGCCCATTAACACAACTTCCTATCAACTTCCTCCAAACTTGCTTATAAACCATAACTCGGGATGATCTCCGGCGGTCAGGAACCTTTTAGCCAGTTTGCTTCGTTTGTGAAAATTCTTTCCATAAATAAAATAATTTAATTCGCGTTGCAGGAGGCAAAAGTTCCACACATTGCAAAGTTACTCCTGGTGATAAGTAGGCAAGAATTAATACATGGCAGCATGTATTTTTGGAATGTCAATTCATACTGAAACTTTTAAAATATTTCATTCTGTTACAAAAAAGTAGAATTTATTAAGTCATCGTCGAAAAAGAATTGTAGGAGTCTTCCATGGAAGATTCGAACAACTTGATAAACTGCGCAAAGGTATAAAAAGACGCGTGTTAATGATATCATCTCGGTAAATGAACAAATCTCTCTGACGAAGCCTTCTCTAGAACGCTATTCTTTCATAAGACTTCAACAAGGAACATGTTGTGTGCAACTCGACTCGAATCGAAAAGTTATCTATTTCAAGGAACTGTAAATGTTCAGCTTCTGTATTCAACTTCAGTGAATGGGTTTCTGAACATCGGTAGCTCTTACCTACATTACACGCCATGACTGCGTACCTTCCTATGAACCTATTATATTAAAAAAATGAATTAAAAAAAAAAAAAAGAGAGAAAAGAAAATAATTCGAAGGGCACAGAATTTCATAGTGGCTGGCTGCGCCTCGTCCAAGTAGGATTTTTCTGTTTACTCGGAATCTCGTCGGCAACCTAACAGGAACCATTAATTTATTCCCAACCCACGTCCAGATAAATATAGTCTGATACCAATACCTCTGTTATTAGAATCTTCCAGATCTTTCGAAATTCCTTATCCCTTTTTTCAACAATATTAAGGTCAAAAGAGTTTCTGTTTTCTACAGCTAGAAGAGAAAGAGAGAGAGAGAGAGAGAGAGAGAGAGAGAGAGAGAGAGAGAGAGAATTCTTCAAATTGATCTTATTTTCCAGCGATAGCTCTGATACACGTGCTACCCGCGCGTGATATAAACTAAGTAAATGTTAATGCACTATGGAGTAATGTAAATGGTACAGTGTTTTTCTGTATTTTCTATTTGATTGTGTTACATGGACGTTCCGCTATATTATGTTGCTCGAGAAGGAGAGAAAGAAAGAAATCGCGAGAAACACGAAAAAGATCGGCATACGATGCGCCAGCAAACGGTAAGAAAAGGGGGGCAACACTCTGAACGAGAAAGAAACGATCCGAGCCGAGGATTCGCGGTTGCGCGAGTCCGACAATGGGTAACCTTGAATTTAGCAGAGCGGAAATACTGCTTTTATCCTGCCTCCCCTCCTTATCGTTGTTTCTTTCTTCCCCCACCACCACACCACTACTCCTCTCTGTATGCCTCTTTCTCTTTTTCTTCCCATCTTGTTTTCTCTCTCTAATTACTTTCTCCGTGACTGTTTATCGTTAGAATCTATGAGAATATAAGCACGCAAAACTATCCGACTACATGTACGTATGTACTGTATGTACAACGCGTGACGTAACAGTAACCTACTTCCGTTAACGTTCCTTCACACGCACCAAAACACAGAAAAGAACAGATAAATGAATCAAAAGAAAAAAGTAGAGGTGGCCGTGCTCATTGATCCTTACACTGTAATCTGATTCTCTCTAATTTTACCTTTGTTGCTTCGCTTCTCGTTCTCTTTTTTTCTTTTCTCTAATTTAAAAGAGAATTTTGTAGAAGAGAAGAAAAAACAGTGAACAATAATTAGATGAAGCAAACCAATGCACATTATTCCACTTCTTGCATAAATGCTCCTTTTCCCCTATCTAATCTCCACTCACAGCTTATTTACTCATCTTACGACGTTATCGGCTCATCTTTCTCATTATTTCACTCGCATTTGTAACAATTGCATACTAGACGCTCCCAACTTGACGGAAAACACGGAACAAGATCTCATACGAGTAACTGAATCCACTTTACAAAAGAAAATCGGTCACTAGCTCGCCAAGATTTCTAGTTCCATTCTACCTGTTTCTCCGTAAATCATTTTCTCCAAATAGTTGAGTGAATACATTTCAAAGAAAATATTTCACTTTTTAAATTGATTGAAAAATCACGATAAAAACTCCAGGTACAGAGCGTAATATAGAGAGACGTGCAATGAAATTTACGAGAAAAAGCTAATCTGAAAGTGAAGTAAAAAATGCCCATATGTTCCAGCGGTGGGAAAATTTACAGCTTTAAATAAATCTTGAATCGTATGAAAAGTTGCATGTATCTCGGGATATCGGTAGAATTTGGTTAAAGAAGCAAAGGAACTTGTAGTTTATAGGTGAATAGATAATGTCCGTAGAGGTAAACTCCCTAGAGGAATTTTATGAGGAATTATACGCGGACCTTCAAGTTATTACCGAAGAAAGGTAAAAGGAGGAGGAGTAGGAGGAGAAGGAGGGAACGTGGAGTATGGAAGAGCTCTGGGGACCCTGCAGCGATTAACGACGACTACACCATAGAGTATATTTGCGCAGATCGAGCACACGATGTGGTTCTACAGTGTCAGCACGTAGATCGTCTTGACTAACGATCGACACTAATAACGAAGGCTATACCTTTCTTCGCGGCATTATGTACAACCGCTTTCATTTTTCTGATTCTCACACTTCATCTTTAGGTGGACCGAACGAGGGGAGAGCTAAACATTATATGGTCGAGCATTCGCGCGATTCCTTCCATTCTCTCTCTCTCTCTCTCTCTCTCTCTCTCTCTCTCTCTCTTGCTAAATTTTTACCACCACGATCATGGACGACGAGTTCGAAAGTAATGTCGTTTCACTCAAATACTCGCCTTCCTGACAGAGATCGACGAATCGAAATTACCCCGACGTATATAAGGGGACAAAGAAGAATTACACAAGGAGATAATTGCACATTCTTATTGGTCCATCGAGTCACTCTGGCTCCTCTGAAACTGCCGCAGTTACTCACGCACATCGTATATTATCGTTTTTCCTTATCGACAAGGACAAAAGTAAGTTGTCAACGTTATACAAAGTATCTGTGTAGTGGTACAGGAAGTGTGTGTGGAGTACTATTTAAAAAGAGCGAAGAAAAGAAAAAGCAGGTGTTTGCGAACAAATGGTGAATTGTTAATGATCTATCCTTACCGCAACAATGTGGCAAGCAAGCAAGATAAACTGCGATGGTTGGCGAAACATTGTTGCTAGTTGCAATCGATTATCCGCACGCAACGTGCAGCAGATGTATGTTTTCCGACATCCATCTGAAAGCATAGACCTGGAAGTGCGTCTAGACTATCATCCAGAATGAACAATAGAGTATCAAACGAAGAACGTAGGCGCACGCGACATATCCTGTCGCCAATATTCTCTTGCGTTCGACGCTTGTCTTGCAAAATGTAGTTGACATGCTTTCACCTATCCACTAGAGAGCATTACTCGTAAAACCATTTTATTTCCATTGGCTCCTAAGAAAATCACATATTCACATATAAGACTTCACATATACGATTCTCCATTCTCTAATGTTGACTGTGTTAAGCAGATGAGAAGAAAGAAGGGAAGAAATTTATCGTTTGCGATAAAAAAAAACTCGTTTACTCCTTTACCCCTAAAAGCAAGCGATTAAATTAGCCCGCTCGAAGAATGCTAATAATTTTACAAAAGTTTCAAGTTCCGATGACGATAGACACGACACGGTGGTAGCGCGAAAATATTAAATCTGTCCGAGATCTGGTCATCGATTGGATACGAACAGTAATAATACAGTGGCTGGAACATTTCTGTTGACGCCGATTTCCTACAGAGAGCAGCGAACGTTGATCAATAGTTCAATTTAAAATGTGTTACGTTTCAAAACACGTTCATTCTCAATGGACACTTATTAATTGCGTGAGTAGCGACAAGAGACACGCAAGTCCGTGAATTCAACACAGCATCTACGATCAACTAGAAAGTATTATAACAATGTTATCTTGGCGGGTAAAAGATATAACGCCATCGACATTGCTAACGAATGTTAATGTCCCAACGTATAACGCGTATAACGAAACAACGTCGGAGAAATAGAAAGGCAATGCAAGATAAGACATTACTCGGAAAATTCATACTAGCGATATCGCAATCGATAATATTTCAACTTGGAAATAAAAATCAGGATGAATGAAGTAGAAAAAAGAACAAAGCGGAGAGAGAGAACCAAGCGCGTATCCTAGTCTCGCTATCTCTTTTACGCGTCTTGATAAGTAAGGAACGGGAGAATCCGTCAATTGTCCTAAATAGAACTGGCCCAACTGCTTTCTTGCACAAACACAGCAGATTCAAATGGACAGTGCAATCAGCAGTGTTGTCGTCGGTGTACGCTACGCAAGCTCGAAATTCATTTCACAACGCTTTATAATTGCACGTCACAGAAAAAAGTGCGTCATTATTACTTGACTTTCTGAGACTCTACGAATGATTTATGAATATTACTCGGCTAACTAGCTGTTGGTTGGTTGGTTGGTTGGTCAATGCATCAACAGCTCTGTTGACACGCGAAAATACGAAAAGACCATGACATATCATCGATTATGATAGAGCCTGCTGCTGAAAATCGGTCGACTCGCTGGAACAAAGACACCGCCATTGACACCGAAATTCGAGTTTAGAGGGGTTCATCACGCGTGAAAGTATGTCGCGCGCGGCCCAGAAACTGGGACTTGGATTGCGCAAAACGCTTAAAATCCTCGATGGAGTATAACGGGCAAAACTGGCTATGGCCGATCGCCAAGATACGTGTAACACTTTCGATGGTGATCTTCTTCCGTGATATTTCGACCTATATCCCTATAATGGATCCTTAGAAGTAAGGCTTCTTTAGTATTAATGCACCTCATTTCAATTCGAATAGCTCCAATGAAACAACAATATGGGATGATACGATCGTGATGGTGTTTCATGCGTGTTGCCAAGGAACTTTGGACTTTTCCAAGTCCAAGAAAATATGCGATTGGCGAGGTATGAGGCACACAGATGTTGCAGGTAAGGGAGTACATAGCCTCATTCCAATTCTTCTTCGTGGTATAAATTAAGCGCGTGAAAAAAATCAGTCGAGAGATTCTCGACTTTCTTTTCGTTGGGCCCTCGATCGTTTCGTAGCGCGTCAAGGTCGCAGCGGCGCGGGTCATAAGACTGCCCCGCGCTACATAAATCAAAAGTATCTCGCCGAGAATTCTCGATCAAGATTCTCTCGACGAAATACGGCCAAGCTGGCTAGCTCTCGTTCTTACCGCGAATCTCTCGTAATCAACGAATCCTGACCGCAGGGCAGCTTCCCCTGCGGTCCTAACTTAATTTCAACTTTGATACTGTTCGATCTTCCTTTGCCTGCCTTTCTTACCTCTTCTGAGGTAAGATATATTATCTCTCTCTCTCTCTATATATATATATATATATCCCCCCTCCCCCAATTGAATGTCCACCCTTATGGCCAAGAGGGATATTAGCCAGACAGATTTTACAGAAACTCAGGCTGGATCTCTCCGAGTACGTTTGTACTAACGGATTGCTTGACGCCTACGTCTTTGACAATGCGCGTTACCCCGTTCCATTAATTAAGCATGACATTACCGCGCACCTGCTTTCGAGGGGCCAAAGCTCTTAGTCATCGGTAAACAAATCAAGCTACATGAATTAGAACAGACTGCACCAGCGCAGCTGCGAAGGGTGAGGAGTGCGTGATTCATAAGGTACGTGGCACTGTATGATTCAGTATTGACGAAACAAACACGCGAAAAGTAACGGAAAATAACGTGGATCGTTGATATTAATAAGTAAATAGCGAGAAAGAAGAGGAGGAGGGTGGTCTCGTGGTCTCGAGGGTAGAGTCGGTTCAATATCATATTAGATGGGAGGGTTCTTTTTTATCGCATTTATCGTAGCAGCAGAGACACATTGGCCAGCGCCCAGATTCACCTGCAATTCAACGAGTACACGAGTTCGACCTTGTTAACATTCGTGCCGCACGGTTCTTAGATTCGCGACTCATTTCTGGCAAGTCCGTTAGAGCCACGGGACGGCTCTCGGACTACACCTACTCTACGCAAGTAAAGCAGCTTAAAAACAGACTGTAATTCTTAGAAACTTGTTAGAAGGTCGCATACTCTCAGGACAAACTAGCACGTATGTCCCCTCTCACGCTACGCGTGTAATCAAACTCGTGTCATGGCGTTCTCGACCCGACTACTGTTCAACCGCTGACTGTAGAGACTGGGTCAATCCTATGGGATTCTATACTAATTAGAATAGAAGCTGGTAACAAAACTGATAAGCATTACAGTTTTTAATGTACTCGTGTCGAGAGTCCGTTAAGACCGATGACGAATCACGCGAATAAAATCTTATCGATTTCCCTATTCTAATTAACTTTATGAGGTTAATGACTCGAATATTCCACTTTGGGTAGCTGGCGAACAAGAATTTTGACTGTGACTTTCAAATTTATTACTCGCCGTGCTACCTGTTCCTCTCTTTCATTCATTTCTCGTGAGAATCGCCGAGTCTCTCCGAATCCTTGAGAGCCTCGCATCCAATTTGCAATTGATATGCGAGTTCGTTGAGCCTACGTCTATCATTCATCTCACAAAATCAACATATCTGTCTTGTCTTCTTGATAACATAATACTGTATAATATTGGCTAGTTTTCAATGTCACTCGCTTGGCTAACTTGAAATATTTCACACACACACACACACACGCACATATATATATGCAAAGTGTAGCATTGACATATTCCATAAATTTAAGGAATCGTAGAGGAAGTTGTTCTAAAACAAGTTTTCATTTATCACTTTTTGATCGGAGACTTAATTTTCATGATATTCTATGATAAAGGTACTATTAGTTTGGACAGAGACAAATAGTTGAAATGAGACAGAGTGGCATTATCTCACTTCAAATAATTGACTGTTTCTGTCTAACTTATAGTATATTATATATCATTGTATATCTCGAAAATGAAGCCTCGGATCAAATAGTGGTAAATGAAGGATCGTTTTAGAATGATCCCTTATACCATCCCTTAGATTTATGGAATATGTCAATGTTACACCCTGTATATATACCTTACGTACAATAGTGTCTTCGATTAAGAGTCAGCGGACGAGTACCAACGATAGGAATGATCCTGCGAGAAGAAGCTTTGAGTAGAGCACGTTACTGCGAAGACTCGTGCAATGCCTCGAAGGTCGTTTTAAAAGACTGGACTGTGTCAAGCGGGCAGAATCGCCGATGGTGTGATAACGTGAAAATGAAACGAGGACACCGTGAACGAGACACGGTGGCTGCTCTCTCGCGACAAAAACTCTAGATCCCATTATGCTGCGTGAAATTTCAGACCGACCGTCGCTCGATTCGACGGTACCGCCAAAAGGACAATGTAGGTATTGCCATGCTTGCATGCCTGCCAGCCTGCCTACCTGCCTGACTGCCTGCCTGTCTGTCTGGCTGCCTACCTGCCTACCTGCTGCTTACCTGCCTTTCTGACTACATAAATGCTTTTCCCTAGCAAGACTCGCTCGTTGTAATTAGCTGTCGTTTAGACCAACTTTTTTCAATGCTCAAGAAAGCTACGGGGATGTTTTGACTACTTCGGTCACTTCGATTATTACTCTTCTTAAATTCTTTGCCAAGGATTTCGGTTCCACTTTTGGGACAGAATCAGTGGAAGCATTCCGTAATGTGATATCGTGCTTTTCCGTTTTCCTTCCCTGTGAAAAACTTTCAACGGGACTCGTATGCGAGAGCACTTGTGGTGAGTGAGGTCGCTATATTTTAAGATTGGTGGTGCGTCGATTCTCGGTAAGAGAGGAGGAAAGGAAAAAAAGCGAGAAACTGTTTCTCGGACGTAACGACTGTTGTAATGGGAGGCAAAGGGGCTGCTCTGCTCGCGGACTCTTATTCCAGAACCAGGTTATGCTCGCCTGCTGTTATACTCGATGGTTCACCCGGCGTGTCGGTATCTAGGTGAGAAGAGATGATGCCGCGAGAAAGAGTCCAAAGGAAGAAACGAAGAAGCTGCTGACACGGAGAAAGGATCCCCACAGTCGGAGGCTTACGTTACTCGGTTATACGCGGCAAGATGGACAAGAGAATAACGATGCCTGAACAGTCTCTCGACTAAAAGCATTTAAAGCATTTCCATTTAGAAACATTTCGTGAACAAAAAAATCTTTGGATTTCTTTAAAATCACTATGGTTTACACAACCAGAGATTAGGAGGGCGCACTATACAAGCAATGCGCTTTAGAAAAGTCAAAATCAAAGAGCTGACGTTATCTCGCGCTTCAACTATATGTATATCTATCTCCATTTAACTAATAATAACTTGATTAATGGATACCCCTTGAAGATATCCCGAGACATCGCGTATATCTTTGGCAAATGTCAAAATCGAAGCTACATCGTTACATGAATGATTTGCATATAATTAATATAAGGTAAAAATGAAGAAAAGAAAGAAAAAAAATATATAAAGAGAGATGAAGAACGTTGTACTATTTCTGGGTCGATTACAAGAGAGAAAAATGGATCATTTTTTTCTTGCGGGTTAGCTACCTAGCGGGTACAAAACATTAATAGTAATAATGATCACGATTTCTTAGCGGTAAATGTATTATGGCCGTCTGTAATAACCACAAAAACGTCGAGGCTGCTGCCGGCCGATAATGAGCTTAGCGAATGTGTGGAAATAACATGAGAGAAAATGGTAATTATATACTCAAAATGAACGCGCGAACGATGAGCCTCGTCTTAAAACGTACGGAAAATCAGATAGAAATTAAGATTTAAAACTGTGAGGATTTATGAGGTTATTTATTATAAAGGACGCTTATAGGGTCGAACGATCGAACACAGCTTGCTGGCTGGTTAATCGTCGTTGTGGTGCCGTTCGGAATATTAATTAAGCACGTGATTAATAATAAAGCAAGCACAGCTTGTTAAGTGCGCGCGGAAAAGTAATGCCAGTAAGCGACCAGGCGCCATAGTTATCGTAATTATTGTAATTGGCGTTTACGAGGCTCATGAAAAGTCACTCCGAGGCCCTCCGAGATCACCGGACCGGACCAAGGAGAAGAGGAGAAGGGCAAGGGGGAGAGGAGGGGGAGAGAGAGAGAGAGAGAGAGAGAGAGAGAGAGAGAGACCCGATCTTCCGGTTCTACGCGCAGATCGAACGTCGATGAGGTTCTTACCGACCTGATTGGAGAAAAAGATCTTAATATTCTAATAAAACCTTCTGGAGCTCTCTGTCCGTTCGAATTACCAGATGATATTTCTCCGCGAATTATTGTAGAAATAATTAATTTGTTGCAAAGACCAGCAGCAAACGCCAGAAAATTGGCGGTATTATACTTTTAGAATGGACCAAGCGCATTATACATACTCTAAGTAATAAATTATACCGTTCTAATAAAGCGTCAAATTAAAGCAACGGGAAGTTTGGCGATGATCAACCATACGCGACAATAATAATGACCCACGCAAGACCGACAAATTAATATAGGCCATAAAGGACAATCCCACGCGATTAATGAAGGAAACACGTTCGTGCGGTTAGAATAGAGCGTCAGGCATTTTTTAAGAAACGGCGCGACTGCCTCCTTCCGTGAAATCGATAGTACAATATTTGTTGCTGATAAATGAGAGTAGTCCGTTGCTCTCGTTGCAGAGTACACTTTCGTCCACGAGAGGGTATCATTGTTTCACATCCTAAAACGACATCTCCCATTTTTATACGTCCCATTTTTAGACATCCCATTTTTGCACACGTGAAGCATTGTATTGTATTTCCTCTATTTTTTAAGCCGAATTTAGAAAGAGAAAATTATGTTCTAAGTAGTTATCATCAGGTGGTGTGTGTGGACAACTCGTCTATTGTAAAAATTGTGACAAATTCAGAAGTGCAAAATGGGATGTGTAAAAATGGGACGTGTAAAAACGGGACATGTCGTTTTGAGATGTGAAATAGCGGGACCCTTCCCTCGGAAACGAGCGAGCTTGTGAATTCGCAGCAACGATCGAGCATCTTGAATCGATAAGAATCGAAAAAACGGCATATCGCGCCAAGCTGTACCCAAGGACCTTTCTTTCGTTCGAATCGGTTATATTTCGATAACGATAAGAGAACACGTAGGACGGGCATTTAGAGAGAAAGATAAGGAGGCTCTAATCAAGATGGTCTCGCTATTGATTATTTTAACGCTTGCTCGTCACGTTTCTTGCAGGCTTGGCCTGTCCCTTGACCCATACACTATAGTAGTAGTAGCAGTAGTGTGGTAGTAGTAACAGTAGTAACAGCAGCAGCAGCAGCAGCAACAGCAGCAGAAAGTCCATATATCGTTCTAGCCAATCACGCGCGGAACGAGGTAAAGCAAATTTTCAGCTTATCGCTCGAGCGTATCCAGTCGAACGATCCTAATTATTCGAAATGCTGAGAGTCTGCTCCTGTTTCTTCGGTTAGCATCGAATCGTTATCGGTCTCCTCCCATGGTCGCATTGTTTCATTCCGCGTCCTTGTTCTCGTTCTCTTTCTCTCTTCCAATCTCATGTAATTCGGTATCATTGGGGACGCGTTGTTATCGATCAAGACTGTATATCACCATACCTCGGACGGAGGAATCCTGGTGATGTTATTCCTGGCGCGAGGCGACGATGACTCTCATCAGCACCACCACGACCACCACCACCACCACCACCACCACCGGTCAGGGAACTCGCTCCCATATACCCGTTCTAACAATGTTTGTTATAGCAGAGACGTACCGCAAGGAATTCGCGCATTATATCATTACGCACTATTACCCATTACATACCTCGTTACGCCCTGTACGTGTGTGCACGCACACACATATCAATACACCATTATAACATTATAACAACTGCTTGGGGAAAAAGCAAAGATTCTCCTTCCCTTTGCCACCGCTGATGAGCAAGAGACCATTACCATGCGACGATGCTACCCGCTCCTCGCATCTCCTCGTAGCTCCTTGCACACACTATCTAATTGTACGGTAAATAACCTTTGCGAATTACGCGTATGACGCTTAACGATGCACGTAGCCCATTGTAGCGTTGCGCGCAGTATAGACCGAGGAGCAAGCGTACAATCGGGGACAATCTCCAGCGGTCTTCCGCCAAACACTTTACACCGCGAATCCCGCAGCCAACAGTTTTATGATGAGGAACTCTCTCTCTCTCTCTCTTTATCTATCTATCTCTCTACCGACTCCAATGACTCCACTGACGCGCCAAGAAGAATAAAGATGCTATCTCTCAAGATTAAGGACAAGCCGTAATGTCGACTTCCGCTGCATCTGATAATAGAAAAGTCTAGTAGTAGCCGTGGATAAGGCACCCACCACCATATCCACCGAATGGCCGACTGTCGCGTGGTACAACATCTCTCTCGGCATCCCTATCCATCCACCCTCCTCCACTGTACGCGACATCACTCGCGCCTCTTTATCCACATATTAACGAGAATCAATTGTGTTTCTCGTTAAAGAGTCGTTCGAAACGAC
Source organism: Sclerodermus sp. 'alternatusi' (assembly GCA_037305995.1). Classification (NCBI taxonomy): domain Eukaryota; kingdom Metazoa; phylum Arthropoda; class Insecta; order Hymenoptera; family Bethylidae; genus Sclerodermus; species Sclerodermus sp. 'alternatusi'. The sequence goes on from CM074550.1 coordinate 5,312,879, forward strand.
GCAATTGAGAGTGATCCATCCATGCTATCCCTTTTCTCTTGCTTTCTCCTCCATGCAAAACTCTCCTCTTGAAACACTCTCAAGAGTATGTTCGATGCGACGGATTATTGATAACAATTCTAGCCGGTATAACTCTCTCGCTCTCTCTTTTTTTGCACTCGCAGATATGAAAACCTTAAAGAGCGTAAATCGCTCAGAGCGGGGCGAGGAGCGAAAAGGATTCAAAGTCGAATTTCGAATTGTCGATTCGCGATGATGGGAGGAGAGACCAAGGAGGAGGAGGAGGAGAAGGACGCGTCTAAAGGAGGAGTAAGTCGTTGAGAAGAGAGGCGGCCGATCTTTCAGCGGTAGACGAGAGCAGAGAATCCGTGTACCGGTTTCGATTTTACGATCGTCTCGTCGCGCGGAGAAGTCGGTCCGGTTCGGTTCGGTTCGGTTCGGTCCGGTCCGGTCCGGCTTGGATTCCATCGGGGGTCTCTCTCTGCCGCTTATCAAATTAACGATCGGAACAAACGTCGGGAGAAAAGTTCTCCGGCGGAATCTATGCTCGGCTCTCCTCGTGCTTTTGTCTTTGGCCGGGTCGAACTCTTCTCTTCTCGCACTCTCGACTTCTCGAGCATCCAGGGAGTCCGAGAGCCTGTCGGAATGCAGGAGTTGTTCTCGCAGTGCAGGATCGAGGTCAACGAACGCCCGACACGCCACTCAAAAACGAGTCCTTCGCCGGACTTTTCACGCTGCTCCATCGCCGACGACGAACAACGACCATCGTCAACGAGGAAGCAAGGGAAAGGGGGTTTTACCAGGATAAAATTACAGAATTGCAAAAAAGCTCGCTCTCTCTCTCTCTCTCTCTCTCTCTCTCTCACACGCACACGCACACACACACACGGGATTCTTTGTACAACTTTGATACTTTGTACAAGAATGCGCGAGCACTGTACAAGTGCGCACACAGACACACAAGCATACACCGTTCTCTCACCTGGCAAACTTTGCGTATAAACCAAAAGCTTCTCCTGTTGCTGCTACCACCGCGCTGCTGCGATGCCTCCTCCGTTGCCACCACCTCCTCGTCCGCTGTCGTTGACGTTGACGTCGTCGTCGTCGTCGTCGTTGTTTCTTACGATCCTTTCGGTAATTTCGTGTACAACTTTTTTCTTGCCCACTTTAACACAATCACTCGTTTACCTACGACAAGTTTCTACAGTCGATTATCAATCGGTGCGCATCCATTTCAGAGTCGTGGAGAAGGGGAGGGGAGGGGAGGGGGTGAGGGGAACGCGGTGTTCCTGTACCGAAAAGATTTGTCATAGGCCGAGGAAGTAACCTGACGAGTTTAAAGGGAGACCGAGCAAAAGTAAACGTGATAAAGAAGAAGAGAAGAAGAAGAAGAAGAAGAAGTAGAAGAAGAAGAAGAAGAAGAAGAAGAAGAAGAAGAAGGTAGGCAAGCAGGCACGGGGGGATCACAGGACGAGCTGTAATCAAAGTGGCCCTGCTCCGACACAGATCACTGACCAACTCCAACTGAGGACTAACGCGGTACTGATCCGTCGAGGTGCGCGACAACCGGCTCCAGGTACTTCGGTTATCCTCGGCTGAACTCGGCCCGTTCCGTGCAAGAACTCATGGCTAAAAAGGTGTAAGCACGTATCCACGGAGTAACACTATACACGAGTCCCCTCCAATAAGGGGACTAGACTCTTGCGCGCGTGAGCGCACACTCAACTTGCAACGTGCAACTTTGCTTGTTGCACCGTTGGTGCACGCGATGAGTGGTGGTGTGGTGGTGGTGGTGAGCGTGCGAACGCATGTACGCGTTCTCCTGCTCTGGAGGGCCCGTTGCACGCGCGCCCTCCCCCAACTGCTATATATATATATACACACGTGCACGCGCATACATATGCGGGTACCACCATCTTACTCGCGCGCATACATCCGTCCGCATACGTTGCTTGCAATTTCGATAGCCACGCATGGTTACATCCATTTTTCAAGGAAATGGAGGGGAAGGATCCTTTGCTCGGTTATTGTATTAGCGCGTAATTCAACATTTCTCCTTTGAAAGTTTCTTGCGAAACTCTTGGTGGTAGCGAATCATTGCTCCGACTCAAGAAAGCTATGCGCGCGCGCGCGAAACCCACGCAATTTTGGGCCTGACGATAATGAAGAACTCTACCGTATCTTGGGCGACTGTACGACCAACGACGGCGGGGCTTTACGATGGGCTTATTCGCGTATTCTCGAAAGGGCCCCGAGGCCCTTTTTGTCCTCGATGAGATCCGTGCAACTGTATTTTTAAGATTTGCCGCTCGAATGATAGCGGCATGTTTGAGGAAGGCCTCGCATGAAATTTTCTGCCTTTGCCTGTATTAATTTTCCCTCGTTCGCTCGATACGAATCTCCCCCTCCCCCGTTTACCCGACACGGATACTTTTGCAGCTCGCTCTTATCTTTTATCGTAGCGAACATACGCGCGCGCGCGAAAAGTACCCGATGAACCGTACAACAACGAAAAATTTTTATGGGACCAAGGATGGACTCGGATGGATTCTGCACCGTCCAAGACCGGAGAATTTTACCGTCGTCGTCGTCGTTGTCGTCGTCGTCGTCGTCGGTGTGCCACTGGCAGAGTTTGCATTATCTTTGCATATCTCGTATTCTCATGCCAGTCCTCCCCCGTGGTCCACGCCGTCGAGTGGGAAATGATAGGGGTGCTTGCGTTAGCTTTCAGGAAAATAAACCGTATAACGTGGCATAATTGGCTCGTGCGTCTCAGAAAATTACTCGAAGCGTTCACGGTGACGTAACGCGAATAAATTTATGGATTTGATAAAATGATGAACTCGTAGGCGCATTACGTCGCGCGCATTACGAGATTACACGGCATTACGTGCCATCTCAACGTTAAGTACAATGTTCAAAGGCATAATAGAAAATACAGGCGAGGTTTGGAACGCGACGCGAGTTTGAAGCGCGGGCAAAAGCAGCGATGCGAGGCTTGTGCGTTGTGCACGTGCGTAACAATAAAAATCCACCGTGTATGTACAAAGGCGTTCATCGCGCGTCGCCGCCGCCGCCAATCCTCCATATAATTTAATCTTCCGCGATAATGAAGATTTCGCTGACGGGGGATCCCCCTCGCATGCCACGGATATTTCATAAAACACTAACCCATACATTTAAGGACCATAGAGCGCAACACGGGTAAAGATCGAACGCGACGATTGCTGATCTATGCTCGCAATTCGCTCTCTCTCTCTCTCTCTCTCTCATTTAACATATTGAGATTTGACAGAATTGTAGCTGCGTCGCGCGTTACGCCATGCCACTTTGCTTCGCTCCACTCGCGTGGTGTCAGTGGCGACGAGGGTGAGAGGCGAAGGGGGTTGGGCGAATATGCAAATGCACATCAAGTATCAATTCCGCGGTCGCTGAGCGTACGTACGAGTAAATCCTTGAATTTTCCAGATCGGATAACGAACGATCCCTGCTGTACCCGTCTTACTCCTTCGTACGTGATTTTTCCACGAGAAACCGGCACGCCGCGGAAAAAATTCGCTTGGTCCAGATTGGATATACTCCGCGGATCGGAGTCCACCAGGTTTTCCTGAAACCGGCTTTAGTAACGAGAGCAAAGACGTTTTTGTAGATTATACGCGCACTCTGGTCGAAGGTTCTCCTGGCGATGTGCGATTGAACTTTTAAACGACTGTTTCTCTATCGTTCCTCTGCCCTGCCCCCCCCCCCCTCACCCTCATTTTCTACTACTTCAAGTACAATTGACTCGTTACTCGATTTAATTTCACAAAAGTCAAGTCTCATCGCAGTGCTTGGATAGATGGTTAGGCGTATCGAACCGTAGACTTCCAGCAACAACGATAACAACAACGGTACAGCGGTCCACCATGGTCGTGGGATAATTATGGAAATGAATTTCGATCGGTATGGGGGCGTGGGGATGGATCTCGCCCCTCGTGACGCGACCTAGCCTCGACACGAGCGTCCACCAACCATCATTTTCCCCACAATTTTCGCGTCTTCGTGTCTTCGTGCGCTACTCGGCCAACGGTACGCTGCAAGACCAAGTATGTAGGCGATGATGCACGAGGATCCGTACGGGATCACTGTATTTAGTCGAACGATACTCGATTGCCCAGGCCTTTTCTAGCTTACAAATTACACGAATCTTACACTTGGGCAAATCTTAAACCTTACGCGTACCCTCGATTAACCACTCTCCCTCTCCTCCCCTCGTTTCTAGGTTTTAGAGAAACTCTTTCAAAAAGAAATAGAGCAGAGCGAGAGAGAGAGAGAGAGAGAGAGAGGTGAGAGACAGCGCGAAACTTGGCAAACGAGACAAGATCAAGATGACCACTGTTACTACGAAGAGTACGTCTAGCATTTAACGGCATTACAACCACAATATGCATTCGCATAATTTATGCGAAGAGTGGTACTCGACAGTTTCTTGGCTACACTCGGCCGCCAAGAGTAATGGGTGAAAAGTCATTTGCTCGAATCACTCGACGACTCGTCACTGATTTCACTGAAAACTTTGCAAAGCGACTCTTCTCCTTTCTTCCCCATTCCTTCATGATACACGCGGGACATACACTGCTACTTCGCACTCCTTCCTGCATCGCTATACTTTGATGAAACAGAATCTCGTTTCGTTCTATAAGGACCTTATAAAAATTTCCACCTCCTTCCGCCTAATGACGACCGCTTAATGAGCCGTGGAAGCGAACTCTCGTGGTAGTCGGCGGTTCGTTGACACGGTAGTACGATCTCTACCCCTCCCCCTCCTCCCACCCGCCCGAGGGCATTGATAACGAGTGTCCAACACGCCGTGGTCCAGCTGGAAGATAAATCGCGCTACGAAATGATTTTCTCATGGGACCGTACGGCGAGCAACAACGCGGTACCGCGTTTCATCGAACTTGCGTGTCGATATGCCCAATCTAGAGCATCTAGCCTTAAAAGCTCTTCGATCGATCCCCCGTAGCTCGATCGCGCGCTTTCTTCGAAAGCTTCCAGTCACTGGAAGCACGCGGGTTCTTGGCACCCTACTGAAATAAAATAGAATCTACAATGCGATGGGAAAACCTGTTTGTCACGTATCTCGTTCTCCAGCAGCACGGATACGGAGATCAACAGGGTTCCATTGCTCGGGGCTCGAAGAAATATCTTTGAAGAAAATAAAATCTCCCGTCCCGCGCAAATTTTCCCCGTCCGTCGATCGTCAGGGATCATCGTCATCCTCTCCGCACACTCGCCGAGCATTATTACTTCCTTACATGGTTTTAACACGGTGGAAGAAGCGCGTGGAAGGGAATGCATCGGCGTCGCATCCCGTCGCATCTCACGAACAGGATGATAAACGGTGATCTCATCGACCGAGGTCGATCGCACGCGGACGACTTTATCCGTTGTCAGTAACGAGCTGCCACGCTCGGGATTCCAAGTGTCTTGAAACTCGCAAACTCGCGCGACCACATGCGCCAAGCATGTGGCAGTAGATCTTTATCTGATATTTATTTATGCGAATAGTAGCCTCTCGCGCAAATCAAACAAATACCGGCGGCGGCTGCCGAGGCCGAGGAGGCACCTACGAACGCATTCTACCACCGATTCAAGATCGGCCATCACCGTTCTTCGCCCGATTAACGAGCGCTGCTGCTTCACCGCTCGCTCTACCTACCCTGAAGAACAATGGCAATCGACGCGAATAAGGTCGATTTTCATACGTACTCTCTAATATTTCCGATAATCGACGATAATCATTTTCCATAGAGAGAACAGAGTCGTTCCTCGCTCGGAGAAGAAGGTAGAGAGGAGAGGGGGGGGGGGGGTATACCTTGGTGCCCTCTTATCGCAACGAAGATGGAGACACCGCGGCATTGTTGTTGCCGTTACCTGTATACCGGTAATTACTAATTGAGGCTTTCAATACGAGTCACGGCTCCGGAAGTGAGTTGCGCACATTTTTATTATACGCGCGTAACGTTAGATCCATGGATCATTGATTAAAACTCGTCGCTACAGTCTCTCTCTCTCTCTCTCTCTGGCTTCTTGGCTAAAAGTCTTCTTTTTTTTCTCTCTTTCCTTTCACGCGATTCCTCCTTCTTCGCGCGGGGTAAACGTGTTAAAAGTAAAACGTTCCAAGCCGCGGGGATTCGGTGGGACAAAGCGAGAGCTGAGAAAGATTTTGCTCGTTCCTACGTTCCTCCCGCCGATATGCAGAGTAAAATTAATGGTAACTTCGTGGAAGAGATGGAGAGTAAACCTCGTCGCGCTCAAGACCGGTTATAGTGTAAGTAGCTTAAAAAGATGACTGATTACGTAACGGTGCAATAAGGAGGCTACGAAGATGATGCGAAGATTTTGCCGTATCGCCTCGCTATACATACTCTCGTTCCCTCCCTCCCTCCCACCCTCTTTTGCGCTATGGGTAAAATGGCGCGAAACTTTGTTGCGTCGGTGCGCGTGTATCCGTGCTGCTCGGACAAAAACGGTAGCTTCCTTGCAAATCATTATCGTCTAATATCAAGTGACGGAGGCTACTCTGACTCTCTCTCTCTCTCTCTCTCTCTCTCTCTGTACCCTGAAGAGAGGAGAGAGGAGAGTACACTGAACTGAAAGTGTTACCTCCCCGCCACTTCTATTTCTTAAGGACTTACGAGCGTACGTCATTTAGGTTTCAAGTTTTTCACGCACAGTCGGCCATAGAATTAATAGTCCCACGTGGAAAAATAATATGCGAGGATAAGTTAAGAGCGAGATGCATTCGCGATAGAGGGGGGGAGACAGTGGGCAGGGGGTGGGCAATAAACTCGTCAAGGCTTCATCCGGAAGACCGAACGAATCCGGGAAGCGAGCAACAGCAGCATCCCGCAGAATACACACAAACACGCACACAAACGGTTTCGCGGAAGCATTCGAGAGACTCGAGAGACTCGAGTGACCAGTCTCACGCGAACAGGGTACCTTATATAAGCATCGCGACCCACATGACCTTCGACCGGCGTCGATTACCCTGCGCGAGGAGCGCACGCGAGTGACAGATTTTCACGCGTCTTACGCTTCGCGTATCGTCGAGATACTTGGCAAACCTCTCTCTCCGACTTTCCTGAGAAGCTTATTTATTATTTGCACCGTACACGCCAAACGATCTCTGCTAAAAACATCAAAATCAACATCGTTCTCCCTTAGCATGCTAGGAGGACTCGGCGAGATTCACATTTCAATTCTCTTTCCGCCGCTAGTCGTTAAAATCACTATCTACGATATTGACCACATACCTGCAGCAATTTACCGACATTCTCTTACGAGGTACTTTTAATTCCTGAAATAGGCGCAAATAGTACCTCAATCAACTCCAATTCATAAATCAAACTCGTAGACTTCTCTCTTCTACATGCTATATTCTATATAATATAAAAGTCTGTGTGTTCGGTGGAAAGATTTCGATTTCTCTTGGTTTAAGGTCAGGTTCTTCAGGTTCAGGTTCAGGTTCGGTGTTAGTCAGGGGTCGGAAACTACTGCTATTTTTTGGGGCTTTTCGATTTCTCTTGGTTTAAGGTCAGGTTCTTCAGGTTCAGGTTCACGTTCGGTGTTAGTCAGGGTCGAAACTCCTGCTATTTTTTGGGGCTTTTCGATTTTAGTTCCCAAGAAATCGCATAGAACTCAGATGTCACTAATTGTGTAACAATCAGCGCCATCTGAAATATTTATAGGTTATTTGAAGATGTGCTTGTTTATTGTGAGTTTTGACAGTTCAGTGATAATGCAGTAGTTCGGTATAAATTAATATTATGTAATGAATAATTTATTTAAAGAAGTTTCAAACGAAATGTTAAATAATATACCACGATTGTGTTTTAAAAAAGACATAAAAACTGACTTTAAAAACAATATTTTTTACAAATATTAATTTTAATGCATAAATTGTAAGATTTATGGAAGCTTTATGATAAACTTCTATGCAGAATATGCAGTCTTTTTATCACAAACATGTGGTGTCAATTTATAAATGAAATATTAAGTAAGAACCCACACAGGAAGACCTGTCAAAGGATGTCTTATGGAAGTTTTTTTCAAAACATCAATTGGCAGTATCTATGAGACTTTCATAGGCGTCTTATTTAAGACTTTCATAGGTAGTTTTGCGCAGGTTATCTGATAGTAGTTCAATTTGGCACAGCTTAATTGCAGAATTATCAACAAAACTGAGTGACGATTAACAGTATGTATTAATTTGATGGAACTTTAATCATGATCATAATCAAAATGTAACGGACAGTGAAATGTAGAATAGTGGTTGCTGTTGAAAATCTTTTAAGATTAATTAAAATTTAATATATGTGATTCGGTAAGTGTGTAAATCCTTCTGGTAAAATGAAAATATATAATGGAATTTATTAAAACTTAATTTTACACATACATGTTCTTGTTATTAATAATTGTCAATGCTTTAATTTACAGATTTCATCATAGAAGCATTTTCCACAAATGCACCAGGTGATATTAAAAGGGCATTTACGATCTGGCTAAGGCATTGCAACACAGTTTTTATCAAAAAGGATGTAGATCAAGTAAGTGCGATTCAGAAGGTAAAACTTTTTTATTTATTAAGTAATGAATACTTTTTCATAACATAATGTTTTTCTCTAATTAGGAAAGGTGGATATATTTCAGAAGGGAGACTGTAAAATGTAAAAATTGTTAATTTTTTATCTATCATGATAATATCAACATTAGTTTTGCAGATAGAAGCAGATGCGCAGCTAGAGGTGTCTTTTAAAGAAGTCCTAATTATATACAAATTGTAATGTATGCAATTTATAATATATGTAATTTATTTTCAGATAATTATACTTATAAATGTACATATGTTTTTAATAATATTGTATTTTTTAGATAGGTTTTTAAAAATAAAGATTACTTTACAATATATATACACATATTGATATTTTTCATATAATTTAAACTTTTTCCCAAAGTATTAACCTAAGTTATAAATCCCCTAGAACCCATTAAAGATCCCGTGAATATTTTAAAACTACAGCTTTAGGACTTCCAGGAGGTAACATTAAACTAGACTTTTAAGACATTCTGGGATGTCATATCACTAGATAATAAAAACTTCCTATGGCAGTCTTTTTCGCGGACATTGGACATCCGTAAGACTTTCATAGGCAGTCTTTTGAATAATCCTAAAGATATTCAAGATTTCCTCTGAAAGTCTTCAAGACATCAGATTCCTATATGGGTTCGTGCGCCGATTTTTGATAGGTGGCATGAGACCTTAGAGATATAAAGCCTAAGAGGTTCTGGATGGAAGGATAGAATTCTCAAGTTGCATGAACGATGGAGAAAGGTTATAGAATAGAATAGCTCCTATGTAATATAATAAATGTATACCAAAATTTAAATGCGCTCCATTCAATTCTCCAATGATATATATAACTAGATCAAGCATTCGTGAGGGGAAATGAAGCCGGAAATGGACAGCTGAGAAAGTATTTAATCTCATTCCTATCTCTTTCTATTCCTTGTACACTGACCGGCAATGAACGAGTCCCTGTTAGGCATCGAGTATAGCATAAACCAGGCTGGACAAATTTTCGCTCTCTCTTGCACGTGACGTCAAAATGCTTGTTGGCAGGGTGGTAGGAGAAGCGCGATGCTGGTATAAATACATGAAGTATAGGCTTTTAATTTTGCATTAGATTTTGCACTAAATTTTGCATTATTTCTCATATTTTTTATGGAAAATAAGATGTAATTATTTTGTGCATACTGATGGATGATTTTTAGAATAAATATTTTTTTTATAGGAAATAGCTATTCCTGTATAATAATAATAAGAAGAAGAAGAAGAAGAAGAAATAATGCCAAATTTAGTGCTTATATTTGCACGTGCGACGTTTGACGTTTCACGCCGAGCTGTCAAACGGCGGTCTGCCGTAGCCCGCTCCTTAGTCCAAAAAGGATAGTTTAATGATTTTACAGGCATGCTGCAGCGACTACCTGACAAAGACGCCGATAGGGACACCATCGTTGCCCGCAGAATTTTCTTTCCATATAAAGCTATCCTTATTGTATACCGTGCGTAAGACGAGGATGAGGAATCGGAACAACTCCCACCACGTTCTCCTTCGCCCCCGCTAGTCAACCTCCAGCTAAAGAAAAAGGAAAGGAAACCCGCGGCCATGCATGCATTTGAGAGAGATAGCATAATATAGTGTATTGCCCTATACTCATAGATATAGAAATAAGGAGATGAAGCATAAAATCTCACTTTAGACGAGGGGAGTGAAGCATACTAAGGGGAGTGGGGTAGGATTTGGTGCCGCATTGATGATTGGCTGCTAATAAAATGTGTACAATACACTACACTAAATGTATTAAAGCTATATTCGAGTATAGTCATATATTTGTATATATATGAAAATTAGTTCTATTTTAAAACCGAACCTTGCTCAGATGTCGCTGCGGGCAAGCACCCATTTCTAGGTAGAGGGGAATTCCGACTCCCGGCGTATCAGTAGTATTAGTTATAAAATAATTGAATTGAGGTTAATTGTCAATTATGGCAAATAGAACAGTAAAAGATGCCAAATCTATTCGAGGAACGAATCCTCAATATTTAGTAGAAAAAATAATTAGATCTAGAGTATATGATTCTAAATATTGGAAAGAAGAATGTTTTGCTTTAACTGCAGAACTTTTAGTAGATAAGGCTATGGAACTAAGGTACATTGGTGGTGTATTTGGTGGAAATGTAAAACCAACACCATTTTTGTGTTTAATATTGAAAATGTTACAAATTCAGCCAGAAAAAGATATTATTGTAGAATTTATAAAAAATGAAGAACTAAAATATGTACGAGCTTTAGGAGCTCTATATATGAGATTAACAGGATCGTCTATAGATTGCTATAAATACTTAGAGCCTTTATTCAATGATAATAGAAAACTTAGAAGACAGAATAAGCAAGGGCATTACGAACTGATTCATATGGATGAATTTATTGATGAGCTCTTAAGAGAAGAAAGGAGTTGTGATGTTATTTTGCCCAGAATACAAAAAAGGCATGTACTAGAAGAAAATAATGAATTAGGTAAGTTCAATAGTCTAAGAATATTATATCCGATTAATTTAAATACATAAGAAACTATTTACGAGATTCTAATGTATTCTTATGAAAACATAATAGAAGCTAAAGTGTCGGCATTGGAAGATGACATGGATGATGGAATTGAGTCATCGGAAGATGAAGACATCCCAATTGTTAAAGAAGAAATTAGAAAACGTCAAGATGATCATGAAAGAGATCGAGATCGCCACAGGGATAAAAGACATTCGCGTTCTGACAAAAAAGTGGAAAGAGAAAAGTCTGATAGGCAACGATCCAGAAGTAGAGACAGAGATAGAGATCGAAGGGAAAGAAAGAGAAGTAAATCTCCAAAAACTCATTCATCCCATAAAGATAAAGATAGGGAAAAAGACAGAGATAAAGAAAGGCATAGAAGGGATGACAGAGACAGAGACAGAGACAGAGATAGAGACAGGGATCGTGATAGGAGGAGAGATCGTGATCGAAATAGGCACTAGAATTAATTTTTATGAAATAAATAATTTTTAAGAATATTTTTAATTCTATATTTAAATTAATAAACAAACACCTGACAATTAAAACCACAGTATTTTTAATATCACCTTTCTTTACTGACTGATAATGAGCAATAAATAACATTTATCACGGTATCTATTATTACAATTATAGGTTCATCAAAATTGGAGCTACATAGTAGCATGCTTGTACAATATGGATTTTTATATCATTTATATTTGTTACCACAAATACTTTGTTTTCTCTGAGCTTCCATCTAATAAAAATATGAATTTTCGAGAATATAACACATTTGTACATACAAAATAAGAAAAATTTAACATTGCATTAAACAATATATTTAGCACCAAATTACTTATTTCTTCTAAATAAAACAGTGCTTTAGTAATGCAATGAAAAATTTTTCTCTCTTATCTAACAAGATAAGTTCAAAAAATGTCATAGCCTGCCTAGGAATGTAATTGATAATGTGTAATCAAATTACGATGAAATATATACACTACTACTTTTTTCCATTTCAAAAAACAAATTTCGTTCGCTTTCTTTCAAACTCTCGATTCGGGTAAAACTTTTTTATATTTCGTTACTGTAATATATTTCTTTGCATATCAATACTGGATATTGTAAAAATATTTATACATTATTATACATGTTTAATTCTAAATCACCTTATGGACATTTACATTCGTTTTCAATTTGTTAAAATGTGGGAGAATTTAGAATAAATAGTCTTTCTTCTTCTTTCTTTATCCATTTCATAAGTTTATTTATTGCTTCTATAGCATCAGGCTTGGTAACTAAAGGCTCAAATGTCACATACAATTCAAAGGAGGCTGTTACCTGCAATAATTTATTATGATCATATCTTTCAATATTAATTACTGCTTATTTCAATTCTTACCCATGCTAACATTGTCTCTTTATCTAATTGCTGAAATATAAGCTTTAACGGTCGACTAGTATTATGTAATCTGTGATGTAGACCTTGGTAAAGTCCTAATAATCTGCAATCAAATTTTTTATTGGTAAATATTTTTTCTTCTAGTGATAAAAAATGCAAAGCATTACCGTTCGATTTCTTCATCGGTCGTGTACGGTGCTTTAAAGCCAGGACTCCAGAATTGGGCTGTACTTTTACATTTGTATAAAACATGTCTCATTTCTGATAAGCCAATATCAGCAGTCGTAGTAGGTGGTTTGTTCATAGATTCATTTATTGCTTCCAAACAATTTGTTCGCCGCAGTTTTTCGACAATTTTCTATAAATCATATTTTGATATTTTAATTTAGAAAAGATGATATAATTTTAATAAGTTTCAACTCACTTGTTTAGCTTCTGACAGTGTAAAGAAAACATCTCTATCTACAGTGAGTAAAAGTAAACATGCTTGGCAATCTTCTGCCAGATACGAAACATGACTGTGCATGTAGCCATTTGGATTAAATCTTGGTAAGCATATAGGTGTCCAGCTCTCCGCTGTTTTGAGAGATTCAGAACCATCCACTAAATTTTGAATTAAATGCAAGTCGGCTGAGTGTAAACAAAATTTGTTCATTCTGACTAAAGTCACCAATTGATTGTTGGCTAAGAGTATTGCAAAGACTAAATTCTAAAAATAATTAATTTGCATAATTTTCTGCATATTTCTAATAATACTCGAAGGATTTTTGGTTCTGTCGATAATACCTTAATTTTTCCACATGTTTGTATAATAGTTTGTGTGATGGAACTTCTCATTGAAGGAAGTAGGGGTAAACATTTAATAGCTCCTAGAAAAAAAGCGGGTTCTCTGTCCATAAAGTTTAGTAAATGATCTATCAGTCTTTCACTACCAGTTAACAATCTTCTCAAATCAAAACTTCTTCTTTGTTCGTAAACTCTAGTCAACTGTGATTGCGTTAAAACAGATACTATCTGATTATAAACATACCTAAAAAAGACTCGATCATGTGAGTAAAAACAAAAAGTCATTGTTATCCAATCTAGTATTCTATATGCAATGGCTTACATTAACTGCAGCGTTAGCTGTGACACGCTTTCTTGTGTCTTAGAGACTGCAACTAATATTAATGGACCCTTAACAACAAAGACAAAATTTGTATCTCCTGCATGCACTGATTTGATCATATCATTGCCTACTTGAACAAAAGATACAAGAGCTTGCATAACTCCCATGACTGTGACTAGTTTGTCTTCCGAACTATATCGAGAGTAGATTGGTTTCCCTGCTTGACTTAAGATAAAAACATGTTTCTTTTGCGCCAACCATTCCTTACACCTTAATGGATTTGCATCCAAACGATTGTTACTTAATCTTTGAGAAACATCGTCCTAAAACATATATCGATATATATTTTAACATGAACTGTAATGCGAAATTATCAAATCACAAACAAGATTATCTAAACATACCAGTTCGGGATCATCCAGAGAAGATGACTTTTCAAAATCTTGTAAATTGGATGCAGTGGGCGTTGTAGAATTAGATCTCCTACAGGTTAGATCAAGATTGTCTTCCTGAATGTCTGAAATTGTACTGCTTGTACTATCTTTCATGTGCCTCTCGTTAATGCTGCTACTCATCTCCTGCTCATACTCCTCAAAACTATCCGTGGTAACCAGCATCGTTTCTCCAGAGGCACCTGGTTCTATGCCAGATTCAACCATACCGTCCTCCGTAATGGACGGTTCGTTCGTAGCCATTTCTTTCACTGTAATAATCACAGCTCGCCAATACTTTTAAGTTTCGTTCGTCGATTGACATTTATCAGCTAGCCTTGACAGATTGGCCGCCATCGTTTGCTCTGATCCATCGGTATTCAGAACCACCAACTTGAAAAACATTCTCCACACCTACGAATTTCTCTCCAGATCAAGAAAATCCCTATTTTTAAATTCAAGAAATTTAATCTAATCTTTCCTAAAAAAGAATAAGAAAAAAAAAACTCAGAAGCTTTTTTGTCAGGTAAAAGAATGAAAAACCAGTGAAAACCAACATTGATTTATTTCTCATTTTATTTTGCTTAAATGACAATAGAGAAATCGGAAAATATATTTCTTCATAAGCGAGGAAGTTCTGTGCGTATTATAAAATCTATGCAACTACGATAATAAATATATTTCGCATACATTGATTTGCAGACAACATTCTGCATCTTCCTCTAATGACAATTCAACGTTTAGCAATAAACATGCTGTCCACTTTATTTGCGCAACATTAGCATCATAAAGATATGACAGCCTAACACAACAACAACACGTTTGAATTTTTCGTGCAGGAAGCAGATGTTCATTAGCTGCTTGATGAATAATTGTCGATCTATTTTCAGCATGCTATCAAAGATCAATAAATAATGGAAAAGTATTAGTACTTCGTAAGCGACACTAATCTCTCTTTCTCTCCTTTTTTGTTTTGTCCCTTTTTTTGAATTTAATCAACGATTTATTTTCTCAACGTGATTTTGAAACCACGCAAAGTGTTTGAAATAAGTCTTTCAAGCCGATGGGATACGCATGATATTTTTGGAAGAGTCCAGGCGATTGCCTTATGACTTCTCCAATGTTGGGAGAAATTTTTTTATTGCGAGACCATAATTTCGTAAGAATTTATGGGGACCTCCTCCCCGCCGAATGGTAAGTAGAGAACATTGTGAGAAGGTTGGACTTTGCCAATTGTCAGTGTTCCTCCGTGATGTGCACGGCCCACGAAGAGAGTCTCCCCGTCTTCGGTTTCTCCTGCTGGAATTGCATTGGGTGGAATGTTTCCTCCCTCCGTCGCTACCCACGTAGGGTTGCAGCCGCAAAGCACCTAGGATAAGAGTTTTCTTCGTAAATTTTCATTTGGATAAAAAAGAAAAGTTTGGTTTTCGGTCAAAGAGAGCCTCTCTGAGATACCTGATAGTCAGTTTTTCCATGTTCACCACCCCCCCAGGGGACGTAGCATACGGAGTGACCTGGCTTCACTTTACCAGGAATCAGAGCACCTTCGTGTTGAGCTCTTCCTACGTACAGGGGTTCATCGTCCTTGCCACCCTCCACTGCTCCCGGAGGTACCATTCCACCGCTGGCATCGCACCAGCAGAAGGTTCCGGTTTGCAAACCCTGCACTTCCAATGGTGCAGAAGGCGCGGACGGTGCAACGCTGGGATCTAACGAGAGATTACTCGGTCATTCTTCGTTTCCTCATTAGTGGGCTCGAACGATCAAGCTTTGCAAGCGTGTTCAACCGATTGGGCCAACGCACATGACGCTCGCTAATCTCGCTGCTCCCATGTGGTACGAAGATTCGAAATTATGGCCCAATGAATTGATCACGGCGAGAGAGTGAAAAGCGATGGGTTAAGCAAGAAGATGTAGTCACGAAAAAATTAAGCGTCTCATGGAAATAATACGAGTGCGTGAGGATGAACATGCGTGGATATTCGTGCGAGAAAAGGACAATGCCCCCAGGACCAGTGCTCGGTAGATTCTGAAAGCAAAGGGGAGAGAGAACAGAGATCAATTTGTTTAGATCGGATTCACCGTGAAAATGAGAAGACCAGCAAACTTTCCGTATGCCGCAACCAAACAAAGAAACGAACAAATGAACAATTAATGTCGTGAGAGTGTATATTTAGCAGACGCAATTAGCTCTCAAGGAAATGAGATTACTCTTTGCCGCGGTTGAATAGTGTTCGAAACGGAGTTTCCAGTTTCCGGTTGCACCCCAACCGGTGCGCACGCCCACGTGGCTCACGCCAATCGGATTCGGATCTTGCCACTGAAGGATCACGGGGCCATTTTGATTGTCCGCTCTGACCGTAACGAGACCTTCGTGCCAAGAGACGAAGAACTTCTTGTGCTCGTTCTGGCTGAGCAAATTTGGCGTGTTAACGCGCACCTACAAAGTTTCCTCTCCTTAACAATCGTCCTGAGTAACGGAATTTTGACTGACAGTTGCTTCAAAAATTTGACAGTATCAACTTCAATTTAATGTGAAATTCGAACCTTGTCCGGTTGCTTCTGATCGTATCTAATGACAGATGCCGTGTTCTCCCAACCCCCCAACATGATCTCGTACATTGGACTAGTTTCGCCCTTGTCGCTCGTTAAGGCAATGTGTGCGTTGCTTTTGGCCTTTACTTCGATGAATACCGATCCACTTTTTACGGCGTGGAACTTGTAAGCGAGCTCGTCCGGAGTTTTCAACGGTTTGCCACCTTACGGGTACAATGACAAGTGTCGACAGGGTCTCATTAGTTCATTTAAAGTTAAAGATTGCATATGCCGATGATGGTAAGGAACTTTTGGGAGTGATATCGACAGATCTTAGGATATAATTCTCGTTTTCGTTGTACATAGGGGCGCAAGTGGGCTCTACTGTTCATGCTAAAATATTTTCAAGGTTTTCATGCAAAGGTGCACTTTTACTGATATAGGATGCACGTGTCAAACTGAATTGTGAAAGCACTGTCTACTACAGGGGATGCTGCTAAAAACCCAGCGAAGGTTTTTTGTATACTTTACGTACAGCCACCTTGACCTCCGACACATATGGCTATGTGTAGGCGTAGCATTAGGAAAGTTCATCCATTATCCAAGAATGTACAGAATGAAAAAAGTACTTTTATCAGTATAGTATATAGGAATATTATCGTTAACTACTGGAATTTGGATCCCACGTCTACAGGGTAAATATTCTTTGGGGAGATGTATCGTACACAAGTAGTGCAGATTAGATGCAAGTCGAGGATTATTTTGAAGGGCTTACCTTCGATCAGCCACTCCCCGGCGGCACCCCAGCCAGTACAAACACCGAAATATCCAATTCCAAACGGTTCTGGATCAGCATAGCTAATAAATGGATTACTCTCACCCTCCTTCCCTACCGTGAGAATCCCATCTTGCCATCTAGTCATTGGCGACAAGGAGAAAACGTTTGATAAGAGAGAGAATCAACGACGAATATTATTAGCGAACAAACGTCTATACCTGATCCAAAATCCGCGAAACTCGTCCGCAGATAAAATTCCGGGCGTCTCGACTTCAGCCGCTTCGGGCTTTGTTCTATTTTTGCGAATAACAGATTTGCTGTTGCCCCATCCACCGATGAAAACCTATAAAAATCAGTTATCAACTCATCACACTTGCCCGCGCAATAAAACCAGACATAAAATATTTCTAGAGAAACGTGTTTCGAAGGCCATTCTCGAAGCGATTTTGCAGTCGCTCTTATCGACAGTGGCCAACAGTTCTTAGATCGTGCCGATACTCGGACTTACCTCGTACATCGGTTCCCCTTCCTGGGGACCAGGGGTGAGGGCGACATGAGCATCGTTTGGTGCCTTAATGCGAAATTGAATTTGGCCAGTGACAACAGGGTAAAAGTTGTACTGCAACTTGTCCTCCGTGGAAAGAGCTATGAAACATGAGAATAGGATCGTTAAAATTCGGCAATTGATAAGGAAAAACAAAGTGACGGTGTTGGTGTTTGCGTTGGTGTTGGTACTAGCGTTCCGACGCCCAGACGTCCTGACGCCGGGCGCCCTACAACCCTCGTAGATGCTCGTCTATGAGAAACTAGGACATTGCAGGACTCTCGTAGATCGATGGCAGACTCGATGCTTCCGCCAAGGCCGAAAATCGCGTTTCGACGTATATTTCGATCGTCTCTTTTCTCGAAGGTCGCATACCGCTGGAAATACGCGAGTTTATATTTATCGGCGTTGCACCTTCCGCTTCTCGCGGTGTCGGATTTTCTGCCAAGCACGTGAATTTTTCCCTAATGAGCGCGTGTACGAGGAAACTTCCTGAAGAACCCACCGCAACCTCTCCATCAATCCTACAAATTACCTTGGCGATTTTCTCGTCAAAAAAAAAAAAAAAAAAAAAAAAAAAAATATACATATATATCCAACGACACGGATCGTATATTCTCTTTAATCGCGAGCCGAACGTTCGCGAGTAACAGCGATACGCGCTTCGCTGTTGAAAAGGAAAACTGTTGCGTAATCGATCTTAAGCAGATTTTAAAACTCCTTTTATGATTTACCTAATCTAGCAGCAGTTATGCGCGTTAACAATGCCAGTTCAGTCTTTAAGTCGGTGCAATAAAAAATAGCTGCTACGAACAACAGTTTCAGTAGGATTCTCGTAGCGAGAATCGGCGGTACCGATATCGCATCAAGACTGTGGTAGGTGATAGCTGTCATTGCGCGTACAAATACAACCAAGCAAGTGTAGTGCAGTCGAATCATGCAACAGAGACATAAAAAACAAACACTTCCGCGCACAAACTTTAACAAGTATGAATCATCGAATCAATCAGGATGTTCCGTGCTTCGTAAATTGGTCGAGTCTGGCGATCGATTTGTCCGACGACGTATAAGAAATTATCCGAGGAACTTTACAGGTGCATTTCACTCGAGTCCGACAGTTTCTACGTAATATTTAAAAATAGTTGCGCTCGGTAAGCCGATGAGATCACGTGTCAACGTACACAAGACGGTCGATTGTAAAAATCGGTTCGGGATCGTGACACGCTTCGGATAGAGGTTAAATGTCAGCGCGCCTCTATGATGTCACTCGTATTTCGATAGGGATTATTGTGGAAACCGACAGAAATATCGCGCGTCCGAAGCGATCGGCGGCGAATGGGGTGAACGAGGAATAGATCTGCAAAACGGCGCAAAGATTAATCATCGAGAGTGGTACGTACGTGCTGATAGAGCGAAATTCTAATCGAGGCTGACCCACTCGCCGAGCTATTCGACTGGAAGTCGAGACCATCGAAATCATCGAAATCTTCGAGAAATACCCGCGACCCCGGCAAATTTCGCGAGACGGATCTATCGGTCTCTGGAAAAAGGAAGCAAACCGTAGCCGCAATTAGCATAACTGTGCGATAATTAGAGTCGCGCGCGTTTAGTTGATTCTCGTTGCACAACGACGAATTCGAGCGCGCACTCGTTGCGAAGCGGCGCCGACATTTGCCGCATGCGAATGTTCTCGTTGGGTCGCGCCATTCGCGAAAGATCGGTAGCCCCATTCGACAATTGCGCGTTTGAGGGATTCGCGCGCGATCCAGAGCGATCCACACCCTCGTTTCGCGCAAATCTCAGCCAAGAAGAGACGCGGTACCAAAACAAACCAAAACAGCGCGAATCGCGCTGCATCGTCGTTAACCGGTGATGATGATGATCGATATCATCAAAGTCCAGTCACGCGAAAGGAACTGGAAATATAACCGTGACTCACGCGAACTATTAGCTCGAGCTACAGTGAAAATGTAGAAAGGATCCGAATTGTAGGCGGTCATTAGGGCCGTGTAAAATCAGGCTAATGCGACGCGCGCCATATTGGCAGCAGTAGACTCCTCGTCATTGCATCGAGTCACGACACACGTGAATCACGAGAGAAAAATTCATAGATTGGGAGGAGTACCTTGCGTCCGACTTGCGTCAATTCTGGATCAATTAGTCTCATGATTATTCATATTACGTCGCATTAGTCACGACTGGATGGACGTAAGTGGTCGATGCTAAAAATGGATCGGACCAAATGGATGGTAAAGCGCAACGTGACGCGATGTGCAGACTAAGAACGGTTTAGTTGCAGTACACGGACGAAATGCGATTGGGATGCCGATGTTGTCGTGCCGGTCGCTGCCATTGACCTCCCATGGCAACGTGTTCTTTCACCGGTTCCCGATCCCGTTCCCGTTCCAGTTCCCGTTCCCTCTGGCACAGTAGTAGAGGATAGTTGGATCCACGAAAAAGTCCTTTTCCGTGGATTCTCGCTGGAGCGAATTATATCGTAGTGGACCGAGAGTGCGCGGTGTCAATAAAATTAATTAGAGAAAATGGCGGCGAGACCCGAGCGAAGAATCTCGAGGGCAACTTGTCTTATTACGAAACGCAATCTGGAAGTCTTTCCTACAAGGCCGGAGAATCGCATTCGCGGATGACGTGATTCTAGAATAGACGACCCACAGCCTGTGAACTATCCACCACATTCCATTCACGACATTCCACCTACGCGCAATGTAGCACGCATTTGTCTATCATTTCATTTGGCAATTGGCTAACGAATCACGGGTCCCATCCTATGCTGAACGACACAAAGGTCTTCGCGGAGATCCTCGAACATTAGGGCTATTTCGATCTTCCTAAGGAAAACTCCTTCCAATCTTTGAAAATCTAATAATTGGATGATCGATCAATCAACGTTGCAACTCCGTCGCTAAAGTGAAAAATGAGCTAACAAGTTGAAAGTGCCGGCCGGCTTGTCAGACCGGCAAGACAACCTCGCCCCTTCTCTATATTTAGCGAAGTGGAAGCTCTACGCTTCCTTCGCAGCTATTCACCTGCGTGCCTCTTTCTCTACGCCAACGTCTGGCCCGCATCCTTGAGTGAATTTTTATCTTCGTCATCGATAAAAAAAAAAAAATCATACAAATGGAGTTCAAACGTGAATAGAAGAGTACTCCAGCGTGTTATGTAATACGGGGGAGAGACTGCGTGTTTGCACGATGCGTTATACGTAACGATGAAACTTAGTTCCGAGCGATTGATGTTGAGAGACCTCGCAAACTTCCGCAAAATTTCCGCGTACAAGTGTCGCAGTTGGATCAAGGAAGAGAGTTTCTATTCTCGAACGCTTTGATTTTGCAAATGATCGTAGTCTTGAATCTTTTCGCGGTACTTGGTGTTGTCGAGTACTCACAGATTGCCATTTTGAGATTCTCGCTGGTTAATTACGTCGAAGCACACGGTACTTTGTTTCACGATTGCCGAACTGGAACTGCGAGAACTGCAGCTCCGCGCCAGAATTTCATGTCCTTAGAAGTTGAAGGGGATTGCGCTTGCGCTAGAATTGCGTCGGCGTCACAGAAACTGGCCGACAAGTACGATGGAGAGTGATTATTGTTAAATGATAATTAAACTCTCCATGACTCATTCCTAGATATCTTCGAATAAATTCAAATTCAGCGGATTCTCCGACGCTGCGCAATCGGAGCTGCGAGAAGAAAGTTCGGGAAACTATCTTTTCACGCGTACATCTTTTTCACGCGAGATCTGCAGCCATATCGCAAACGACATACTTAAAGTTAATTAACATTCGGTTGTTAATTTATTCTCTAATAACGAGAGCTTATAACGTTAAGTTTCTTACGGTGTCCCGAGGTAGATTAATGTAATGCAATTCTTAACATTCCTTCGGTATGATGTCACTCGAGATATCTACTGAAAAATGTATTTAAAAGCAAGCGAAACCTGTGCTTCTGATCTCTTTTCGATTTTATACCGTAGCGTATGAAAGACACGGCCGGAGAATGGCCTTTTTGCCAATTGGCAGTAAGCGGCTAAAGGAAGCTCGCTACCATACGGTGCGCGTCAATTCCTTACTTACTTCAACACGATATCTTAGTTCTCTTCGATACCGATCAAGTCGATTATCATCGCGCGGTAGCATGATTTTTACTATACCTTAAAAAAAACATACTAGATGGAACGGGACTTTACTTTCATCAAGGAGCAATTCCATTTACTCTTTTTTTATCTGTCCATTAATGTTTTACGATTATTGGAAGAAATAGCGAATGCGTAGCTACAATTTAACAGCTCGTTGACTGATCTTGCCTCCTCAATGAATTCCCCTAACATTGAATTGACAAGAAATCGATTTTTTCATGGAAATTAATTTATTACCCGTAAGGTCATATTCTTCGAGAGTATGTACGTCGGGAGAAAAAGTTACTCGAAGGAGGGAGGCAGGGAAAAACCAGATCTGACTTTCTCGGAAGAGTGTTTCATGGTCCACCACCATGGATGTTCATCACGCGTATGTGTGCGTGCGTGACCATAGAGACACTCTCATGGTCACAAGAGGTATGTATCAACTAATGCAAGATGGATAATTAAAGTTGAACGACTCGGGATACAAGTAAGGTAGGAAAACACAGGATTATAATTCGCGAGTTAGTATTTGCCTAATAACGAATAATTGATGGCAATTGCACCGTTAGCTCGACATCCTACGCTACGAATGACTTTTACCGTTGGGCGTGGCTTGTTAAGGCGAAAATTCCTGGCTCGAGGAACCTACTTTCTTTCGTCTTTACAGCGCTCAACGATAAATCATTATTTCAAGGAATGATAAAATAATAATAATAATAATAATAATAATAATAATGGAGTTTACGCCTATTTTCCTAGGTTCTTTGGGAAATTGTATCCGCTATTGCCGTCGCTTGAAAGAGGAGAGAATGCACACGGTAGTCTCGAGCGAAGAAGAAGCAGAAGACGATGGGTATCGGTCACCACCGACCGGTTTTCAAGATAGCTTAGCACCGATTTAGCGGTAGCAATAGCGCGCCGTGAACTCTCCAAGCGTAAACTTTCAACTCAAATACAAGTGGCCAAATGGCACGTGATATGAGCGAATAATATTTACCAACTTTGTTTTTCACTCGATTACCAGCTAGAAATTTGGATATTTATACTTTTCCGAGGAAGCATCATAAATCTCAGTAAAATTGGATTTATGGATTTTATACGAAACTTGGCAAAGCGGCCGGTTTATGAAAAGGATGGAAAATTATATTTATAAATTTATAGCGAGAGAGAGAGAGAGAAAGGGACCCGCGTGTGCAATCCGATTAAATTGATATTCGCATCGCGCACTTTATTAGTTGGGGTAATGCTCCCGGGCAATTTCCTTTTGGGCGACCTTGAAGCTCCAGCAAGTCATGAATATCAAAGGTAAAAAATGAGTCCAGGGGACTCTGGGCTCTCGTCTCAGAAGACGCGAAACTTTGAACCGGATATATTTAAGCCGGAAATGCGTCATCATTTGCATTTGGAAAAGAACTGCTACAGAAGTACGCTTGATAAAAGGAAAAAGAAAAAAACTCAATGGTGCACGCTATTTTAATACTCGACGACTGGGCCGGGCTACTAGGGTGTGGTGGATAATGAAACTGGATGAAGTCGCCGGAAGTGGTTCGCAAACGTCCAAACTATCGTTAGAATTATCGTGCAATGTTCTGGGGGTAAATTTTCGCTTCTTCCCCCCTCCGCCCTCCCCACTGGTTTTCGGGATCAAGGAATGAAACTCAACGATAATTTTTTTATAGATAAGGTTTATTCATCTTTTGCTCACTGTCTCCTTATTTTTCCATATATTTTGATTTCATATTACAACAAATGAAATAAGTTACACAATTTTCAGCCTGCCAAGGTAAATCAAAGTAGAGAAAGACAGGCAGGCACTTATTCGTTGTTTCTTGAAAATATTAGTAAAGTATAAATAATTCTTACCGCAAAAACATATTAACGCCGAAGCTTCGTTTGGCTTCCAGAACAAAGTTAAAAACGGTAGAGTCCTCGGGTTTATCTTTATATAATACATTGTATAAACCCAATCGACGTCGTTCCTGAGAACGGTTCGGCGACAGCGGCGCAACTTTAATGGCTGCGTCACGTAAGATATTGCAATATGCAAGAAAGGACACTGGCTAATCGCTAGTATGCACAATGATCATTTCATTCGCGTCTGAAATTCTCCGGGATACTCGGAGAATTCCAGACACTTAATAGTCCTAATGGAAAATCGCACGCGAAGTCTTATATGGTAAAGCGCTGGAAACTCGATACATTTATAATCTGACGTTCGCAAAGGGTCTCATCTCCAATCTTATGAATTAGCAGAAAAATCTGGAGGGATGGATCAAGAGTGTGCGCAAAACTCGCCACATTTTAAAGCGTGGCGTCGCAAATTGCGACGAGTCGTTATAAATATATTCGTCATATTTATATTTATATATATATATATTTTATGTATATATATGTATGTGTATGTGTGTATATATATTTGTTACATGTTATCAAAATATACAGTCGAGAGCTTTGAGAAAGAAAATCTTGAGAAAAGTCCAGAACTCTTTTTTTAAATCTCGACTAGCACAAAGTTACAAAAAAGGATCGCGAAAGTTACGAAGCTAACAAACACACCGTGTACATATATGTATATAATGAGATGATTCTCGCAAAATACTCTACGTAGAACTTTTCCCTATGGAAAATGTCCGTCTGGAAAAAGACACAGCTGAATTTCTTTATTCTTCCTAATCGCTAAGGCACGATTGCGCTGCTGTTTGCTGCTGCTGCTGCTTACCAAAGAATAGAAAAAAAATTAGCATAGGCACGCGGTTCAAGGGTGAAGAGAAATTGTCGGATGTGGAAGAAGAATCCGTTTGGACTATAATTCTAGTTTAATCTTAAGAATTGCACTTGGAGATACTGGCAGAAGACACCCCCCCCCCCCCGAGATCGGCTTTTCCCTTGTTCAAACATGTACACTGTGAATGTCGTTGGAAAATGGCGCGAATATCTCTATGCAGTGACGATAAAGACGCTACACGCGTTCTACATTGTTATGCCAATCATTTTTATTCCGACCATTTTCCATTCCAATTGTTACGTAATGCTATCGCATACTAATTAGAATCGTTTTGTTTCCCTTCTCGATACCACGTCATCGAGAATAGCGTCGCATAAATAAAATTTTTCTCGCCTCTCCTCTTTTTTTCCTGTTTTATTAATCACACGAATTTCCCGTTACATTCTCGTCATGTCGCACGCTTGCTATCGCGAATTCCCGGAAGTTTTCAGGGTTTTTTCTTTTGTCGCGAAACCTGGTTTTCGGATTCTGTGTCCAGCAGTATCCAATTTTTGCAAAAATCCGTCAGGCCGACAGTTCCTTCGAGATTGGCTCTGTCGAGTATTTTCCGAAAAACTCGCGCGTTTCTGACCCGCGAAAAGACAGCGACGCGTTTCGAAAATCTGCTTTTCGATTTCTCTCTTTTTCCATCTGTCCGTCCGTCCATCATCCGTCGGTCCGTCCATCCATCCATGGGGAAGCCGCGTTAGAAGCTGCCGCATTCGCGGAGGACCCGATTTCCAAGCGGCAAAGGCGGTCGGAAGTTGTTGATCACCTGTAACAGAGAATCAAGCGTGCAATTTAGAAACGAGAGCGAAGTTCCGTCTACCGTCCACCGTCCACCATCCAACGTCCATCGTCCATTGAAAATAATCGAGCATGAATAAAATATGGTCAAAAGCTGCTTTTTTTCCCCTTCTCTCTCTTTTTACCCTAATCCCACCGAGCGTTTCACATTGCTAATCATGCAAATTGATCGATCCCCCCCCACCCCTTCCCTTTTCCCTTTCCCGTCACTACATTGAATATCGCTAAGTATGTATTTAATTGATAAAAATCGAATAGGTCGAAGAAAGCATGGCAAATGAAACCTTCGGAAAGAATCGATCAAATTTTCTTGCGATTACTCTCCCAAGGTTTGTTTTCTAGAACGAATTGTAATAAGCGGAAAAGTACCCTAGATCTTTCGAATGATGGAATTCTTCATGACCTTGTATCGACCCTCGGTATTGATATCACCTTTCGTAATTGGTCTCGAATTCCCTTGGGCTATAATTTAGCGTGGCTCGGTAGAATTATTTTAATCGAACGAGTACGATTCGGCCTGACTCGATTCTCTGTCTTCCCCCCTGTGTTCTATCCTTTCCTTCTTTTTTTTTGTTTTTTTTTTATCAAACACATAAATATTTGAGTTTACTGGATCATTTTCATTCGCCCGCGTCGCGGTGAAATATCACGATACGAGTAATTGACTCACAGCTCCATGGTTCTCGTGACAAGGACATTCCTCTCCTCGGGGGAATTTTCTGAGATTGCGGAAGATGTTGAGCTGGTGATGCGAGACCTCGATGTATTTCTTGAAGAGAATCCAAGTGACGCTCTCGTTGCAAGGTGGGGTCGTCAGCGATCCGAGATACGTCCAATACCCATTATCATCTATATATTAAGGAATGCAGGGAAAATGAGAAATAATTAGTCTACCATTACCGAGGCAGAGAAAAACGTGGCACAATGATTAAACACTTATTCCTCTGACAATAATAGCAATGTAGCTAGAAGCGTTTAATTTCTAAGATCAGTGAAAATTTTCCTCTTGCCGTGGAAAAATTGCGTAACTATCGTCCACCTAAATCTCAATGAGGAAAGCGAATCGCCTGCTCCGCTCGTCCAGTGACACGAGGAAAAATCAATTGGCAAATGGACAAACGTGAAAATGCTTTTGAGTGTCCTTCACGCGTATCGCACGATCAAGACCCAACATACACTCCCATTACTACGCGTACGCCGCCACACGATGGTTGTCCAATTTTCGCAGGACACGTGTGTAATGTCTTTCGCGAAAGACAAATGTGGCACGGCGCGTCAGATGTATTAGAGAAATTAGTTAATGGACTTTGTCGGGTTCGGTCTTGACCGATGAGGTTCACGTGGAGAATTTTCCCCGGGGGAAACACGCGTGGCCAAGAAATTTGCTTAATAAAGAAGACACGGACAAACAGCCGCCCCCGCCCCCCACACATTGAAACGCTACGGTGTCCTAATCGTAGGTGCGACTTAAATAGACGAAGCTGTGCACCAAAGAAGCGTGCGGAACCACAAAGAGACCACAAACACTTTTTTTTCCCCTCTATCCCTCTCCCTTTCTCTTTTTTTTCCTTTCTTTTTTTTTTTTTTTTTTTGTGACAAACGAACCAAGGACAAATACGAACCGTGGAGGTTGAGCTTGCTGTCATGACGAATAATTCTGTCAGCCCAACGCATGCATGGATTAATGCACCTCTGAGTGCCGGCACGTCCACTACGTACTGTATCAAGTTGACCAAGCCAAACGTTAAAGCAAACTCTGTTAATACTCGTTGCCCAACGAGCCAGACACGAACAGGAACTCTACTGAACGCTACTTCTCTATTGTTTTAACGAAATTAACGAGATCCACGAGATTTACAAGATTCACAAGATTCACAAGATTCACAAGATTAACGAGACACTGCCAAGAAAGAACTTGTTAAGAAAACTCCGTTTGGAAATCGAGCAACGTTCGCCCGCGCGGGGGTTGGACAACTGGCATCGTGACCTTGGGAACGTCTCTCGGAGATCGAACCCTCTCTCTCTCTCTCTCTCTCGGCTATCTTTTTCTCCGACAAGTTCGATCGACATCGCGATATTGAAACGTTTCGCGCATCCATGCCAGCTGCGCTTCACCCTGCGGGTCAACGTTAACGTATTCATAGAAATGTCAATGAGGATCGACTATTACGTAACTGACTGAACTCTAAGAAGGAATCGTTGATCAAAGGCAGAGACCGGAGGATACTTACCGGGCAAAAGTTTCCCGGGGTCGATGGGGTCGACGATTTCCACGACTTCGTCCTTGTGGGAGACGTAGGGCAAGAGGCGAGCGATCTTGTCCATCTCCTCGTGTGTTTTGCCCACCTGCGATTAAACATTCCAGCCTCGCGTCTTTTCATAATTCAATGTCATCGGAGGAAATCTGAGGAATCGCCGTGCACTATCAACGGCATTGCCGATTAGATAAAGCGACAATTGGACTCGGATGCCAAATCGGTTATGGCTACTACGGACACAAAATTGAAATGCAACTGATTAAGTTGGCTTGTGTTTGTCGGCCTCTGTATCTCTACGCGCCTACCACTACATCTCCGTGAGCGGGAAACAGCGGGGAGGAGGAGCGAGGGGGACTTATCAGATGACACGGTGAATCACGCAATGCACCGTGATGTTGGCATTCTTGATTAGCTCGCTCGTGAAATCGACGAGCGTTTCGATCCCCCGAAGAGCAAGATCGGCGGAGGTCGGCGGACGGGTGAGAGCTTCTCGTCGAAGCTCCCCAGGAGCACATGCCCGTGCAAATTCGGCAAATCCAAGCGTTGAGGAACTGCTGGATGGAGGATGGTCGCGAAGTCTCGTGGGATCGCGGGGGGTAACTGCAAGGACGACTATTGTGCAATGCCACTTTTCGAATTACCTCGCGCTATTACGCAGTTCCGTCGGAGTCTCGTCGCATAAATTTCCGTGCTCCCGACATATTAATAAATTTCAAGCTTTCATACTTCTTCTCCGAGACGAGTGCTCCTCCGTGGCCTTATGCAACTCACGCGCTCGCGCGAGCGGGAACGCGCGGCCAAGGAACTTGCGAACCCGCGCGTCCAGCGAATCGCTCTCGAATCTTGACTCTCAAGGTCAGCCGCTTGTAAAGCGAACGAGGAAAACGGCCCGAGGCAACGGGCGAGCGAGATTCAATCGTCGGCAATTGGATAAACGAGGGAACCTTAGGAAGCTGCACCGTGAACAATTTCAGATTCGGAATTGCCGATGCGCCTTCGCGCTTTATGTAATGCCGATCAGCTGACGCTATTGTAGTCCACCGATAATGACGCCCACTGCTGTGGATTCTGCTTATAGAGCTTACAGCTTATGTAAAAGCTTAAGTAACTCCGTGCCCGCGCGCGCGTTGATAGAGCAACCGTACAAGGAATTCCGCGCGAGGTATACTCTTCGTAAATAAATAAGGAGTAAGCGTAGCGGGGCTTCAAAGCGAATCGCGCTTTAAAGCAATATCGAATGTTTCCGTGACAATCGATGCCCTCGCAACCCGGATGTCTCTGCAACAACACCCTCCTAACATAACACCCTTTTGGTCATTTCTCTCGCGAAGGGATTCGAGGCTTGTTTACGCGAATCGACAAAAAAGTCCAAAACTGACTCGGTCCCCGGTGGAGCAACAAAAGACGATAGTCTTGTCGCGTCGACAGTCTCCGTCGCGTTATATCCGTTGTGGCGCGGTCCTCCATCGCCCTCCTCTCACCCTCCTCCCTCACCCTTGCTCGAAAACACTGCTTCTGCACACTTTTGCACACGTTCCTCAGATTTTCTCTCGGACTAATCCCTCCCGTCACCCGGGAGGCCAAAACACGCGTGGCAACCATTTAATTTAATAAACACCGACCTTGAGGAAGACACCCAGGACAGCGAGACCATCGGATGCTTTCGCAGCCTCCGCGAAAGTCGAGTACTTGGAAGTATTCCAGTGAACCAGGTGAAGCTGTAACAGAGACGCGCGGAGAACATTAGTTTGATAAACGTGCAAAAACATTTTACAAGTCGACAAGTGGCAATGATTTAATGACCTTCTTTCGCAACGCTGGTTTCCTAAAAGTAAATCACTCGTGGCTGGCATGCATTCGAATGAAAAAAAGCAGGGGATGGAGAGGGGGAGGGGGAGGGGAGATTTACGAGTTGTTAAAAGCTGCAAACGTACGGCACTGCACGAGCGAGTCAGCTCTGATAAAAATACGGATAAATCGTATAGTGAAATAGCTCGATTGATAATCAAGCGTCGGAGAACGATGTGGAACCTGGAAGAAAGCAACGGCGGCACGTGCTGCTCGCCAGCTAATCGCGCGCTATCAAATACGTGAGGCGCGAATTAACGAGCGAGAACATTTCTAGAGTGCCAATTGGCTGATTAATCAGCAACGCGCAGGACTAACAGGAAAGAATTTAATTAGCATCCAGTTTCATCCAATCGCGACTGGACGCTTCCTGGGACGAGTGCCACTTGTGAATGGACTTTGCGTTTCTTCTTCGCGAATCAATTCATTATTTATGGATTGCGCGAGCTCGTGCGCGAGTGCGCTCAATTATCCATGGCGGCTCAAAGTGTTTTCCATAATTAAAAGCAACTGCACCCGTCCGGTTATTTATGGCCGGCCGCGATAGAGAATTGTCTCAATTATTTACAGTTATCTATGCATTGCATATTTTCCAACCTGCAGCTATAAATTAGAAGATATTTCGTGCATGATTCATCCAAGGAGTATTAGCGGACTCGTTATTTTATAGAAAATCAACAATGGAACTTTTCTTCTTGCCATTATGCAATGCCACATTGCACCGCACCGCACCGCACCGCACACCGCGAGGATCGATCTCATCGATCCGTTCGTTTTGTTCGAAAACTGCAGCAGCTGCCCTAATTGGACCTTCGAAGCTAATTAACGATACGCGAAGGATCCTCTTACGCAATGCCACCAATTTGCATTCCACGTCCGTTCGTGGTGCGCGTACACGCGCGCGTGATCTACGATAATTCATCCGGGATCATCACTCTGCCTGCTCCCCCCCCCTCCTCCTCCTCCTCCTCCTCATGTTCCTCGGTCAGTCAGCATGGAATACTCGTAGACTCGATTTTCTCGTGGATCGCACTCGATTTGTCCATGCGCGAAGCTTCGTTGAAGCTTTTGCATGACGAGCAGCATGGCTGACTCACTCAAAGCAATGCGCAAAATCTCTAAAATATTCCAGGCCGAATGATGAGATGCGACGACGACGACGACGAAGACGACGACGGTGCCCGCCAATGCGCAATTCCACGAATTTCGCGAGCAACGCGCAGTCTTCTTATAAATAATTGATCGAGTGGAATCATGATGTGGAGAAGCGTGCACTTACCTCACCGGCAAACGCCTGGCCGTCCACGGTGTGTTCGGAACCTCTGGAATCGCTGCACCCCCAGTGGCAGTGGTACTGCTCTAGTTTATAGACATCGTCCATGAGAGGTCCACCGCTCAAAACTGAAAGCCAAAGGAAACGCAATCGGTTTTACCTCTAGATTACGACCCTAATTAACCCCTAGGGTATCGCCGCTGGTTGCTACTACTACTATTACTATTGCTACTACTAATTCTACAACCACCACTTTATGATAATCCTTTGCCACGATAGTGATAGAACCTGATGATAGGCGCAACTAGGGCCGATTACTCGAGGAACATCCCTCTCCCTCCCCCTCCTTCCACTAGATATCAGATGTTCTATTTTTAGGGGATTTATGCCCTCTAAATCGTCGTTACGTGCATATAAAATAAGTCGTTAAAACTTTATTACAGGATACGCTTGATTACTGGATCTTCTCTCTCTCTCTCTTTCTCTTTCTTGGGAGCGTAAAGACAGGGCTTCCCTCAACTGACGAATTCTCTTGAAGGAATCGGGCGCGCGGCTACGTGTTTTCTCCCCCAACTGGAAGAGAGGAAACCTCCTCCCCATTGACTCGTTCGACTGGCCTCACCTTATTTCACCTCACCTGGCCAGAGGTCATTTTCCTCCTCTGCGAAACGCTGCGATAAGTAGCCACGCAAATTATATGGAAGAAATCTAATTTGTCATTGTTTTTGCACTGTCTTTATTTAAACGAACTGAATTTGCATATTCAAGTGGCGTGACCCGATATTAGAATGTATTTCGGACGGCTCGTATACGAACTAAAGTAATGAAAACGCATAATGCGTCACGACATGTCCCCGTTTCGTTTAGGTGTACCCGCCACCGGGCAAGAACCCCAGGATCCGAGACCCCCCAGAGTTCCAGTTCTCGCACCAAGTGGCGAACATAGAAAACAGCTTGTGGAAACTCACACGTGCCATCGCCGTCCGTGTCGATCCTCCAGCAATAGCCCGGATTGACCAACTTCCGGGAGGCTGTAGCCGGGTATTTCCAGCGGAGGGGTTTGCTGCTCAGAGCTTCGTGGTCCGATTCCGCACGGTCCGTTTCGATGTTGACCGGACTCTGCCTGGATCCCGCCGCCATAGGAAACTTCTCCATCCACGTGCTCGGTCCTGGAAGGAAAAATCCAACGTTAACCACGAGCGGAGAGTATCGGTCGGAGTTCATTCCACGGAATATATTATGTTTGTCTCGAGATAATGATCCACTTTGAACGTTTTCCGTAGGGACGGTCGACCTTGAGGAGTTTCGGAGCATCGAAGGGCCCCGCGGCGCCCGAGACCGTTGACACCGCCTGTGTGCCCGTATTTTTGAATTTTAATGAGAATTCAATTCAAAGCCGAGTCTCGGTGGCTCCGCGATCGATACCACCGTCGCGAGTCTACTTGGAATTTCTCCTCGCCGGATTATCCGCTTGGATTCCACGGATAACGATTTTTACGCTTTATCGCTCACCGTCTCGATAGAGGGACTCGACAGAGTTCCAGCAGATAAAGCCTACTTCCATTAGAGGAAATCGGTATGACCGATCTATTAATATCCCTCCGGCAATCGTGGAAAAGATAGGAATTCAATTTGACGGCTATAACGCCAAACCTCCCGTGTGTCATTTAACAGGCTTGTTACGCTAGTTCGGATAATTAATCCCTGAGAATCGAGTCATTAGCGTTATCAGCGACTGTCTCACCGGGGACATTCCAAGGGTCTCTCCGAACGAAGCAAATCGATTCCACTTTCGTGGATTCTCACCGGAAACGACGTTTGGAGAAACCTGTATAGCGAGCGAAGAAACACATTTTTCTCCGCTCCTTTGATAGTTTGAGCGACAACTGGAGGTCGGGTGGCGCATGTTTGTTAATGGCCATTGTGTGTGCGTGTGCGTGTGTGCGTGTGTGTGTGTTTGCCAAAGCCAGGCTGGATTTAGTTAGTTATCTGTTAGTGACGCTACTACACGTCGCGTGTTTTTACTCGAGCACGTGGTTGCTCTTATCAGATGCGTCTCTACGATTATTCGAGGCGTTGCGAAAACCGCGATGAAAAAAAACGAGTAGCGAGTAGCGAATGGCTCGTACAGGCGAATAGCGTGCAAGGCTTGCGCGAGTGATTCCAATGATTCACTTAGGCACCCGAAGCTCCCGAGCTTCTTCTGTGGAAGGGTTAAAGTCCAAGTTGGAGCTCGGTGCGACTGGTTGTGCCAGGCCCATTTCAACCGGAGGCTTCACGTGACGCTGCTGACATAATTCCAGCGGGGCCATTAGAGCACACTTCGCGCGTCATTAATTTGTTCACAGATGCCCCGTATTGTTCAAGCGAGTCCATCATCCACTACCGGTGCTAACGAACTGTTACGGTCAATCGGAGACCGCGTCGTCGACATCATCGACGTCGTGGTGGTCGTCGTCGTCGTCGTCGTCGTCGTCGTCGTCGCTTTTCATTACTTTTTTTAATCGAGTGTCACCTTCAATTTATGCAATGTACAAAATTCAGTTTAGCGAAGCAACGCCTAACTATCCGTGAAATCTATTCATAGAATTCAGACGAGTCTGTGGAACTTTTGCGGGACGGGTCTCCTCCGGACCAAGGAGTTCGGCAAGAGCCTCCTGGAACTCGCGAGAAACGAGTTGCGTTCATCCGTTCCACTTCCGTCGTCGCTTCAACGCGCTTATCGTAGAGCCATTAAGAAGCTGCGCGCTTAAAGAAAATGCAAACACTGCGAATTAATGAGGAAAGTAACTCGTAATGAGAAGACGACTACGTCATGACCTGAGAACCGGCAAACGCGATGACCTTGGCTGTGCATCACGTGCATCCTCCTCATTCAAGAGAATGGATACCAGCGCGACTTAGCGTGAAAGAGCAATCGTGTGCTAGACCCGATAAGAGCTTGATAGCGAATGGCGTGGCCTTGATATCCCTGCGCGTCTCTTGATAAGTTTTTCAGGAAATTCTTCGTCGGCCGATTCATCGGTCGTTTCAGTCCTTTCAGCGGCTGCGGCGGTTGAAATTTCGTGCCCCCTGAACTTTTAGCAGGCTGGATCGAATATCAAGGGGGATAATTGCTCGATTGATCGTACTGCTTTAGGAAGCAATTAGCGTCGGATCGTAGGAAGCTCTCCTCGTCATCCTTCTTGTTAACAGATCGACAAGTTGACAAGGTACGGCGCCTTGGCCTCGCGCAAATATTGACCGCAAGAACCATTCAAATACGAAGGTTTGTTCAACCTTGCAAATTATGAATCAACGGCAAAAAGATCGTTCGACACTAGGAAGTCCGAGCTCTACCTCTTAATTGACTCACTTTTTATATTTTCTTTATGTATTTACAGAAATTCATGAGTTTCGTAGATGTGGTTTCCGAAGGTTTCTCGCTAAAAAGTTTCCAGTCGGCGTCCAGAGGAAAATATCTCACAGATTTTAAGCTCGAGTTATCGTGGGTCAAAGGCAAAATATTCAAATGATCGTGGAACCGGCAGATTTCTGTCCACGGGACGTATGCGCCAAAATGTTTACTTTCAAAGAAAGTGGCATCGACTTTTCCGCTTAAAGCAATTCTGCCTATAGCAGAGTACGCGTAAGAGGAGGAGGAGGAGGGTCTCGGCTTTTTCAGAGAGTGAGAAACGCGCGTGGTGAAACAGTAGAAGACAATAAAATGTGCAAAAGAGAAGAAGCTCTAGAATGACTATTGCGAGCAACATCTGGCGTGCACCGTCATAAATTCTCGGGGAGACCTCCTGAATTTATGCTACTTGCGTAATCGAGCTTAATTAACGAAATAAATGGTATTGGCATCGTTTAACAGCTTATCGACAAAAACAAGACGCAGTTACACGATCCCCATTCTTTTTGCCGATGTCACCGCAGCACATGTGCAACGTCAGGAAAATAAAGACACGGAGGTATTAAATATCCTGGCCGGACAAAAAGTAGCGGAATAACAATGTTTTAATCGTGTTTGTCCCGTACGAAGACATTAAAAATTCATGTTAAGATAGCTCGATGGTTCGGAATGATAAAGTGCCGCGGCCGCCGCCGCCGCCGCCGCCGCTGCTGCTGCTGCTGCTCTCCATTCTCATGACGGAGTGGCCTTGATTCATTAGGGTTACCCTTTGCAAGCGGATCATGTGCTTCCCGTGTTAAACTTGTTAAGTCAACTTGCAATTGCTCGTCGAATTGAAGCATGGCACTCACGTGGCTTTTCTAGCGAGGCGCAATGTGAAAGCTGCGATTCCATAACCGAAGGAAATACATCGTTAGAATCGCAAAGATCCACGGAGTTTTCCCCCGCTGAAAGTGAGTGGCCTTGCTTGGACGGAAAGAGAAAACGTTAGAGCTAATTTGCCATTTTGATTGCTGTTTAATGCACGATTGCCTATTACCTTATTAACGTTTTTTTATCTGGCTGTGCTGCCTCTGCTCTGTCAAGCGACAGAACGAAAGAGAAACTACGAAACGAGAAAAGGAGTTTGCGGATTCCGCATGGGGTGGAATCTACGATGAAATCTAAAAAGAAATCAAAAAAAAAATAACGAGAAACAAAGGAAAGCAAAAAGAAATCTATAATACGATCGACGAGAAATAGCAGAGACTTTAAAGATAATCCGATTATAGAATAAAAATCAATGCCAGCACAAGAAGCCTTTCATGGCAAGTCAAACTAGGAAATATTCAGGAAGGTCGGCTTAAATACAAACAGGCCTACACACACACACACACACACACACAACGAAAGTTATCCGTGAAAAACGATGTCCTCGATATCTTTTAATATTTATCGTCCGATTATCTTGGCAAAAATGAAGCTACCCCCTCCCCCTTTATCTCCCTTTTTCTCGCAAGGCGCAAACATCGATTCGGTCGAATCGTTTGCAACGATCATTCGTACCGGTACTTTTGCGCGTTGATAAGAAGAACTTCGAGGTTTCGATCTTGGAATATCGCGCTAGGTGTAGTGTAGGTCCGCGCTAGAATTAGGATTCGAATTAGGTGGGAGAGCAAGCGTGCCGCGATAGACTATAGATTATGCGATCTATCGTTGAATAATCCAGCGTGTAGGAGAACGCACACGATACAGTTTGGAAACATGGATCGATAGTTTTTAAGCCGCGTTTCGATTGTGACTCGAGGAGTCTCGAGCGGTATGCATTAGTAGAGAGCACGTGGTAGGTAAAGTGGTCAAGACCTTCCGTAGGTAGCGCGCATTAATCTTTCAACGATTCGATTCTGTTTGGCCGCCTCTGTCGCTTGGAAGACGTCCAGTCCATATTCTAATCGTTGCTCGTCGTTGTGTCTCTCTGCTAGCGACGCTTCCGCGAATGTCTAGCGAGACATTTCCAAAACACAGCCACTCTCATCGCTTCGTCCCACTTTCACCCCATCCATCCATCCACTACTGCCGCGAATGGTAACATCGAGAGATCCTAAATGATCCAGGGGATGAAGAGGAGGTGGGGGGGGGGGGGGTGCGAGGGAAACGATGGCAATCGCCGTCATCCACGCGGACAAAGAGACAAAGGGGTCCGAAGGCGGCACGAGGAAAAAGTACGAGGGGATCGCGTGTGGTCCGGCGAAATAGCTTAATCGACTAGCCTTAATCGTCTGGCATGCGGCAGCAGGGGGTGGCAAACGCTCGGAATCGGCAATTGCACTTGCAATTGCACTTGCACCGGTTTAAAGATAGCGCTGACAAATTGGTTCGAGATTAAGGGCGTTTCGGGGACATGCACGGAAAGGCCGGAGAGAAACTGGGTCTGCAACCCCCTGGCCTCGAGAAAGAGTGAGTTGCGTGCGTCTCTTTTATGCACATGCGGCAAGTACATCGGCCTGCACGAAGGAAAACTATTGATTTTCATTTAGCCACGGAATCGTTCGTGTTGTACTGTAAACGCTTGGCACGGCCAGCACGCCCTGCATTCAGAGACAATGACCTTAGGTCACTGAGCCAGATGCCAGTGTACACCGCGCGCGCGGGACACCGGAGAAAACCAACTAAAAAGCGAGCAACCAAATCGCAAACTTGGAGGATTCCTCAAAAGCCTAATCGACCCTTGCCACGAACGTGGCGGCCAATTCGTGTCACGTTCGACTCCTTTTCGCCTCTCTTTCGCTGTCTCGTGAAATTAACGTTAACACTCCGCCGAGCTACCGAGACACGGTGCAATGGGGGGACGATGATCATGGTTCGTCATTGGACGAATCTCGCTATAGTCAACCCCGAGTGGATCATCGAATATTACCCGCCGCTACTAACTACCACCATTACCCATCGATCGTAGAGCCCCATGAACCAATCGTTCCCTCGAGGTTTTTTTTGGCTTTTCGAGAGAAGGTTCGAGAGAACCAAAAAAAAAAAAAAAAACTCGCTGGAATCTCATGGTGCGGAGCAACAGATGCTTTTTCCCTTTATAGATTCCCTCGACTTTCAACGAGTTAATTTCTTCGAAAATAGCAACCGCGCCTGTGTTTCTCGCGTGTTCTCTTCTCCCTCGGTTCGATAACCTTAGACCGTAGACGGATTGGATGGCCGGAAGAAAAAGTTCGATTGCTCGAGCTTTTCAAGTTCAAATTGCACCTATTAATCTTATCGACCGCCGCGAACGGTATAGGCCTTCAGCGGCTCGACGCTCCAACGCAAATCGCAAAGGAACGCGATTCTCTCTTTTCTTTCATCGAAATCTTCGACGACTAAAAGGTTGGAGCGAGTCGTGCCAACGAAAGTGGGCCAGTCTCAAATTTACTCACGTCCGCGGAATTTACGCAAAACGCGCTGGTCGTGCTTCTTTTCGTTCTTTGTTTTTTATTTTAATTTCACGCGTCGGACTGGCCGCGCGCTTATCCGCGAGTCAATTTTTATCGGGTAAAACATCGGAAGGACACGCGAGACGCTACAACTTTATGTGCCATTGTGCGTCCATATGAAATGGTCCGTCGTAAAATACCCCCGTTGGTCGATCGTCCATATTCCCCGTTCCCTCGCAAATCTATACCAGACTCAATTTCCAACGCTTT
Organism: Sclerodermus sp. 'alternatusi'; assembly: GCA_037305995.1. Taxonomy (NCBI): domain Eukaryota; kingdom Metazoa; phylum Arthropoda; class Insecta; order Hymenoptera; family Bethylidae; genus Sclerodermus; species Sclerodermus sp. 'alternatusi'. The sequence goes on from CM074550.1 coordinate 5,350,967, forward strand.
CTCTCTCTCTCTCTCTCTCTCTCTCTCTCTCTCTCTCTCTCTATCGTAGTACGTAAATCTGCATAAGACGTATACGCATGTATAAAGAATTTTGGATTTTACGGACTTACCGTTTTGATGATAATCCCACTCGTTCTTGGTCTCCATGTTTTGCATTGCCTCCATGCTTTGCATCGCCTCTATGCTTTGCATCGACTCTATGCTTTGCATTTGCTCTATCTTCTTCGCTGGCTCTATGCTTTGCAGTTGTTCCATCTTCTTCGCTGGCTCTATGCTTTGCAGTTGTTCCATCTTCTTCGCTGGTTCTATGCTTTGCATTGGCTCTATTTTCTTCAGTGGCTCTATCTTTTTCGCAGCCTCGATGCTTAGCATTGGCTCTACCTTTTTCGTTTCCTTTTTGCTTTGCGTCTGCTCCACCTTCTTCACCGCCTCTGTGCTTTGCACTGGCTCTATCTTTTTCGCAGCCTCTATGCTTTTCATTGGCTCTATCTTCTTCGTTTCCTCTTTGCTTTGCGTCTGCTCCACCTTTTTTACTGGCTCTATCTTTTTCACTGATTCTACGCTTTGCGTTTGCTCTATCTTCTTCGCTGCCTCCACGTTTTGTATTGGCTCTGCTTTCTTCGCCTCCTCTTTGCTTTGCGTTTGCTTTACCTTCCTCATTGCCTCCGTGCTTTGCAGCGGCTCTATGCTTTGCAGTTGCTCTACCTTTTTTGCTGGCTCTATGCTTTGGAGTTGCTCCATCTTCTTCGCCGCCTCTGCGCTTTGCGTTTGCTCTATCTTCTTCACTGATTCTACGCTCTGCGTCGACTTTACGTTTCCCTTGGCATCCATAACTTCCCTTAGCGGAAATTCAAGTCCGAAAAATTGAGATCCGAGTAAAGCTTGCTCCCGCTCGTCTTGCCAATCTCTCCGCAGATCGTTTAAATCGACGGATGCGCTCGATGTTTCTAACTGTGCGTTCACCAGAAATTTTCTCTTCTCTCGGTTAGCGAGTCTCGCACGAATTCCAGAAAAAGAAATGAATGCGCAGGACGAATGAGAGACGAATCGGCCAGCTTCGCGTTGTTATCGGCAATTGCAGTAATGGCCGAAGTTAGAGAGAATCCAGGAAAAGAAGACTGAGCCAGAGAGAGAGAGAGAGAGAGAGAGAGAGAGAGAAAAAGAGAGAGTGAGTGAGAGGGAGAAAGAGAGATGATCACCGGCGGTGAAGATTTCTTCTTCGGAGTCTCGGCAGTTTCTGTATTTGTAATGACAACGAGTGAGACACGTCCAGTGCTCGTCAGAATTTCCGCGATTACAGCACCGGCCGGCGCATCGGACCCGCTTATAACGGCTGAAAGTCACGTGACCTGCGTGGGCGCTAAAATACGCATGCGCGAGTAAATATTTACACGTGCACTCCCCCCACCAGTGCCTGATTTCCAGCGAGACACGTGTTGATGATGGGCCTGACGTGACCCAAGACTCTCTCTCTCTCTCTCTCTCTCTCTCCTCGCGTCTGCCCAATCCGTTATCTCGGATCCTCCGCAAAATCTTCTGGATCATCGTCAAATATGGTCGTTCCCCCTTCCCCTCTTTCATGAGAAATCCATGAGAGATCCAAGCGTTAGAGAAACCCATGAGAAAACGACCCGCTCAATGTACGCGACTCATCGCGAACTCTACCTTATCTCCCGATACACAGGTGCGCTCGTCTCTGATGAAAAGAAACGATGACAAAGACCTAAATACCGCGAGTAGGGTAGAGTATCGCGTTCGTTCGTTCGTTCATTCGTTGGTTCGTTTGATGCTGCAATCGAGAAGAACTGTAAAGATAAGGCGCTTTGCATTTGACAACAAAGAAACAAACAGATAATAACTCAAGCATAGGCGAGTCCAAGATTAGTCGTGTCTGAGTTCTGAGATTTGCGAGATAATTGGCTTCTTATCGACGTACGTTGGCTGAAATCTAGATAAGATTGAGAGAGTTGAAAGCAAGCGAGCGTTCGCGAGAAAGAATGGGACCGCCGATCTTCCACCACCGCAATCACCACGTGCTTCTTCTCTCTTGGAGAAACAGACAACGAATAAACAAATAAACAAATAAACATAGAAAGGAACGAAGAAGCAATTTTTTGTTCGGTCGAGTTCAGAATTAGGTCCTTTCCTTTCAAGCTCTTGCGACTGATAGCGCAACGGTGCAGTTTTCGTGCAGGTATTTCTATTATTTCTGCGATTCTAGGAATGTGACAAAGCTATAAGCAAAAGCTCGGCTAAAAGTATAACATAACGAGGTGGTCAATAGGAAAAATAAAAAATTTCACAGTGTGCAGCCTGATATAGAAAAATCCTTAGTTAAAAAGCATAACATAGGCTAAAAGTATATAAGGCAACAGAAGGTGGTCAATAGGAAAAATAAAAATTTCACAGTCCAGCCTGATATAGAAAGATCCTTAGTATTGAAATGTTGCCCCCGTGGATTATTAATCGTAAATCGCTCGATACGCTTGAAAAACATCAGCGGATAGCACGGGTGTGCAAATTTTCACGTTGATGCGCTAAGGAAACGTTAACGAGAGAGGACGCTCGACGGACATGGAGAAAAACTATTTGGAGGATCTCGGTGGGTTAATAATTGAAAGACAGACAGAGACGGACTACCCTAAAATGGCTTTATTAACTCTTAACTTTACACGTTTCGAATAAGTATTACTTGTCATACCTGTAGATAGATATTATTCAATATTTCTTCATTTATTATCGAGATACGCTACATGGTCGCAAATTCGCGGAGCGTCCGTTAAAAGGTTCCCCTCCCCCTCGAGAATCCATCGGCCGATTCCTTCCGCAGGAACGAAATCGGGACGCTCGCGATGTTGAAAATCTCACACGCGTGGACCGTCGGATAAAAATAACGTTAAAATCCCAGGCATATGCGATCCTATGTATACTACACAACACATTCATATGCACTTTTTCCAATGAAACTCGCAACTTTTCCCCAGGAAGCAGCCAGTTATAAACATTTGCCTTAACCCTAGACCTCTTTATACATTTACAAAATATTTTTCACCATTCACCTGGCGAATCCCGCATCGGACATTTTCCCCCCTCCTCTCTCGAGCGATGATGATCCTCTTTTTCCAATGAAATCGGGACTTTCCTCTCAATTTGGATACAGTCCTTTCAGAATAAACGCGGCTTAACTTTAAGTAGAGCGATGATATGAATAGAAGCATGATATGAGATGTTGTTGGCTTGTTTATCGCAGATCACAGTCAAATTAAGCCCCTCCTGGGAGAATGTGGCCCCTGTGGGTGATGGGAAGCACCCTTGCTTTTCCAATGATTTGGAAAAGTTCGATAAAAACGAGAGGTTGTGCTGCTGGGTTTTGCGGAAAGGGGTAGGTAGGAGGAGGAAGAGAGGCGGGGGAGGGGGGGGAGGGAGCGATTCTCACTTTAAATGCAACGGACCGCTGGAACAATGGTACGTGGTTGCCTCGCTAAATTCTGCGATAAACAAGACGAGATGAGAGAATCCCTCGATTCTTTATAATTATGAAGACTCTACGTTACAAAGACGCGAATTAATAGTACAATGCATTATTTAGTAATTTAGCTTGCATACGAAAGGACTTATCTTGCACACAAGTTTCCTAACGCTCTCATTCACACAAGTAGCACAAACGCGTACGGGCTCGGTTGACACCTCTCTCGGCAACCCCCACAGTTGCCCAGTTGCTCGTGGGTTGCCCGAGGAGCATCGTTCGGTGGTACGCGAGTGATTTTTTTTTTGTTTTTTTGTTTTCCTTTCTATCTCCTTTCTCCCCTTCTCGTATTTCCTTTGAAAAATAAGAGGAAAGTATCGAGGTTTCGAAGAAACTTGCGATCCGCCACGAGTCTCGCACTCTCCATTGAAGGCACGTGAAATTATCGTATAGCGTATAGTAGCAGCGGCTAAAAAATTACAAAATTATCCTCGGAGAGCGAGTGTGTATGTGGATGTTTGTGTGTGTGTCTGGCTGTGCGAGGCCTACGAGGAGAGTGCGGAACTCGCGAGCCCTGGTCGAAACGCACCCTATCGCTCCGCGTCCTTTAAATATTAATCGTTAGATTTTTGGCTTGGTAACTATATAAAATCTAAATTAAATAGTTTCCTCCCCTTCTCCCTCTTCTCCTCTAATCGTAAGTCGATCCTCTTTTCCCATCGTCGATCGTAAATTTCGCCATGAAAAAATAAACGCAAGATCGGATTTGTGTGCGTCGAATCAATGAAATCCGATGAACCTAAACGCTTTGACGTTGGCCTCGCGGTATTCAAGCGTTGAGCTCTTAAATACTCGCGTGCCAAGATCTATCGAACGACAATTAGGTAATATACAATATTTATATTTATATTTATATTTATATTTATATTCATATTTATATTCGTATATATATATATATATATAATATATTTTTGTATATATATTATCATTACTTTTCTCATTACTCTCTGCATGGCCTACAGTGCCAATGGAAGCATTTGCTGTCATTTTTTAATGGCATTCAATGTTATTGTTTAAGCTAGTGTTAAAAATTAGATATAGAGAAAGAGAGAAAGAGAGAATAAAAAGAAAGACAGGGATAAACAAATAAGTCAGACAGAGACAGACAGACAGACAGGCAGGCAGAGAGAGTAAGAGCCTCCCTGCAAGTTCCCTCCCCCTTCCCCTCTGTTCGGAGCAGGAAGGAACAAACGCTTCGTATCAAAAGATTGTTCATGTGTTATAGAAAAATTCAATGCCGTCGTCGAACCTCTAGAAACTAGTCGGAGCTAGAAACCGGCCTCTATTTGGTTAGAGATAAATTCTTTTCTGGCAGTGTTGGTAGAGATGATCGTCATTATTAGTAACATCTTATTTAAAAAGAGAAACATGATCTTCGTTCGGTTTTTCGTTACTCGGAAAAAGTCGCATCGCTGCCGGCACTGAGTCTCACCAGCGTGAGAAACCGGACGTGACGTCAGTGCCCGAGGAATTAGATCGTGTTAGGTACCCTTATTGCTTAAGAAATGGCACTGATCGCTGAAATCTCGTGAATCTCGTTGCTGCCCGGAATTGACGCCGAGTTCAACCCCCGGGCTCCTACTATCCGATGTCTAAGCTAAATTTTCATGAGAGCAGCTCGTCGTTCTCTAAAGTTGAATTCGTTACGAAAGGCAACGCGTGATTTGTTTTCTATTCCGTTCCACCACCCTCGAAGGGTTGCTCGCGAAACTTACGTACGTAAATGATGAGAAAAGTGGTGGAGTTTCCCCAGGAGTGTCTGATGACGCAACGAACGCGCAAGGAGGTGAGTATGTGCGAGTGTGAGTGTGAGTGTGAGTGTAAGTGAGTAAGTGAGTAAGTGTGTTGCGAAATACGGAGTCCTCGCCAATAAACCGGCAAACTTTCATCCCTAAGCCACCACCTTTGGCAGAGAGCGGAGCTTAGCGATCGCCGTACACACCGAGAGCAACGCAGCCATCGATGTCGTTGCTGAATTTCTTACGGTAATTGTTGGCGTTTTGGCTTTGCGTGTGTATTGGGGAGTCTCCGAGCATTGCTAGCATATACTTGCGCGTGGGCGAGTGTACCGTGTTTTGTTAGGGAGGCACGTAAGGTGGCGGTTTCCTGTACGTGGGGGTGGGTTTTGGTCGGTTCTGCCGGGACGTGTCGCGATTCGTCGCGAACGGTGGCGGCGGCTGATAAGGTTCCTCGGAGTTTTCCTTCGGCAGCATTGGAACGTCCGCGCCATCCTCGGCCTTCTGATACTCCGGGGGTGGCAGTGGAGGCTTTTCCTCCTTCAGGATCACCGGCGATTTGTTACCTGTTGGCACGGACGAAAACCTTTAGACTTTCGGAACTTAAAATTAGAGCTCAGACTAATCAAACGAAGAGAGAGAGAGAGAGGGAGAGAGAGAGAGAGGTCTACCTGGGTCAGGCTTCTCGTCCAACTCGTCCTGAAAGATAACGGGGATCCCCTTGCTACGGAAGCTCTGCCTCTCGTCGTCCTGCTCACTGACGCTCATCTTTCCGATGCGTCTTCTCCTGTACAAGACGCAGGCGATGATTCCCGCGAGGATCAGCATGGCGGCGATGATGATCGCGGGTAGTACGAACGTCAGCAGGTAGTCGTCGTGGAACGTGCCAACCGACGTCGAGTCGTCCACCGGTGGCACGTAGTTGTCCGGCGAGTGGACCCCGGTCAATTCGCCCAGGCAGATTCCCATGGGGATGACCGTTATCATCTTCACCGGGAAGCCGGGTCCCATGACCTCACCCACCCTGTCGGTGACGGACCGCTGATCATTGTCGCTTTTCACCAGGACTGAGCGGAGTCTGTTGATCTCCTCGTGGGCGCAATACGATGTCGGCAGGGTCCGGTTATTCCACGTGATCACCGTGGACCCCTCGGAGATGCTCTCCAGAGATATCGCGCTGCTATCCCTGTCCCCGTACAACAGACTCAGTTTCTCGATGAAGTTCCGCTTCTGGAAAGCGGAGTTCGCGAACGACTCGTACGGAATGTCCAGGGTCATCGAGAACTCAACGGTATGTTGCATCGGTGGTGCGGGGTGAACTATGACTACCAGGCCGTCAGTGGCACTAGCACCATCCTTGTCGGTGACTATCAGCTGATACTCCTTGCGGCCGATGTCACTGCGTAGAGGAATTCCGTAGAACTCCTGGTTCTTACTGTCGAATTGCAGCCACTCGTGCGCCGGGATCGGTACTCGGTCGATCGTCAGTAGCGACATCCTCATGTTGCGGGACGAACCGTCCTCGGCATCGAAGAACGTGTCCTGGAACCATTGGAATCATTGGAACCGTTGAAACCGTAGCGATACGTGTGTTACACTTCAACTACGATACTCGGAAACTCACCTCTGGAACCTTGTAGACGAGCAGTTGGCCCACTGTGGCATTCACGTGATCCACCTGGTTCCTCGGTACAGGAGGAAAGTTTTGCTTAGGCTCGTACGTCGGCACTTGAGGTACTTCCGGTCCCGCTGGACGCAGTGCGCTCTCGCACTGACCGATTCCTTGGTAGACCACTCGCTTCACCCGGATCTCAGGTCCAAGGACTCGCACGAGCGATGCACTGGGATCCCCACTCGAGTCTGTTATCAAAACCTAAAGAGACAGTTTAGTGTTGATGAAACGAGTTCTAGAGAAACAACAGCAGCAGCAGCAGCGATCTCAACAACAACGTTGAACAGACGAGTGCTTACTCTCAGTAGTTTGTTGATATGTTGAGTAGGACACTCGTTGCTTCTGGGCAAACTGTCGTTGAACCACGTGAATATAGCTTGGATGTTGGTACGGTTGTCACGATCGATGTCGATGGACCTGACAGTGATGTGACTCGAATCGTAATCATCGTACAACTCGGCCAAACTTCGAACGACCTTGAGCTCCCAGTCAACGTCGGTGGTGAACGCGCTCCACTTGTCAATCTTTAGGTAAATGCTGAATTCATGATTGACGCTGCGACTCAGTTTATGTTGATGGACGTGAATGTCGAGTCTGCTGGTGACGTTCAATCCTTCGCTGTCCGCCGCCACCAGTTCATAGATCCACGTAGACACGTCGGTCTCGAGGGGCCTGTAGAAAAAAGAAACCAGCTCGATTCTCACCCGCTACCTCTCGCGTTTCAATCGACCAACGAAATACTCACAGTCCATAGACTTCTTGCGTGTGACTGTTAAACTGAAGCCAGTGGTTGGACTTAATGGGAGCTCCTTGCCAGAGGAGACTGAGCTTCAGTCTTCTGGTGTCACCGTCCTCGGAGTCGCTGAAGGTATCCTGCGGTATCACGTAACTCAATGACTTTCCAGCCGTCACTTGCAACTTTTTCAAGCTCTTGTCCTGCCTAGGTGGATTGTTTCTAATTGCAAATTCGGTGCTCTCTGTCGTTGTAGTCGTTGCCCTTGTTGCTACCGTGGGCGGCGTCGTGGTACTCGTTGTTGTAGTTGTAGTGTGCGTCGATGGTGTTGTTGTTGTTGTTGTTGCTGGTGTTGTCGTGTACGATGGTGGCAGTGATGGTAATGTTGTTATTATATAGGGTGGCACAGTAGACTTTACTCCACTGGTGTACGTATGGTATGGAGAAGTTGTCTGAGCAACAACCGATGAATTTGTTGCCGGGTTGTATGGGTATGGAGGTGGTGTGGTAGTTTGTAAATAGGTGGGACTGTTAAAATTGGTGTAAGCTGTAGTAGTAGCGTTCGTTGTAGTATAGAAAGACGTTGTGCTCGTTGTCGTGGGAGTCGTGCTCACCCGGAAATGTTGAGTAGTGCCAGTTGTTGTACCGTTCCACGATATCGTTGGCTGCTCCGTCGGCTAAACGTACGAAAGTTTCGTTATTTCAATTAAATCTTCCTCTCTTCCTCTAGTTTGGGACAATGATCGATCGACGGTGAATCTCCCGAGTAAAAATGAGGGAACACGATACGTGACAACAATGGAGTAATCTAAATCTATCGATAGAAAGCAAAAGACTGGACTGGGTTTCGCGTTCAGCATGGATTATCATACAAATGAGTGAGACTGAAGCAAAAAGCACGTAAGCATTACCTCATCCGCAGTGACATTTATGCTAGCGGTAGTGGATTCGATCTCTGCTGCCTCTGTGGTGACAGCGACGATTCCAGAAGTATTGGGAACATGAGTGACGATTTCGGACGGGGAATGGGTAGTAAATTCGGATGGAACATTGGGCAATATTGTTTCTGACGGAAAATCGGGGATTTTAGTTTTCTCAGTTTGATCCAGCGTTGTCTCCGATCTCGACTGCTCGCTCGTTGGAACAACAGTGGAAACACCAACAGTTGTATCCGCCGTTGTTGCCGTATAAGTATTGTTGATAACGGGCGATACAGCTACTGTCGTCGACGTTGTTGTTGTTGTTGTTGAACTTGATGGCACTGCAGTAGTGATGGAAGCGCTGGTCGAGGTGGTAGAGGTTGTCGTTGTCGTCGTTGTTGTTGTTGTTGTTGTTTCGGTGGTGGTGGTAGTCGATGGTGTGGTAAGCTGAGTTGTCTGCGAAATTGTTAGTAGATGCGATGTACGGCACGAAAAATTGGTTAGTTACATTCGAAGGAAGAATGCTAGAACTGGGCTTTCGTTTCGAAAACAAGAGACACACACACTTTGTACAGCGCTGGCTCTGCTCGAACATCTCAAAATCTCGATATCGAAGCAAGCCAACTTTGGACTATTCTAAAAGGCACTTGGAACTTTCACGATAAGCATGATCCCCTTAAGCAGCGTGACGAATGAGAGAAACGAGAACGAAAGCCATTTACAAGATGGACTCTTTATCCAAAAATCACTGTCATCGCTTCAACTTTCCAGACATGTCGAGGTATTTCGATACTTACGCTGACGGGTGCTGCAATTGTCGTTGCATTCAAACTGGAACCCAAGACATTTTGATCTACCGGCACGATATCCTTTTCGTCTATCTCTTCCATCTAAAAGAATCATTGTTCGGTAGGGAGAGAGAGAGAGAGAGAGAGATGAAATGAAATGAAATTTTGTGAATGGCATCCATGCGTTGAAACTCACTCTCCAATCAATCGTCTCTTCCCCATGATGATGACGATGGGGATGCTCGAGCGCAGAATTTTCCCTATCTTCGTTTCCATCGGGAATAAACGAGGGTTGTACCGGTGGTTTCGTGATTGCCTCATCCTCGTCTCCCTCCTCTGGATTATCCTCGTAATCGTCATCATCGTAATCTTCGTCGTAAGCCTCGTACTCGTCCATGAAGTCTCCCGAGCCAACTTCTCGTCGATTTCTCAGAAAGGAATTTTCATCCGTTTTCACGCGCCATAACAACACTGGAAGTTGCAGGACTTCGGCCAAAGTTCCATCTTTGGCTTGTTCGCGCAACTGTTTCACCAACTCAGATTGGTGGTGCCACAAATTGCCATTGCATCCCACCTAAAAGCGTTCGCCAGTTAGTGTCTTCGATAATTTCAGTTAGCTATCGATTAAACTAGGACGTACCTGCCACTGTATGGACGTCCAGTGTTTTTCCTTACGGTGTTTCACGTTTCCAGGTCCCGTGAGGATAATCGACGTGTCCGGATTCGTCATGTCTTTCACGCCATAAGGGTGCATCGAGAATGCGCTCTACGATCAAAGTCACTCGTTAAAGAAGAGATCTCAACTAGAAGAAGAGACTAACGACTTGGAAGATTGTGTCTAGCTGTACCGTGTGCAATCCTAGAAATCCTGCTAAATTTTCAATGGCGTCGACTTTCGTCAGTGGCGACAAGTTTTCGAATCTCGCATCAAGAACAATCGTGAGGAGCGTCTGTTCCTCTCCTATATCGCAATGCGTCTGGAAAAGATATACGTAATTGCAATTGTTGCCCCACTAATGGTGCTTTTAAAGTTAAGAGCGTGTTGATTAAATAAAAAATGCCGGGGCACGCATAGCAAGACGCTGACGTAGAGTGTTATCAATTGGTATCAATCAACAACATCGCCGTACGAGTCCAATTTCTTTACGAGACTGAAACGTGACATCGTTGCGATATTTTGCACGATGCATCTGCGTTTTCGCATCTGCATCTGCATCTGCATCTGTATCTGAGAAACTCTGGCATAGGAGTGCCGGCGCGTCGTACCTTTCCATCTTTGTGCTTGACTTCTTCATTTTTCTCCGCTATAACCTGGATCGTGAAAGTATCTTTGGCTACGTCGCCCTCTTTCCCGAAGGCCTTGACACTTATGTGGTGGCTGCCAATATCCTTTTTCGATGGGACACCCAACAACGTGGCGGCTGGTTCATCGTAGTACAACCAGCGTGGTAGCAGGTGTCCAGATCCCGTTCCATGAGCCTAACAATATTTACCAATAATCCATTAACAATACATTTTAGACGCGCTTGTGAGAGAAAAACTAAACTAAACTCTAACTAAACTATCGCTAAAAAGAGCAATAGAGAATCGAGGTAGTGCCACGGTCCTTTAACTCGAAGGATTTCGCTAATGCTTCGAGATAAATGAAAGTACAAATATGGATTTGGCGAGATGCTGAAGAGTAAACAACACGGCGCAGGGTTAAATAAACCTAGGAAGCTGGGTAGTACAGGATCAGCGGCTTGCAGTTGGCGAGTATCCAAGGCTCTATCCAAGGAGCACCGATGGAAAGAACCGGGGGGAGAGTCAAAGAGGAGTCTATTAAAATAAGAAGCACGACTTTTATTAGCGAGAAGGAAGGGACGAATGGATAGAGGTTCATGCCAAGTTGCTAATAATACATCTCTCGAGACTATTAATGAGCATGGATAAATCTATGCAGACAAGGTGCGCTTTAGGCAATGGGAAAGAATACTAACGACAAGGTAAAACCCACGAGTTACCCACGAGTGGATGATGATGAATACATCGAAATAAAACGGAGATACGTACTCTCGAGGAATCGACGGAAACAACGGTCGTAAGGAAAAAAGGAGGGAAGAAGGAAAAAAAAGGGAAAGAAAGGAAAAGAGGTGGAGAAAAGGAAAAAGAGAGAAAAAGAGAGAGAGAGAGAGAGAGAGAGAGAGAGAGAGAGAGAGAGAAAAATCACCAACCTCGTAACGATCCACACTGCCAGAAAAGGCATTTCTGGGTATCCTCAGCTTGTACACGTGACCAACCGCGATAATCGCGCTTGGTAGACCCCACAACATTTCGAAGGGTTTTCTCTTCTCCTTGACGGGAGAATGGTGCTCATGGTGCTCGATCTTCCTCTCATCGTGTCGGTGAATGGCGACCGGTGCGATCGTACTCTCCTCGTCGTCAAACACCAAATCGTCCTCCTGCAAGGTCAAGCCCAGTGCCAGTGGCAGGACGAGCAGCAGGAGCAGGGCAACCTTCTTCATTTTGCAGACTCTTCGCTCACTCGATCGCTATCATACCATGCTGATACGACCTGTGGAACGAGAGAGAAATTTAGTCGGGGACTCCGAGAGGAGAAATGCTCGCGCGAGCGGCGCCTAACTAATAAAGTCCAGTCGCCGGTTTTTCGCCATTACATCGTGGCCAGTAACGAATCTTTATAAATAGCGATGGTGCAAGCCAGCGATAACCTGAGAGGAACTCGTGAAAGCAGATTCATCTCTTCTAGTTATTTTTAAACCGACCAGATATCTCGCTGTTATTGAATCGCATTGCAAAAAGAATAGGCATTCCGCGCGCGAGCGCGATTTTACGCTTTTTCTCTTTTTCCTTTTTCTCCTTTCCTCTTGTTTTACCAACTCGAACAGATGTCGGCCATATTTAGAAGGCGACGTCTCAACGCAATTCCAGTACGAGGAGTTTGCTCCGGACGTCTAAAACGTCTGCCAATCAAAACCCTGGGAATTCCACGAGGAAATCTCTCTGTCTGTTTGTCCGTTCGACCGTCTGTCTATCCGTCTGTCTATCCGTCCGACTGTCTGGCATCGAAAGCCTTTAAAGAGCATCCCAGATAAATCGTCTAGTCTGCCACTGTGAAACTGCGACACTACTTTTATTAGCGGGAACTCGCTCAGCCGGTAAATTCCGCCATTACTACCACTGAGTCATTGATCCTTAAACGTAATTTATTCTTTCTCATGGGCGTGTGGGGATATTAAAGGCCAATTGTGATCGTGGTGCTTTCACTCTCTCTCTCTCTCTCTCTCTCTCTCTCTCTCTCTTTTATTCTTTCTCCATTGGTACTGACGCACTGCTTCTTGGCTTCGACCAAGAACAATGGAACATTTTCGTCAGAGGAGTGGAGCGAGTGCCTCAAATGGTACTCTCAACGATAGCCAATAAGCCATTGACTTTTCGCTATGGTGCGTCGTTCGCTCGTATGTATCAAGTTGCGTTCCGCTAATTGGCTTAATCGGTCTATGACTTCATGCTCCTGCGTCGTCGCTTATGGTAAACGCAGCGCTCTGTCCATCCTCGATCTCGATCTCGATCTCGGTCATGAACGCGATGTCTGACGGTGGTGGTGGTGGTGGTGGTGATGGATGACGGGGTGGATCCAGCGGAAGAGGCGAATGAATTTTAGCAACGAAACCGATCTCCGATTGCTCGAGACGATCCCAATTACTGGCGTTCGCGCGAACGCAACGGGTGATGCAACGAGATCGTTGTTGAGTCACGAATATCGGAATGGCTCTAATCGGAATGGGGCCATCGCGGGTTACCGGACTCCTCGCGCGGGGAAGAGCGCGAGGTGCTCGCTGCTCCCTCGTTGCTCCTCGAAGGCTGAGACGTGGGTGGAGACAATCGAGCTTCAACCCGCGCATTGGAACGCGAGCTTTTTATAGCAAGCTCGCCGTGTCCTTCCAGTATTACGGTAATATGCAATCGGCCAATCGACCCACATTTACCCATTCGCTCGTTCCAGTTGATACGTAATTAACGGCGGCATCCGTTGCACCAACCGCCAAGTAGAATCGCTCCAGCGAAAACAACTTGGCAACTTGCGCAAGCCGCTTACGTTACGTTCAAAACTTATTTGCGCCTTCCATGGTGGTGTTTTCCCTCGCACTCGCGTTTATCTGGAGAGAAAAACGCGCGGGCCGGCCGATTTCTGCTCGGTATCGACCGATTTATCCGCCTGGTCGATGTAGGCGTTGACGTTGATCATTCGGCTGTATCGCGAATGATGTCATCCGCGCGGTTTACATGGCAGAGCCGAAATTGAGCTGCTGCACGTCGCTCTATATTTAAATCGCACGGGCACTTGGCAGGATCTCGTCGCGATAAATCGGAGTGAGTCGGGTGGTCTCCGCATCTCGGTCAAAGGCATCATCCCGCCGTTCTTATCAAGCAGGATTGTACGGTGAAACGGGAGGGAGGGAGCTGCAGGTGGCGAGAGTGCATCGCGTACTCTCGGGGAATCGCAGGAACGGAGTCAGCTGTTCGCTGGACTATCGGGCGCCAGACGGAAACGTTGTATATATGTCACGAAGAATAATCCATATCGCTCGATGAATGCACAACTCGGAAATTGCTGGATATCACGTGCGCACCCCATCAACGATGCGAAGAAACTTATAAACGACATTCGCGGAACTTTTCATTGTACTTTCTTCGTGCGCTTACCAACTAACTTGCAAACGAGCTCGCGATGACTTATGAGACTCCGGCGAGCAAAGAGACATTATTTCCATAAGTGTGCCGGGAATGATTTTATAAGAACTTGATCGTTCCGCTACGCGATTTCCTAGTTTCGGCCAACGAGATTTCCTGAGATTTCAGGGGGGCCGCGGGGGGATCTCTACTGGAAACGCACGGCTAATTGGTGTCAATGTACGCGCGAAACTTCCGCGTACGGACGAAGGTTAGGAAACTTGCGTGCTTATTCTTAGACCTAGCGAAGGGGTCATCGATTGTTCTTGGAATTGGACGTCCTATAGGTTTTATAAGCTTTTCACATTTCCAGTCCGCGCCACTACTCTATTTCCGAGTACTCGTCAAGTGTGATAAGTCAAACCGACGAGAATATAATTCCTCGATCTCCGTCGCTGTCACTTTTTAACGAGATTCCAAACAAAGTCTGGAAATTCCCGGACGCTTCCTTTTACGTGCACGCACGTACGCACGCACGCATGCATGCATGCATGCATGCATGCACATTCATCGATTAGTCATCGGTGTTTGTGTTTCAGCATTGATCGCACCCTGTAGTTTCCGTCGATTTGCAAAGACCTACCGAAAATCTAAGAACTTGCATGATTCGGAGCAACGCCGAGATATTTTAGTCATGTCGGAAAAATCTTGCAAAATCCACGTGACGTCTTCTAAGCGAGAGAGATATTTATCGGATATCCAGCGGATACAGACAGCGGAGATAGCAGTTTTATTGGAATATAGGAGAGTTGGAAATAATGGAGAAAGAGAGAGAGAGAGAGAGAGAGAGAGAGAGAAAGTTCACGTTGAATATCGATTTCTTGTGTTGCGGACTATTCGTAAATTCCACAAGACGCGATATTTCTCGTTGCTGAACTCATGATCGTAGCCACGCGTAAAATTTTAAATGGCGACATCGGGCCATGGCGGCTGCCTTCGATAAAATTCGAAGGCAGCAGCCGCGAATGAAAGTTTAACAGAGAACGACGTACGAGCCGCGGGCGGCGTACAGGCCTCTCATGATCTAAATTTAAAACGACCCCAACTTCGTTGGCTTCGTCGAATTTCCTAACGGCAGCGGCTAGCTTCTCGCTTTTCCTCCAAACCAGATGCAAAACAAATCGAGATTGTTTTGTATCTCCTCGGAGAGATGATACGAGCGATCCCGCCGTTGAGAATTTTCAACAAATTTGCTCACGAGGCACACGGATTCGCTGGGAGATTCGTTGGTGCGCTAGTTAAAGAGCAACTTTATCGGGAATGTGGCAAAGGGCAAAGGCCGGGAAATGCGAATGATCCTGGGACTCGACGAGGTACCTGCTTCCCCCAGTAGAATCGAGTCCTGCGAAATTAGCGACGCTGTCCAGGGCGATGAGAGAAATTTGAAACGTTTGCGCGATTTTCCCTCTTCGTCCGGCGGAATCGCTGAAATTTTCAACGTAACGCCAAACGATCCAGTTTCGCGAGTGGTCTGTCGTCTAGGGCAAGCGGAAAGCGTCGGACGCCACACAGTTGGCGGCCGGTTTTCAGCGAGAACTTCAAAGGAAAATGCAATCCAGCCTCGATATATTTCTGGCAACCTGACGCCCTTTGATATTGATCGCTGCCGCCGCTCCTGGCACCCTTGCTACTCCCGGATACGCGAAACGAAAAGGCCACCTCCTCCTTTCTGCTTGCTTGCTTGCATGCCTGTCTGCCTGCCTGCCTGCCTGCCTATCTGCCATTTCACGAACTACCTGTGGAACTATCGAAATCGCCAACCGATTCCTTTCAATAAAATCGCGCGAAAATTCATCAAATCAGCGCGAGAGAGCGTTGATGCGACCAAAGACCCGGATAAATTCCGAGTTGGGCGAGTCTCCTCCCAGCTTACACGTGTTTCGTAGCTCGGCCAGGGTAAAACTATTTTCCTTTGATTCGAGAACATCCTGTCTCGCCTTGATGTATCCGGATGCTTCGGACTCATCTGTGTTTACATCTCCATCCCCGGCTACGTTTACACTGCCTGTATTCTCGATTGCGATTTCACCTACGCAGTCCATCCCCACCTACGCAGAGGGAAATTGAAAATCCTCTGGAATTTACGAAAAAGCTTCCTCGAGAAAGCTCTTAAGTACAAAAGCAAAAGAAAAACTCCGTGATAATAACGAATGATGAACTTTCGCAGGAGCCATTTTCCTGTCGAATGGGAGAGGGGAGGGGGGAGGGCACTCCTGGGACTTTCTGTTTAGCTTAAGTTTCCAGCGGTTCCGGCTTGAGGCAGCCGGCTGCGCTTTTTCTTTCTCTCTTTTTCCTTCTTTTTCCTCCGACGTCCGACAGGGTAGTAACCGATGCGAATGAGGTTAAAATCCTCGAACGAACGCCATTAATGCACAGGCTCGCTCGGCTTACTTAGCCTGCTTTTTGCGGATAATAGCATATTCTTCATCGGTGATACCGAGGGAAATTTCTAACAAAGTTAAATCTACCTCGTGTATCAATTAATTTCTTATTAAGACGCTATCGCCTTCGTCCCATCGTCCTTCGGGATGCCCGGCTCCACCCCCCCCCCCCTAATCAAGTCAAGTTTCCCACAATACTCGCGTTTAATTAGCCGGGACGATTTTAAAACGATTCTACGTCTCTTTCGTTTCGGCAGCTGCAAGCACGAATAATTCTTTTTCCAGAGGTTCGCTCGTCACAAAATTCACAGGCCAAGGGGTCCTCGTATATTCCACCAAAGGGTGGAACCACCCTCTGTGAGGTTTCGTGTTTTCAACAAAGAGAATCGGAAGTAGGCAGAGCAGCAAAAAGGTCCTCGGATTTCTCTGGATACTCGATAGCTTGTAAGTTTTCTCCTCTTAATTAGAAAATTGAACAGATTTTGTATTCGGTATTCGTCTTCCCTGCATCGTCTTGTTTCGCTTATACCGCGATACCAATCATTTCTGCCGACATTCTCATTTCCCAGGCATGGAATAGTTTTATTATCTCGGCTCACGAAAAGGTAGCTATTACATTCAGCGAAGAGATAGTCAAAGGAAACATAAATCAGATTCCACATCTCATTCACTTTGTCCCGGCTTTAAGAAAAGTTTGCAATTTCGTAGGTGTACACTGTTCGTTTGTGAAAAATTTCAATGTTCTCCCCTCGCCTATTTGTGCGAATCTTTCAGCGAATTTTTCTCTTTTCCCTTCCCTCCCCTCCCCTTCTCTTCTCTTCTCTTCTCTTCTTTCTTATTCCTTTCTATATTTTCACCATTTATTTCGAATTCACGCAAAGCAAAGAAGAATCTGCTTCGTCGAGTGCCGTTAATAAAGCGGTCGCGTGTTTTCCCATAATCAGGAGCGGCTTACTGCGGCTCGAACTCGTCGTCAGGTAGGTCAGTCTGGAAATTCAGTGTGTGCGGGCGAACACGCTGACGAGGCACGAAGCTGTCAAATATATTTTCGCTGAAAATTGATTAAGCAACGAGAAAAGCCGCTGGAAAAACCAGCCGAGTCTCGAGAAAATCACTCGTAACTGGTTAATTTGGGAAAAGGTTTGGGAGTTTCCGGTGGCACTCCCAAACGAATAACGAAAACTCACTTGTCCTGCACGGAGCAAACTCTGCAGGTTCTCCCGAATAATTCGATTTACGAATAATCGCCGAAACGCGCGCACGAGGTTCGGCACGTGAAATTTATTTAAAAACGCGCGCTACGATAAAACTATCCCACGCTGCAAGCTTTTATCGGATATAAAAAGTAAACAGAAAAAACGGAAAAAAAAGCGAAAACTCTAGAGCAATATGATCACGCCCGAGGGGGATCGCGCGTTTTGTGTTTGCCGTGAATCTAACGGGGATGAAAATGGGGGGGGGGGGGGAGAACGTGGAAAATCGGCGATCCCGGAATCGAAATTGTTGGATGAAACGCGCAAAAGCCCAGCGAGACTCGTCGTCGTGGACGAAAAACCACTGCAAGATTAATGACGATCATGCTACCCCCTGCCGAGTCCATTTTCCTCACGGAAACTTTTCACCCTCCGACGCTGCTCCGATATTTATTTTCTCCCCATCCGTCTTGATAAGTATCAGGACGACAACAACGAGTATATTCCCGCTCTCGGTATATCCAAATTTATTTGCGCGTGTAAAATCGCGGAGAATATTTTTAACGCTTTAACGCAGTCTTATTTATTTATAAGTATCAAGGGTAGCTTTCGTATATTTGTTTTAATCAAGCAAATGGACGGTGGAAAAGCTGTTTGGCGAGGAAAGTAAATCGATCGGCGGGGATCGGTCTGTTTTGAGCTGAGTCGATCCAGACGAGGTTCCCTTGACAAATGTTTTCTAAAATTAACGCGTGACTGATTCACGGGTTCCGGCTGGCGATCCCCCGTGGATTGCAATTGCGCGCTCAGTAGAAAAGCCGGAGCTGCAGCGAGCAGAAATAACCGAATATACGGCGTGGCCGGCCTGCACGGAGAATCGAAGCTTTTCGGTAATTAAAAAAGCTCCGTGGCTAGAGAAGCGGTGCTGTGCCCGGAAAATTCTGCGAGGAAACTCGGAAGTTCCGGGGTGGGTGAACGGAGGTACGTCGGTGAGAGAGAGAGAGAGAGAGAGAGAGAGAGAGAGAGAGAGAGAGAGAGAGAGAGAGAGAGAGAGAGAGAGAAACCAAAAGAGAAAAATGACGATAACGTCACGATACTTCCGGAGAGCAGCCGAGTTTTCCCAGAAGAATTTTCCCGAATTTCTCGCAAGCCGTACGAGAATATCCTTCTGAAAATTCTAAGACCCCGTGTGGTCCGGGTGGAGGAAAAGAGACGACCTACGCCGGCATCGAGTTAAAACCGAATGCAGCTTGAAAACCGGTCTTGCTTCGGTCGTTTATTGCGCAATAGCGAGCGTTGAGATCTTCCGAACGGCAGGTTGCTGTCGGTCCTGTTTTGCCCGAGTGGAGGCGCCGATTTAAAAAAGGAGATCATCGCCGAGGACTGAAGGGGCGCACCCGGCTTTCCCGTGAATCTCGTCAAAGGATTCTCGGTCTCGAGTTTTGTCGGTGGCTTCACGCGGACTCTCTCTCTCTCTCTCTCTCTCTCTCTCTCTCTCTCCTCTCTCTGTACGCCATTGGTTCCGGGGAAATGCACCGGTGAGGAAGAACTTGAAGGAATCTGTCCCCGTTCTCAATGACTGACAGTAGAAATCGGGTTAGAGAAATGCTCGTCCCACGCAACGTCGGGAATTTCATCTCGAGGGCCCTTCTTCCACCGACCGCTGCCCGTTCCTCGCCAGGAACAGCCAGGAACACGTTACGCGACGCCACGAACAGCGTCGAAAATCGACCGTGCCAATTAATTCCACCTAACCAATTAGACTCGTCGTTCTATAATTAACGGCGGGAGCACGGGCATAATCGGCTTGGACGTTTGCTCGTTGCCACGCGGCGACCGAGGTGAGGCGACTCTTCGTACGTTCAGTGAAAACCATCCGCTCCTTCCTGTCGTAGAATTAGAAAGATCGCAGGTAACACAATTACCACCACCCTCCCACCCTCTGCTCGATCCTCACTTTCCACATCGTAATACCATTTATAGGATTCTCGCTAATACAGCAATCGACGGGACTGGCTCTCCTAATTAGCGGAGATTCTGCCCTCGATTTTACCTGGATAGGGGGATGAAAAGTTGCCTTCGAACGAGGAGGGAGTGGCCAATAATCAAAGATATTTCATCGTCTTTTCCAACTATCCTCTCGCTGTCTCCTCTTCTTCCGCAAATGCTGCGGAGAGACACGCGCTAGTGGTAGAGTAGCTCGATTCGAATAATTCATGGACCAATATTTTCCTGGCGTATCATCACCCCGGAAGGATATTCGATTATTATCTTATTGACAGTGCGCAGGACCTCGCAGGCAGATTATTTTTCCATCTATTTTATACGGAGAGAGAGAGAGAGAGAGAGAGAGAGAGAGAGAGAGACAGAGAGAGTTCCGGTCCAATCGATTTTATCATACGTTTCTCTGGCGTTGCCTCTTAATTGAATTCGATGCGAGTCAATGAAATGTTTCCTTCGCCAACAGCATCGTGTAATTCTCGTGGAAAACCCGTGCTCGGTATTGGCCGAGTTAACACTTAATTAAAGCGCGCGGTAAACCGATAAACGGACGAGTAGTTTCGTGTTTTAGCCTCCTGTTAGCGAGTGCTAAGGTTTACTAGCATTGTGGTAACGAGCCTCGTTCTGCCAGTCGACTCGCAATTCTCCCGATGAGAACGTTTCTGCGGACGGATGAAATTTTTTCTTTTCGAGTCCCTCGCGATCTTCACCGTCGGCATATAACGGGAAATTCCGACGAAAACTGTGAGAACCGGAGAATCTATATCTCGGCCTCGGGGCGTTTGCACGGGGGGTGCGCGGGGGTCAATGCGCGACACAATTAGAGTCATTGACGCGTCCACGTGAAAATGGCGTCCGCCACGGGTCTCATCAGCGGCGTTGTCGCCATTAATTCAGGGGACGCAGGCGGCGAAAATCACCCGTGTACCCACACTCTACGTGCATCATCTCGTGCTTCAATTAGCGTAATTATCGCATCGCATAATTAGCGATCGCGGTCGCGGTCGTGTTCGCATTCGCACTCCCACTCGCACTTCTTCTTCTTCTTCTTGGAAGAGGTCAGAGAAAAGCAAAAGAGTTCGAGCCAAGAATCGAACTCGGCCAACGGGCGGACGATAAAAAGGAAAGTGAAGGAAAAAAGAAAAAACGAGTTAGCAACAAGTTCGCCACATGCGTTGCTTGAGCGCGCTCTCTCTCTCTCTCTCTCTCTCTCTCTCTCTCTCTCTCTCTCTCTCAAAAAAGGGGACGATCTAGGGAAAAAAAATTTCGGCGGTACCTCTTCGAAGTCTGCGGCGCTGCAGTTAATTAAATTCTGCCGGCGACGCTCATACGCGTTTACGAGCAATTTTTGTAAAATCGGCGCGAAACTTCTTTCCTTGCAACGCGAGGCGATTGCATCGTTGCGTAATTTGCGCAGGTGAGGCGACTTCGATGGGACGATGCACCAAGCGTTCCCCCCTCCCGCGCGCTATCTAAATTATTCGATCAGAGAGAATAGCGGGACTCCGAGAACCGGCTAATTCCAGGCCCCGGGACGAGAGATAATTTTCTCTCTCTCTCTCTCTCTCTCTCTCTCTCCCTCTCTCGGTTAACGCGAAGTAATTGAATTTCCCCCGAGATTGCAAACATCTCTCGATTTAAGAAGGTCTCTCGACGCCTTCGGTGCTCTTGGGCTAGAAAATCGCTGGAGATGGAGCGAGTCGTCGGAGGGTTGGCGACGGAGGGGGTGAGAGCGAGATCCGCGGAATCGTTCGGTCGTTAGCGAGCCCCGTAAAAAGTAGCCGCCGCCGCCGCCGCCGCCGCCGCCACCGCAAAAAAATGACCGGGTCGATGATGCGTAATTTCTTGTGCATCCACTTAATTAGATGGCCATTAATCGGACGGTGAATATCGACGATGACGCGCCGCTTTTTGTCGATCGCGCTCGCCAATAAAAGGAGCAGGAACAATGTTGGCTTTCATCGCGAACTGAAGGAAAGTTTAGTGCGTTAGGCAAACAGTTGAGTTTAGCAAGCTCGAACTGAGGAAGCTTTAAATGAGAGTGCGGCGATTAAATTGACTTACAGCCGCCATTTTGCGAGACGGGTACGACCGCGTGTGCGTTATAGCGCGTGCGACCTCCGACGGACGCTGATCAGCAGCTCGTGGATCGTCGATAATTTCCTCGACTTCGCTAATTTTCACGAGAGAAAATGTCCCTGGGGTTGGTTGACTCCCGAGGAAAATTCTAGGAATCCGATTGGTCGTTGGAGGAACAATCGCGTCTACTGTTATCCTCCTCCTACGATAAACGCCGAATACCCCGGCACGTGAGTCACTCGTTAAGTTCCGGGGGGCACCTTTTCCTTTCCTCGATCTTCTCTCTCTCTCTCTCTCACACACAACGTTCTTTTATCTCGCGAGACAATGACCTCCGCGCGCAACGGTGTCCTCACTTTGTGCTCGCTGACCACGTGACCCCGGCAATTCCACGAGGACTCACGTACGGAGCCCTCCAGGGTAACCATCTCGCGCTGAAAACCTTCCTGGAAATCTCCCGGGGAAATTTGATCCTTTGTCTCTCTGAAAGAGAGAGAGAGAGAGAGAGAGAGGGACCGAGGGACCCACCTATCGCAGGAAGGACTCGGGATCTCGCAGATACTTCGACACCGGCTGACCGTCGTATTTTTCCCAATTTCACGTTTTCAATTGAAAGAGGAAGCGGAACGAACATCCTCTATCAGACGACGACTACTAGCAGCTGGCGTCATTGTCTTCCACGAATGGTGAGTCGCGCCCGCGACTATTTTTCAGAGTGATTAGATAATTGAATATGTATTCATGCTAATATCTTCCGAGTACCCGAGGAGAATCATCGGGGCTAATCAAACAAGGAGAGGGGGTTGGCGGGGAGCTTCTCGCCCAATTTCCTCGTTTGGGAACGGAACGAGCTACTTCGAGGAGTCGCGCTGTGTTACGGGGAGCGGAAGCGTCTTTGGGGCACCTCTCCAAAGGTCATGCCAGGCACGTAAAGCTGGTCCATGTGGAGACCGGGCAAATTGCCCCTAACCCGGTTAACGTGTCCTGCACTTGCTTACCTGCTTGCTCGCTTGCTTGCATATTCATCCCGACTAACTCTTCGTTCTCGATTGGATCACAGTAATCGAAGCTCCGCGCTTCTGAATACCGATGAAAAACCGGCAACAGATTTTCTGGCGAATCACCAGCCGATAAATATTCATCGAACACCCTTGGGGGACCGTTTCCCCCCTAATCTGTTTCATCCCCGAGCGATAAGATCCCCGATAAGGATGCCCGTTCCGAAATGGAAGTTCTTCGGCCGAGGAAGATCGCAGTTTTACACCTTTGCCGATAATTTTCGTTTTTGCTATCGACCTCTTTAAATTTGGTGTTGCCACTACTTCTGCCACCGTCGTCGCCGCCGCCACCACTTTTTTACGTTCTGGCCTAACGTATCTTATCTATCTTACTGATAAGACGCAGAAGTCGAGTACCTTAGGGCTTGAGCGAGAATTGCTCCCGCTCTCTCTTTCTCTGGAAATTCTTTTTGGAAGTACCAGCCAGAGCCACCCAGCCGTTTTTCCAGCTCTCGTTGCTGGCAGTCCGGTTTCTCCGAATTTTCCAGCGTGATCGATTTTTATTCGCGATACTCTTCCCGGTACACTCGCCTTAGAAAATTTTAGGTCCAAAGGGCAAATACTCGGCAAAGACACGTTCGAGTCTCCTCGGAAGAGGAACAAAGTTCTTCTTCAGTTTCGCTCTCAGCATCAATTTCATACAGTCGTAACTGGGACCTTGTTTAATCCGAGGACTCGCTCAAAATAAATACACGAAGCTTTATCGCGACTCGTATCGCGACTGACGCAATCAGAAATCCAGCGACGAATAAATCAAGACCCGCCCTCTCGAGAAGAAAATCACAAAACGAAAGTTGCTCCGCAAATGCTGGACTGGACCGTAAAACCCGAGTCGAGTGTTTAAACAGCAGCAGCAGCAGCAGCAGCAGCAGCGAGCCGTAGGATTTTTGCACAGCTTTAACGACTGCTCTTCGCTTTTCCTCTGGCCTGCCAAGATGCCTGAGAAATGACTCAGAACTCGGTAAATTTATGTGGCCAGAAGAAACGAGAATAAAGCCTATAAATGAAATAAATCCAATAGATTCCAATAGCTTAAGGAAATAAATCAAGCGAATCGACTTGCCGCTCGATTGTTCTCTTAATTTCACGGAGGAAAAATTGAGCAAAGTACAAGGTAAGTGGTAACAGTGGACGTTTTTGTAGTTTCATTGATGCTGCGAATCTTTGCTAACTCGTAATAAGAAAATGATTTAGATAGCGCGTGTTACTGATATCACGAGCACACACTCAATTATCAATTAGATAACCAGAGTCAGTGATTGCAATGTGTTCTAAACATATTTATGCGATAGGTAGTGTATATATATATATGTGTGTGTATGTGTGTGTGTGTGTGCGTGTGTTTATATATCGAGGATTGTACAATCTCTGGGAGACTGTACGGATATCAATGAAGCACAACTAATTCAACCGAAGAGGAACGAGTTTTTCTACCTCTTCTCTTCTCTTATTTTCTCTTCTTTCTTTCTTTCTTTCTTTCGTAGTTCTTTCTTCCTTCCTTCCTTCCTTTCTTTCTTCACTGCTTCTCCCTCTCGTGAAACTGAGAGCCACCGTGGTAAGCTAGACGATAGCTTAGGTGGTAGCAGGATCACGTTACTGAAGACCTAGCTCATCATTTTCCAAGATTCTCTTTTAAAGGGGGAGACTGCATCAAATCATTACAAAGAACAATTTCTTCGTTAAAATTTAGACGGTCCTCAAACGTTGGATTAAATTCTTTCTGAAAATCTCTTCGGACACGATAGATTTCGACGGAAAACAAGAATCCCCTCTTTATAGAACATATTAAAAAGATTACGCGCTCTCTTATTCTTCGAGGCGAGAAATAAAATGGAGAAAATCTTATGACTTGCATAAAAACTGACGCCACGCTCGAACTATTGGTTTTTGCTCGCAAGTTCATAGGACACGAATCAATCTATTCTTGAATATGCGTCGAGTGCCACCGGGTAGAAGTCGATACGATGATTTCAGTTTTTTAAGTAGATGCGTACAGCGAATGTAAAATTGCGAATTCGTTGATCAGTGCTTCGAATATCCTTTGTCAGAATCGACCGCATCCAGAGGTCCGAAAGCTTGAAAACCTGAGAACGGCATCGGTGAGTTTTATCTTCGCGCATGCATGCTCATAATTATTATACGTTTTCGCGTAAAGGCGGATAGTCGCGAATCTTGAATCCTCGGATAAAGGAAATTTTTCGCCTGGCGAGAAGAGCCAAGGAGCATGCCTCTTTAAGAAGCACCGCTATTTCTAAAATCCTCGTATAATCAAGCCATTCATCTCCTCTCCTCTCCTTCCGAGTCATTCATCATTATCGGACAGATAAGATTTCAAGGCGCACTTTGTTCCTCCGAGTTATTCCTTAAGGTAGTCTCTCTATCTTCGGTTTTCCATTCCTCCTGTAAATATAGCTTGCGCGATTTACCAAGTTACTCTTAAAGAGGTGGGATCGAACGGACGTGGACGACGGTAGACGTCCCATTCATAATTCGCGGAAGACACCTACGCGGTAAGCGACACATTCTCGTGTCGCGCAAAAATCGCAGCAGGTCCATCGACCGCGAAGAACAGTCGCGTGATGAACGATGAACTCGATGAACGATAGCCACGAATGAAAAAATCCCCTATCGTCTCCGGAGATACCGGTCGTCGCCTCCCGAAGACGATCAAGATTGTCCCCTGCCACCTCGGCCCATCTTCTTTTCACCTTGTCTCGGTGCTTCACCGAGGTGGCTGACTCCCGGGGATATTTGGCCGTTGCTATCGCAAGGGCAGCGGCACCTCTCTGGTTTTTGCGAGTCGCGGGTTACTTTACTCTCGCTGAGATTCCAAGCAAACCCATTGTCCGTACGGTGGAAAGTTAAACAAGCGCGATGGATCGATAGCGGCATGGATTAGAAAATGCGCTATCGCGTAAGAGGAGGGGCAGGGGGAGGAGAGAGAAGGGTTAACGACTCGTTAATCGACACAGTTCACTGTCAAAGTTAAACGGCCGCTATCGATCCACTAGGAGCATTGCGCTCTCTCTCCGCGCTACTCTCGAAGCCGCTACCGATATTTTTCTCGCTGAAGGAGTTATGACTGCGATATTGCCAGGAGATTCCCCCCCCCCCGGCCCCTGCCACTTATCGATCCTTTGAGTTATTACCAGGGCGTCTTGCCGGTTCCCATAAACCTCGGGGAAATGGATAATTGATCGAGCCCGAAAGTGCCGCGCGGCCTCCGCCTCTGATTTCGCTCCGCGAGTCAAAGTCTTTTCCGCTTCCAGCGGAAGTGGGCACCTGTGTCGGAACTTTCGTATCCTGGGGACGGGCGAGCAACAAGGTTCCCCTCGTACCACCGGAAGACACCGAGCGAGCAAACGAGCAAATTCCGCCTTCGGATTCTCAGACGGGAACTCTGCGACGATGAGTCGTAGTGGAAACGCTATCAACGTTGTTTCAACCAAGTCAACTCGAGGTTTTTCCCCGTTTTCCCTCGTGTCCTTCGGAACTTTTTGCGTTCCCCTCACCCGCCCTCGCCCATCGCGCATTCGTGTAATTATTTTATTCATCGACCCTTTCTCCGTGCGACGACCTGAAAAATTCCATCCTTGTCCCCGCCAAAAGTTCCCCGGGGAACTTTTAAACGAGAAACTTGTCGCGAATCTTTCGCGACTGCTTTTTCGACGAGAGTTCGAAAAACGTCGACGGAAAATGGGGCGTGGAGGGAAGGAGAGGTGGCGCGCCCCGCGTTTCGGCATTATCGTAATGAGACTCCGGCGGAGCACGTGCTTGGTAGTTCCAGGGAGACGATAAACTTTGCTCCGCCGGAAAGATAGTTGATTCGTCCCTGTCGATCCTATCCGATCCGATCCGATCTACGCGCAATTAGAACAATCCGCGCGCGCGCGCTCCTTCTACGCGCGAAAGACTTTCCAAAGTCTTCCCCCCGCTTAAAATCGAAGCGGCTCCGATAAAATTCTTTATCGGATCAACGTGACTCGACGTTTAGGGTAAATTGCAACGTCTTTCGGAGCTTGGTCCAAAGTAATAGTCCACTCAGGAATGTCAGAGGCTAATGGCATCCGGGATGTGCGTAGATGGAATCAAGGAAGCCGATGAAACTCGGTAACAGCCGATTTCCCGGTTTATGCGACTCTTCCCTCTACGAGAGTACTCGCGTTCCTCGTTTATTAACCCCCCTTTCCCTTCCCCTTCCTTTCTCTCCCTCTCTCTCTCTCTCTCTCTCTGTCTCTGGATTTCTTCGATTTTCCAGTAGACGCGCGAAGGTTTGACATTCGGGGAAGACGGACGGGACCGGAAATCCTCGGAGGTGCAGGAGCTTTGATCGTCGGCGACTGCTCCTCGCTCCCTCCTGGCAAATACTCGGGGGAGGAGCGTCTCGTCAGTGGCGACGTTCTGCAGCACTCGATACGAAAACCCTCGACGACGAGTCGCCGGTGGTAGTTTCCCCGGGTAAACTTGGTAACGATCGGCCAAAGTTCTTATCTAACCGAAAGATTATTTTGCGCGTATTGCGGTGGCGTTGAGCCGGGCCCACGCGAAAATGCCGCAGGTTGTGTGCATGTTGCGGAGCAACACGTAAAGCTATATCGACCAGTTGTGAGGAACCTTCCGGCAAAATGCCATTAACCTGTAGAAGCAGCAACAGCAGCAGCAGCAGCAGCGGTCGCCCTTCAAAGGCTGCGAAGAGCCCAGCGACTCCACGACCAAACTTTCAACGCCTGAAATCCCGCGGTCGCGCGCAAAAAAAAAAGTCGACTCGCTCGCCAGGATCGAACGACTTCCGGTCCGCTCTGCTCCACTCGGATCCGCTCGGACGGAATTTCCGCAAATCCCGAGGACTTCCTTTCCGTATAGCAACGAGACGCTCGCTCCTATAATTACCGCGGAGTTTTCCCCATAAAATCCTGCGCCAAAACCTCTCTGGGACTTCCCAGAGGGGGGAGGGGGGAGGATAAAAATCGCGTTGCAATCGGAGGATTCGCCGGCGGTACTAACGGCACTTGGAATTCCGAGTCTCGCTCAAACTTCGCTTCTCTCGGACAATCGGAGCGTGGAACGAGAGGAGCGTAATAGAGGGTGAGGGGGCGGAGGGGACCGGCCAGGGGAAATTTAATAGCGTCAAGAGCTGAATGCGCCTCGCGACAATATTCCAGAACACAACTGCGCGTTCCGTTGGCTGCTGGCGGCGCAGTTTGTGTTCCGTGCGCTGGATTCTCCTAAACGCTCGTGTCTAAATGTGCGTGTGTGCGCGCGCGCGCGTATGCGCGTGTACGTCGGGACGGCGATACGCATGGGCCCTCGCACGTAGACCCCATAGATAAAGTTGGAAATGTGTTTGGAACGGGTACGCGCGCGTGCACTGAATTATGCGCACAATAGTCCTCCAAAGGTGCGTGCGTGCGTGCGTGCGTGCGTGCGTGCGTGTGAGAGAGTGCGAATGCCAGCCTAGCCCCTTCCCACACGCGCAGGTATAAGATCAATTTCCACACTAACAATGGCGAATTCCAAGCCCAACGCTGCTCGCTCTGCCCTATCTACCGCCATTAGCGTAAATTATTTGTAAAACAGTCGGAACGCTTCTTAGCCGCGCGTAGCATTTTGCTCGAGGAATTTTCAGCGGCGGAAAACAGCCGCCTCGTCCACCTCATTTGGATTTTTTCCCAATTGCGCAGGAATGCGCCGGGGCGAGTGGAAAATTGAGCGCAACATCGCTAGCACAGATTCGGCTGGAGGATTTGCCGTCAGCAAATCCAAAGCGACTGCGTGCTCGCGCGAGTGTGGAGCAACCGAAGACCCAACCTTCCTGCTTCGAACATAACGAGGTTGAGCGAGCGCTCGCCTCGTCCTCGTCGATTTCACCGGCTGGAAATCCGGCAACGAACCAAAACCCATCCCTCAAGACCACCCCCGGGTTTCCTCCGGAAAAAAGAGATTGTTCCGAGCGACCGATAAAACGAGCAGTCGCGATCCGATGCGGGTCTCGATCCGGAAGCCATCCGCAGTCGTACTTTCACACACGTTTCTCACACACATGACTCTGGTCCACCAGGGGGACGCGAACTTGGCTCAGATTTAGCAACGAGGAGAGCCTTGGCCGATTAGGGAAATGGTCCGATTGCATTTCCCTCGTAAAAGCCCCGTGAATTATCAATGGGAGACGGGGATCGTGCGTGTGCGCGTGTCTGTGTGTGTGGGAGTGTGTTTGTAGCTTAACGTCAGTGATACCGCGAAGTGACTTTGCCGTGACTTTCGTATGCATAATCGATATCGGTGTTGTTGCTGCTGCTCCACCTTATGGATCCGAGGAACCTAATCGAGACCCGGAATTCCTAATCTCTTGGCTCCCTATCCTCGTGGCAGCTTCGTTCTCACGCGTCTATTAAAATTCGTGTATTAATTCTGAAATCCTGGCCTGTTACGTGGGAGAGCGCGCAGCATCCCTCTCGGTTCGCCCTAATCCTTTTCTCGAGATAACTATGGTAGTTTCCTCCAGCAGGGAGAGCTCGTCGGTCGGCAGCTTTAGGCATCTCCCGCTGACAGGGGAAGAGGGGAGAAGGGCGGCAAGGGCAGGAAGGATGGGAGAAGGGAAGGAGAGGTTTCGCTTTCGTGCGATTGGCTAAAAAATGACATCAGCTGCTTGGCACGCTGTCCCGGTATCGCGAGTTGCTACCGTCCCCCCCTCCCTCCCCCCACCCCGAGACTTCCTCGAAGGGAACTTTCTTGCCCTTTTACTCCTTCCGAGAATCCCTCTCCCAATCCCGATCCGGCCGATACGTCCAGCCACGTAACGATTGCACACAGGAGCAGTGGACGCGAGGGGAAGAGAAGAGGAAGAAGCAGCGACGAGTCCTCGGGCGAGTCCCGCGGGTTCCGCAGGCGTCTACGGCGGGGGTTCGTCGACCCGGCACTTCCGCTGAATCAACTTGATCCTCCTAACCCGGAGACTTCTCGGATCGAAGAGTTTTCCACGAGTTCCTCCTACCCGGCCACCTACCAGCTACGATCGTCCTGGCACTTATGGTAATATTTGGTGCAGCGCCGCATGCATAATGTAGACCGCTAGAAATTTATGCCCCGAGCGCGAGGAGACTATCGTAATTCAGGACTCTCGCGCCGCGGACGCCGGCGACAGCGTGCGCCCGCAGCATGCGGCAAACATCTGCCACCCTGGTGGCGAACCTTTCGCTTTAACTAGCGCGAGCCACCGATGACTCATGAAATCCCAAGCCATCGCCGTCGCCGCGATTCTACTCGTTACTCAAAATGTCCAAGTGTCGAAATCCAGGAGGGAATTCGCTGATCGCCGAGTAACGAGAGACGCAACCCCGACGTCCAGGTGGTCAGTCTTCTCGAGGAATTTTGTCCACGACCTCCCTTCCTGGTGGTGGTGGTGGTGGTGGTATCGAACACGTGGGCAATTCTCGTTAATCCGGTTGGGTTTCCCGTCAGGGCACATTAAAGCCGTCCGCCATCCCTCGGCGAAACGAGTGGAGGAACAAACCAGAGCGCGCCTTCTCTCCTCTCGCTTTCATCCCTCCATTCCACGAAATCCCCTCTCCCTCCCCCCTCCCTCTCCGTACAAACGTTCGATCGCGGTCTGCCGTGTCTGCCGTGTTCTCGGGGAAATTTGCCCGCACGAAATTAACACCTGGCCTATCGCTCGCGCTCCGTTTTCGTCTTTATCGCGGTCTCTCTCTCTCTCTCTCTCTTTTCCTGTATCGTCTACCCGCGTTAATTCCCTGTGATACGGGGAATACGCGACGGAGAGGCGAGTCGCCTCCCCGGTGTTTACCCGACGACATCGATCGTCGCCCGGGAAGACTTTGGGACTCTCGCCCCATTCGCCGCTGGTCGGAGAAGGGAAATCACTGACGCTGGACAAAGAGAGCAGAGTCCAGGTGATTCAAAGGCGATTCCTCGCGCAATTTCCGTACATGTCGCCGCTCCGCTCCGCTCGGAGCGAGAAAGGAAAGAAGGAAACTCGTCTCGTCGCTCGTTCCAGCAAGGAACCGGCGGCGGCGGAGGCGGCGGAGGCAGCGGAGGCAGCGGAGGTGACGGTGGCGGTGACTGTGGCGGTGTCGGCGCGACCTAACCTAAGCTTAGGCTGCTGCACGCTCACTCACCGTGTAGCGATGTGCAGTCGAGGAAGCGGCGAGATCCACGGGAACGAGCCGCGGAGCCTCTCCTGGAAGCAGCTGCGAGTCCCTCGTCGAATCTCGCGTATCCTCTGCCTCTGGACTCTCCTTTATCCTCTATCCTCTATTCCCTGTTTCCCCGATCCCCCGGAACTAGTCCGGAGAGAGGTGCACGCGTAAAATCCGTGGATGCTGGCAAGTTGAGCACGACTAGCACTGAGCTGGGTGGAGGACGCGCCGGATACGCGACGGGGACTGCACGAACCGGAGCGCTGGGCGCGTACTGTGCCGAGCACTGCCAGTATGGCGCCCGGCAGCTTTCCTTCTCTCCTCTCCTCTCCTCTCCGCGACTCTCTCCTTCTCCTTCTCACTCTAGCTCCGTTTCGCTTCTCGCTTTGTCCTTGCCGAAGACACTCCACCTCTCGCCCTCTTTTCGTCTCGCTCTCTCTCTCTCTCTCTCTCCTCTCCCTTTACCCGTAGGACGACGATGCGACTCTCTCGCTCTCTCCTCGACGCATCGGACTACCTCCACCGCTCTATCTCTCTCTCTCTCTCTCCCCATCTCTCCACTCGGCTCAATTGTGTCTGGTTCGTTCCCTCCATCTTTACTGGCTGTTCCGTCCTTGTTCCCCTCACTATCGTTAAAATGCGAACGCGAGATATTCCCGTCCTACTCTCTTATCGCGCTCTCCCTCTCCTCGATGGTTTGTCTTTGTCCGAACGCGCGACCGCACAACTCCACTCGCTCCGTTCTCTTTTCACTGAGCGAGCGTCTCCGTCGCACCCGCACCAGTTGCGTCGACCGATACCGCCGTTCTACTCCCACCTGTCTCGTCCACCTCTACAAGTTCCTATTTTACCGACCACGAGAATTCCTCCCACACTCGCATCAGCTGTCTTTCCTTCCAATTGCTAGTTTACTTCTTTCTTTCTTCTTCTTCTTTTGCCGTTGCTGCTGCCGCTGCTGCTGCTGCTCCTTCATCACAGTCGCTATTCACGCCCTGTTCCTATTTTACCAGTAGAAATCGATCATGGAAATTATCCGACTTTTGCGTTGGCAGCGGAACTGCTGGATTTGCAGGATGAAGAATCCTTTTAACATCAATCACGAAACTATTCAGAGTCTCGCGGTAACCGACCGTTTCGAGTGTCTTCTCTCCTCCTCTCTTTCTCATTCCTTCCGGCTTTATCCGTTTTCCTATCAGAGGAGAGAGGACTAGTCCTGGTTCTACGATGCGTCTCTCTCCCCCCCCCCCTCCCCCCGGCGTCACGATCGTGTGGCTATCGCGTCCTCGTCGGTCGTTTCGAGCGTCCACCCCGGCTGATCCGCGCGGCGGCGGGGTGTGCGCGGGGGAGGAGAGTTCCGAGGAGGAGGAAACCGAGCGAAGCCGAGACTTTCCGTTCTGGCCGAAAGCAGCCAATGGGAACGGAGCCAGCGAACGTTGTCTCCGACTCCGACTCCACGAGGTCGCGACTCCAGGAGACGACGAAGACGACGACGTGCCCAACCGAGCGTGGGCGAAACCACGAGATTAAAATTAGATCGATTGTCGTTGATAACCCTCGCGCGTCACGCCACGGCCATTCGTTATCCATGAAATTCCTATGCAGACCCACACCCCCCCTCTGCCCCTTTCTCCGTGTACCAAACGGGAGAATCTCAGCAGCTTCAAAGCTCTTTTCCGCGGCGTCTCCTTGGAGAACTCTGGCGTAATTGGCAAATTTCTTCGGGACCCCATTAACATTCCCGACAATTAGCCTCCTAGTCAGCGACGGTGACTGCTGCTAGTCGCTCCCGGAAAGTTGACAGGAACGGAGAAAATGTCAGCTGGAATGAAATTAGCTGGAAGGCTCTCCGGCGAGGCGGCTTTTAATTTCTGGCTGGCATTTAAGGAAAGGCGTGGTGATGGTAATGGTGGTGGTGGTGGTGGTGGTGATGTTGGAGGACGACGTATTTGCATAACACGAGCGTTTATTTCGCAAAGCTACCGCGAGTACCCGATTCCACTGCATAAATGGGTGAAACCAAACGAAACGAGACGCAAACGAGAAGAAACGAAACGCAACAGGAGAAACACCCTGCGCGAGAATTTTCCCCCAGCCACCAAGCGCAGTTCGCGTTGATACTGAATTATGCAGTTCCGTTAAAAATATCTTTGGTTTCTGTGCCGCGCTCTCTCCCTCCCCCTTTTGTTTTCGGCGGCGGTGGGGCGGCGGCTACACTGCGGGAACATCCTAAGAATGCCAGAAAATTCCATTTTTCCATCTCGGTCGTTAAAACATTCCACTCGCCGAAAAATCGCGTCATTCCACGTTACTCCGCGCGTTTCTCCGTAGACTCGATCCTTCGATCGTCGAGATATCGCCAGAGATTGATCTTCTCCCGGTGGAATGCGCGCAGAATTCTCGCTGCCATTACTCCGACACTAATCGCGTCTTTAAGTTTCATCGCGCACTCTTAACTAATTGCTCGGGTTAGCGGACGCTCGATCGATAATTGCAACCTGTTCCCTCCATCGATTGTTCTCGCATGCGAAATTGCAACGACTCTCTCTCTCTCTCTCTCTCTCTCTCTCTCTCTCGTGGAGCGAGCAAATGAAATAGCTGCCAGGATCATCGGGATAATAAAAGGGCGGCTCCCGAAATCCTGCCGAAAGGTTTACGGATGCTCGGGAGAATTCTCTAACTCGTGAACCACCTCGAGACTTTTCCCTTCAATTTGTCTCCTCTCGCAGTGCGTTATACGCGTAGGGATCGAGAGTACACGGTTTACTTGATTATTAGATTCGGCGGATGGAACGCATCCTCGCATTCCTGTGTTTTCCTTGAGAATCCGGGGAGCTGCTGCCAAAGTCGAGAGACGAGTCGAAGAGCGGAAAGGAGAGGAGGGGGGGGGGGGGAGATGAGAAGGGAAGAGAAGAGAAGAGAAGAGACGAAACGAGGCCTCGAACCGGAGGGATAATATCGCTCAAGAGAATTTCAAATCGAGGCTAATAGAAAGGGACGAGGAAGAAAATAAGAGGACTTGCGCGAAATGGGATAGGAGGGGGGCGAGGGTATGAGAAGGAAAAGGACCCTTTCATCTTCGGGACCTCGGAGCTCCGTTGTTATTACGGGAAATCCCAACTCCGTCACTTGCCAAGCAACCACCGAATGCCATTCCTTACCTAGAGATGAATATTTTCCAGAAGTATACACGCGTTGCCATAATTATACGAGCTAACCGAAAGAAAGAGGAGAGAGGAACGGCAGCCGTCCAATTCGGACTAATTCTAATTGGGCATTCGTTCTGACAATGGACGCTAATTGGAGGAAAAGCGAAGCCCTATTTTATCCCACGGATACGAGTTTCGTCGTTCTGGTCTCTCCTCCGTGTCCTTCGGGATATTTAGAATCGAGAGAACGAATTCCTTTGTGCATCGATATTCAACCTAGCTATATCCGTCAAGGTCGCTACTCATTCATAAAGCATCAGGTCCATTCACCTGCCAGTCACACGTACACGCCGCATCGAGCAGCTCATCCAATCAAAGTAAAACAATCTGCCGATATGGCGATTGGTACGGCAAAAACAATTGATGGCGCAAGCGACTGGATGACAAAAAACGATGACCACGCGCAAAAATTTCAAGCAGTTACGGCGGGGGAGCCGAATCTCCTCTCGTTCCTGAAATAAAAAAAAAAAAAAAAAATAAAAACGAGTTTTCACTCCTCGCGTCTCTTCCATTTTTAGTCATCGATGATTTTCCGTACGCAACGCGACGGGCTTTGTTAGCCGTGATGAAATTTGTCGCTCGCCAAAGTACTCGTGGCTCGTGCGTGCGCGACACTGTGGAAATGTTAACAATTTTTTTGCGGTCTATCGAAAGCGTGCGAAACTACTGCGGGATCGGCGAAAGTGGAACGGACTTGTAAAAGAAGCATAAAGCCAGCTGGACGAGCGTAGGTAGGATAAATGCGAAGGCAAGCAATTGCACGAAATCAAGCTTTCTTCTTTTTCCGTGCTTAAAAGCACCACTCGGAAATTTAGCTCGGAACAACACAAGCAATCAATGCTAGCCCAGGAAAAGAGATAAAACCTTGATCGATTTTACCGGAAAAACATCTCGACTCACTTACGTCATCGAAGCTTTCAATCAACCTTCCTGGAAATTCATTCGGAAGATGACTGAAGAGAAATGAGGAAACTTGCAAAAATCTCTCTCCTGTGAAAAAGAGCCGGTCTTTTTCCAAATTCCTTTAATTAATTTCACCGAAGCATCGAGGGTTTCCACCGCCGCCATCGCCGTCGCCGCCGCCGCCGCTGCATTCGCTGGGAATTCGCGCTTCGTACGGGGGAAACTTTTAGATTGCTCATGTTTTAAACGCGTTTGCTCGGTCGAGTCGATGCTTTTTCCACGCGCGTCCACTTTAGAGGCAACATTAACCGAGTTAACATTGATTCCATGCAAATTGCGCGTTTGCCACAGTTGTGCGCTGAAACTGCCACGGTCCCACGCGCGTATCTCCGAGAAAACGCGTTCTTCTCCGAGAGGAATCTATTGGAAAATTTCTATTATTGGCCAGTAGGTAACGCACGCGTTAAGTTCGATTCGCAGCGAGAGATTTTACGGAGGTAGGAATCGAAAGTTGCGCGCTATGCTGGGAATCGAGGGAATTGTCTTGTCGAGAAAATCGCCAGAGGGAATAAAAAGAAAAACTTAAGTCACAGGGAGGATGTGGAAGTGTCAGCGTGGAGCCAATCAAACGACGAAAGCCAGTGCAGTTTCCGTCGGTCTGTCCGTGCTGGTGGATATAGCCGAGTCCTGTGACCCTCATACGCGGGACACGTACACGCGCACACTCTTACCCTATCGGGTTCCTTACGATTTCTAGCGAAGACTGCATTTCCAACGAGAGAAAACAGAAAAGCCAGAGAGCTGGATGGAGTAGCAAATGCTTCCTGCCAATATTTTCCGAACGAATGAGTCTCCCTCAGGAATATTGCAGTGGACGCGGCCATATGAATATTCCGAAAAATTCTGCAAAAATTCCTGAAAACCATGAATTTCCACCGCGCACCGCACCATTTCCCCAGGAACATCTCGAGGATCGAACGAATCGCTCTTTCTGCATAAGATAATTGATTCGATTAGGCAAGAGAAGAGAGGAGGGGGTGGAGGGGGGTGAAGGAGGTTTCACAGGGTTTTTCTACTCTGGAATAATTAAGGAAAGGAGAGGCTCTCGCGTAAAGTAAAAGTCGTCCTCGAGTTTCTTCGTTCGAAAATTCCTCGAGTCTTTTCTCATGAATTTCCAGCTTTTCTCCGGGCCCGGGCGTTTCGACAGAAATTCTTTGACTCAGTTTCCGAAAGTTTCGATAATCCCGAGTACTCCAGTTTCCGTAATAATGGGCACGCGCGTGTAGTTGTATTCCTTAATGGGGCTGCAGATTCGAAACGAAATCGAAATTCTGCGTGGGCGTGATTCGATCAAGGACCATCACAGGAAACCGAGCGAAATTGAATAGCCCGGACCGTCCCGTCTCGTCTCGTTCCGTCTCTCGTGAGCTAACGACTCTGACGAACTTGGTAAATATAGTTTCCCTGCGAAAGGATGGATGGACTATTGCGAACGCTGGACAACTAGTTCGGTTTGGTCCAGTCCAGTCCAATAAGCCAAAGCGGAAAACTAATTTTGCAACTTTCACTCGAAATATCTTCGGATCCGAGCACACTTTTTCCATCTTCCCTTATTTATTTTACACACACTTTTCTATATATATATATACATTATTTCTCTCTGGTCTCGACGAACGCTGTAACGTACAGCTCCCACGATGGAACTCGAAGCTCTTGCGAAAGACAAACACGTGGTGGTGCTGTAAGAAAAAGCAATGAGTTTATCTCGCGCGCGGTGCACCTACCCCTGGAGGAACTTTCGCTGGCGCATGCTGAATCGCGAGCGCAATTTACCAGTGGATCAGAAGCGCCGCGTGAAATGGGAATTAACGAGCGTACGATTAACCGGGTTAATAGACGGAGGCACGCGATATCGCGTCGTCCGACGGAGGTGGCTCCGGGTTGTTGACCGGCTAACTGACACTCTCGAGTTGGTTCTTCCTTGTTCCCAGCTTCTTCCACCTTTTTCCACCTTTTTCCACGAGGGTCTGCGCCTATCTTTGTCGCGATTGTCCTCAAAACCGCAATAATTTCGATGAAAAATGACCAATCGCGAAACACATTCACCGGTGGAATGAATCAGTTTGCGTCTTGTCCCGTAAACCCCATGCGTCCTCTACTCACCCCGAGCCCACCCTGGAGCCAAGTTCATTCTGAACGCGAACATCACGTGATCCACCACGTAAAACTTGGCTCCTTACGGTATCATCCTGCGACTACGGAGAGTGCGACCGCGTCATTTCGATGCAAATGTCGGCAAACTTGCGGCACCGAGCCGCGTCAAATCAGCCAGACGGAAATTAGTCGGAGAAACTGGAAATCCTCGCGTTTCCAGGGAATTAATACGAGGATATCGTTGATTTCCCTTAATTCGAGGGAGTCTCGCGGCGTGTCATTGGCAAAACGCGAAAAATCGGTGGGACTCGAGGAATTAGGCGAGGAGGACGTGATAAAAGGAATGCGTAGGAGAGGTAGGATGGGAATGGGAAGGGGGGAGGGAGCGAAGGGCACGCCACGGTAATCAAAGCAGAGACTGCGCCTACTCCCAATTGTCCATCGCGAAATGCAAGCAAGCAACCCAGATACGCGCGGAGCCACGTGAACAATGTGCCAGGGTGCCATTGTTCCTCTAATGGCAGTCGGAGTATCAACGCTACATTGCCGAGTAGTAACGAATCTCGCGCGAAACTCGCTACCGCTCTAACCTACTTACCACCTATCGTGGAATCTCCAGGAAGCTGGCCACAGAGCTTTCCATTTCCACCTGGAAAAATCGATCCCTCCCCCCTGCCCCGCCTTCCCCCTAAATGATCCATCAAGGTGTCCACCGCGATCCTGTTGGGGTCACCCGTGAATCACGCAGACGTTCCTCCTGGCTGCGCTTACGTTTACGAAATCAATTGCGTGTGTCGGCATATCCGGTCTTTTAGCGCAATTGCGCGCGTTAAGAGCCCCCACAGGGTACCACACGGTTCAGCCCACGTGCCCACGTGCGACACGACGGACGTGCCATTCGCCAACTCCGGGGCCTTTTCCGACCGCTTCTCGACTCGGAGCTCGGGGACCGGGCGAATTTAGGAGAAAAAACTCGATGGGGTTCGAGCGTGCACGAAATGGCTCGGCAAACCGGAAGTTCCGTTTCCGCCATCGACCGCTCGCTCGGTCGTTGGGTCGAGGCGTCGTTGGAAAAGCCATTTGTAAAAAAGTATTCTCGCTCTCCGATAGCATCTGACACTAATCGTCCTCCACTTTCGGCTTGCGTCACCCGAGACCACCGGTGGTAGTGGTGGTGGTGGTGGTGGTGGTGGTGGTGGTGGTGGTGACTCTCGTTGCTTCGAGCAACGAGTACAGCGGTGGGGCTAAACTACCAAATGATTTTGCCAGATGCGCCCCCGCTGCCATAATCGTTGTTGCTCCAAACGGCGTTTGCAGAACTGGAGCTTCGGTTCCAGGGAATCGCGAGCTGCGGAATGCAGCAGCGAGAACGACCGGAGGCAGCCGCTGGATATTGGCGAAACTTTGGTGAACTCGGTGTTGGCGCGCGAGGAGGAAAATGCCTGGCGAACGCAGCGAGTCCGCGGCGAATATTTTCGACGTGGACGAAAATAGCGCAGATAACAATTGCGCGTTTCGCGATTTCGCGAATGAGAAACGTTCGTTCGTCCGCTCTATAAATTTTCCCAGAGGTTTTTTCCGCTTGATCACACTTCCCGAAGCTTTCGAAAACTCCGCCCTGACGAGGGTCCGGCTTGAAACTTGAAAATTGCCAAGCAAACTCCCGATTAGCCGCGGTGGACCCTGTCCAGGTCGCCGTTTCTGTTCCGGCTTGGCTTCGCTTGCCCCTGACGTTTCGATACAAGTTTCTCCCGACGAAATCCAATCTAGCCTTCCGGCCATGTTCACCATTTCCGGTGGTGGATCATTAAAAAGATGCACGCGCGCGCGCGCGCGCATGGTCCGTGCGCTAATCGACTGGTTTTCGGCAAGCCGAGGTAACAAGCAGCAGTTTGCACCGATTATGCTTCGGAGACGATAAAAGACTCTGACGTTATCCCGTCGGGATTATCCGACGATTGAATAATTCAATTTCTCCGATATCCGTTTTGCCAATAAATTACAGTCCGGATTCACGATACCGTGGAAATAGACGTTTCAGCGGAAAGCTCCGTGGAAACTCCATAGAATTTTCATTCGTTCTCGACGAGACTTCCGTTACGGTTACACCAGCCCTTCTTTTCCGGAAGTCGGTCACTTCCTTCGAGATCCGAGGCGGTCGCGAGAATCCGAAATTCTCCTCGGGAATGGACGAGACAAGATGGCGGAATGCGATGTTGCATTCGCTGGACGACATTGGTCATCGTGCGATGTTTGAGCTTTAGCGAGCTTTCGCGAGCAAAGCGGGTGCGATGCTACTACGCGAAACGGGAACTGGCCATTCACCCCGGCAGTCTCAGAATAACTGCAGCATACCTATTTGCTCCGGGTAGGCAGCCAGTGGTTCGTCGCGACTTTTCTCCGTGTCCGAGGGTGAAAAGCTTCCGAAAATAGAAGCCGGTGTTCAGCGGTCCAGCGGGGGACGAAGGGACAGAAGCGCGGCGCTCGTTTCGCGGAAGCTCGCGAAATTGCCGGTGGAAAACAATGAGCCGAGGTGGTCGCCTGATCTTCGCGCTGGCAGAGGAGAGCGCGAGGTTGAGAACCGCCTAGGGTGTAAAGCGTCACCGTCTGGGATATTATTCGAGACGCCCGAAGCCGTCGCGACGTATCGGTCCTATACGTCGTGAAAAATCGAATGCTCGTTAAACTCGGTCGGCGAAAAGCAAACATAACTTGGAGCACTGACAATAAACAGAGTTCTATCC
Organism: Sclerodermus sp. 'alternatusi'; assembly: GCA_037305995.1. Lineage (NCBI taxonomy): Eukaryota > Metazoa > Arthropoda > Insecta > Hymenoptera > Bethylidae > Sclerodermus > Sclerodermus sp. 'alternatusi'. The sequence continues at coordinate 5,390,948 of CM074550.1, forward strand.
GCGAGCGAGCGAGCGAGCGAGTAAACGAACGAACGCTCTCCTTCCTCTTTCATGCGATGCTTAATTGCTAATTAATGGCCGAGCGCGATTTTACGCATTGAAATATCGGGACGAGGCGGAAGGAACGGAGAATCGGAATATTATTCGCCTCGCAGCCGCTGGGATTATCACGGAAAATCCTGGATTGGGGAAGAGGCGAAAAATCAGAAATCTCCTCTTCTGTCGCTCACCCCCGCACCAGCCGTTATATCTCTTTTTACACAGACACGCACGCACGCACGCCTAACCGAAGGGTGATCGATACGCGAATGGTAATTTCGCAGATACCTTGTGCATCCCACGAGGATCTCGCTCGCGCGACACCGACAAAAGTTAAATCGCCAAGAAACTTACGAGTCGCGACAGATAACGCGACTCCATCCGATTGGTTTCTGATTACCTGATTTCCTATAGTCCTACCCCCGCTCGAGGTACCCTTACCTCGAGACTAGCCCTTGACCGGTCGGTAAAAAGAAGGTCAGTGTCGTTATCGTCGTCGTTGTCATAGCGTTGCACCGGCGGCCAATAGAAACTCGTGCCACTTCTCTCCACATAAGGAGACTTTGCGCAAGTTTTCCAGGCGAACAAACGGGAGCGGTCGAAGCAAAGCGAAACAAAGCAAAATCAGTAGTTGCCAGCGGTGCTCCAGAGTCTTTTCGATAATCGCGGGACATGGTTTTCGGGACGTTTCGACTGGGAGGAACCTGGAGGAGGAGAAGCGATGACTTCACAGAAACTTCGCGCAACGTCGGATAATAATAATTGTTATTATTATTATTATTATTATTATTATTATTATTATTATTATTATAGTTGAATAATTAGATTCTTATTAACTAGAGCAAAACGGATTAGCGACGAAATTTGTTCGGTCTGAAAAACGAATCTCGAAGGATATTGAGAGGATTTTGATTCGGGGTCCCTTAAGGGGATCCTGAGAAAAGTCAAGTCTCCGGTTGTCTCGGGGGATTCTTAAACGTCTCTCTTATTCACGCTGAATACGAAAGATCACCGCATCCGTTTGTCGCGCTTCCCTCTCATTCATCGGCGGTACCGGTCCCGCCGGCAGGACCGGATGTGGCGCCCCGGTTCTCCAGTACCCCGGATGTTATCCTTTTCATGCATTTTTAACGTGGACCTTTCGGCGCGTGCTCGTGATCGTGAAAGCTACCGTTCGTTGGCGTTCCTTCGATTGACGCGGAATAACAAAGCGGAATCAACCGCTTTGGCTGGTAGCGTTTCGCTTATCTCATATTCCGCACTGCCAGACTTAACGAGTCAGCGTCTTCCTCCGCGAGTCTCTCGCTCGGCGACAAACGCGCGCTAATTCTACTTAACCGCCGCAATGACCGGGACTCGTGCTTTTATTCTCGTGGAGGCAGCTCGCGGAATGTTCCCCAGCCTCCCGAGAGCTGACGGAGGATCGTCGCGACAAGCCCCGGAGGAAATGCTCGCGTGATTCAGCCAGGAACAAGAGGGATGGTGGGAGGGGTCGAGGAGGATCACGACCGGAGAATTCCGAGGAGTTTTCGAAGAACTCCGCACCGCGATCATGGTCCAACAACGGTGGTTGTACTCTCGAGCGGAAAAACTCTTGGAAAAATAGACCAAATATCCTGCTGTGGAGTAACGAAGGGGGAGAGGAGGGGCGACTGGTGAACTGTGGAGAACGATCGGAAGTCGTTTTGTCGAGACGGACAAATAGTCCTCGGACCAGGAACCTCGCTTCGCTTAAAATCCATAATTAAACCCTCGCACGGTCCTCGTTTTTCTAGAGAAACTCGCCGCGGTCGAGGGAAAATTAAAATGGGGGAAAAACGCTGGAAAGGGGAGAAGAAATTGTCTGGCCGGTCTCGCGGAACGCAACGCGGCGCGCGAGAATTATTGATGGTTTCTATAAATATTGGATGATTCATTGGGTGGTTCAGGGTTCACGGGAACGCTTACGTCACTGGGTGAGAATTGGTTCAACTTAAGGGACTCGGTTTAAACGTTAAGTGCTATTGAGCTTCTCTCCGCACGCTTCTTCGTTGCTCCTCCTCCGAATTGCTTCCCTCCGAATATTCTCCGTCCTTGCCTCGTGAATAATTTCCCGTCCCCTTGCCCTACCCTGATCTGCCCTGCCCTACCCTCTGGTTATTGCTTCCACCACTCCTCGTCTCGCCTCGCCTCGTCTCTTCTCGCCTCTTCTCGCCTCTTCTCGCCTATTCCTCTCCAGGAGTTTCTTTCGCTTTTTCAAGCTTTTCGTGCATGGTCTCCTTTCAGCTCGGTGCTTAACTTGCAAAGAATGTTTATGGCTGTGCCAGATGTCCCGACCTGGCATTGACGCATCGCTGTTTTTCTAGCTATGTTCCTGTTTCCACCGAAAAACATGCCCGGCTCCCTAACTCCCTGCGACTCTCCACCAAAGATGAATGCTCCTTTCATTCTCTTATTTATCCTCCACCTCCTCCTCCTCCTCCTCCTCCTCCCACACAGATAAAAGGTCCATTGACAACCTTTTTCGCTCGCCTCTGGCGAAAACCTCACGGGGAAAACCGCGGGGACGGACCTCCGTCCGTCCGTCCGTCCGTCCGTCCACAGGTAAATCCTTTGGCTTCCAGTCGACCGAATGACCGACCTGATTGACCGACCGAATGACCCTCTCGCAACTGGCGGTGCAGGTCGTTCGCGAAGGACACCGACCATCCTCGGAGATGCTCCATTATGTCAGGAATTTGCTGCTCGCAGCTGAAGCTCGCGAAACATTCAAGGACGGACGGATTTCAGCTCGAACTCTCGGGATAACTCGATCGAGGAACCCCCTCCTCCTACCCTCTCTCGACGGTACCAGCAGTCACGCACACTCCAGCAATTTGCTCGAGAATCTGGTGAAAAAAGGCGAAGCTTGGAAGGAGAGTCCGTTTAATCGAGTCCCGTAACCAGGCGGTTTCGCTATAACCGCGTTACATAAGCGCCATGACTAATTCCCGAACGACGTTCCTGGTTGTTGTGCTCGGGGATTATGTTTGATGCTGCTTCAGCTGCTTTTGTCAGCGAAAAGCAACGGACTTGAAACTATGCGCCCGAGTTCCAACCACTCGATGGAACTGCCGGCGATATCCTTCTTCTTCTTCATCTCGCTTCCTTCTGTACTCTCGCGTCTCGAAGTTTCTCCTCAGTTCCGGCCCTTCCATTCGAGGGAGGAAATAGCTCGGGTGGTCGAGAGGAGCCAGCAACTCCCCTCCCCTCCCCCGCCATCACCCTCCTTTAGCTTTGCTAAAACTTTTGCCGCAATCTCCAATTTAATTTCTCGCTGCGCTCCGCGAACAGACCCGCTTCTGACTTTGTTAACTACGTTCACCGCCTCTGCAGCCCCCTACATTTCGCGGAATTGCCGAGCGACGAATTTCACGCAGCACCTAAGCGAGTGGAAGGTCCGTCCGAAGGGCGAGGAGGCCGCGCCACTAGGAATAGAAGAGTTCCGAGAACTCGGTCGATCGCGAAATGCCAAGTGTCCTCCGGACAATCATCTTCGCGAGTACATACACCCAACGTAAATTCCGATTGCTAGAGCGTCCTCCGGACGTTTATGGGGTTTTCTTGTCTCTGCGTTCATCCTGTGTCGTGTCGCGGAGGTTTCGCTAACGGGTCTAAAAAGACTTTCGTCGAGATAATTCCATTGAACCGCATTCACCCCTCCCATCGGTTGAAAGCGGCAAAGTACAGCGACGCAACACGACCTTCGCTACACGGGCCACTTGAGAAAAATACTCTCTGAACGTTCCATGCGTTTTACGGGGCTTCCCTGATACCGCTCAAGGTCGTTTAGGGTTCTCGGGGCACGCCGTGGCTTTGGAACTCTGGTGGTGACTCTATCGGTTGTTCAAGGATCTCGCGCTCGGAGCGGAGAAAGCTGATCGCTCGCAAAATTATCGCCGCGAACTCGTCGATGGACCAGAAGAAGAGGTTCAGCGCGAAAGCCACCTTGTCCGAGAGTGCGTAGGCTGCCGGATCTACCGGATGGATCCGCATAATTTTATCCGCTCGAGAAAAGTAGGCGAGCATCCAGTCGCATTCATCGGCAAACCGGCTAAAAATCATCTCTCTCTCTCTCTCGCTCCGCGAGATTTATAGATTATTTCTCTGAAAATGCCCCTCGCTAATTATAAACAAGCAACCTGGCGGTGATCGTCTCGCTGCATCGGGGAGCAACTCGATAAACGGGATTCGCAACCTCCTCTCGAGGCGTGTCGAATCAGCTCGATTGCTTCCGATACAAATACGTTTCCTATGCATTGAAATCTATCGAGATGCGAATTGAATCTATTTTAAAATTGCTCAGTCCCCATCGTTTCGTATTAAATCTGCCTGTCTCCTCCTTTTCTTTTTCTTTTCTTTTTTTTTTTTTTTCTTTAAAGAACGCTATAGGCCAGATATTACAGTGAAGCCATTCATGGTATTGCCGGCGAGTTTTCAATGCAACTGCAGATAAATGCATATGAATCTTTGCAGTCCCGATAAAAGCTTTGCGCTGTAGCGCGAAACATTCGAGAACAGGTATTTGTATTCGGAAGTGGTATGAAAAAAGAACTAGCGAGCGGGAAACAAGCGTTAAAATGATATTTCTCGATACGCTACTGAAATATCGATGGAATATTCAACGACGACGGCGATAGCTTCTCGCCGCCGTCCCTGTTTGACGGAGAGGTGCATTCTTCGTTATTTTGGTCACGTGCTTTTGGTCATCCTGTTGTAATTTCCGGTCTTGGAGCGATGCAAATTATCCCTAGAGAACGACGAGCGCCGGCATAAATTACCACCGCGAGTTCTCAGGCGAGAAAAGGAAGAACCGCGTGTCGCGCCACCGACCCGGCAGTGCCACCTGTGTCGGGGATGTGTAACGATGTTGAAAATGTCGGTAGGTTACCTGTTAAAATTACCGAGCATTTTAAAATTGCGGCATTCTGTAAACAAACTTGTGCTTTCCGTGTGACAGTTCGCTCGCGATTCTCCAGAAAAATGGGAGTCACGGTGTAAGTTTGTTTCTATCGTTGTCCTCGCGTCTCTCCCCCACTCCCCTCGAGGTAGAGAATGTCGAATTCCCCGGAATTTCCGTACTGTTCGTGAAAATTCTGCTTTTTTGGAGATTTTGAGGTTAGGACGCGAACGTGACACGTTGTTCAAGGACTTTTCAAAATGTTTTGATGTCTCGGTCGACGGTTCGAGCCGGTTTGGCGAACGCGAGTGCCAGTTTTGATGGGACGATCGTTAGCGGGGCGCGTCATCAATGAAAAAAACTGAACACAACTTTTATTTACAGGCTGCAGCAGTTTCCCATGATCGAGAACCGGACAGGACCCCAGACCATAGAGTTCCTAACGAAAAGAATCGTTGCTCTAGGCGCAGTTCAGGCAGGACAATTCATAGTTGACTGCGATACTTACACTTCCGTTCCAGAAATGGGTAAGTGATTTTTTTTAAAGCTTACATCCGGTGTTGCGGTAGGTAACGAATGTTTCATGTTACCGCGCGAGTAGTTCGAGTAGAGTGCCTGGTTCGATGGACAGATGACTGCGCGACTGTGTTAGAATTTTGATCGCAGTCTCCATTTTGTCAGAAGGTAACACGTAAGGGTGAGAAAAGGGATAGGGTAGGTACTCGAGGGAACGAAATCAATGAAGGCGAATCTCGTTAATCGATCAAGTTCTTTTTTGGCCTTTACAATAAATACAAATCGCTACAGAACATTGAACATTTGGTTCCGTTGGAGGCTGCGACAACCCCGTAATATCATCCCTCTTGCTCTTACAGAAATATAAACGCAGACACTCTAAGAAAAATCGTTACTTAAGTACATACTTACTGCGTAACACAAAGATGTGTGTATGTGTATGTGTGTGTGTGTGTGTGTGTGTGTGTATATATATATTTGATTCATTGATTTATATCGATTCATATTGATTTATGTATCTTCTATTGCACTGTCTCAAAGTGCACGCATTATCCTTGCAAATGCGACAAATTTACATCGGCAGGATCGCTTTGTGCTACAGAATCGCTTCGTCCTATTTGAATGAAACAGTAGATCGTTAACGGCCAATCTCTTCACTCGCGCGATACATCTCAATTGATAGTAGGCCCTCGTCTACTTTCATTTAATAACTGAGCAATCGAAAATGTTCTTTTCTCTCGATTTTCCAAGTCGATAGAAATCGCTGGAGACCCCCCTAACGAGTTGATCTATAGTGTAACGAAGAGAGTTCACTTTTCAGAGAGCGATGGAAAAGTTTTAGCGTTTTTCAGCAAAGTGTAAATTCAGGAGTAACTTTGAATCAATGGTGTGCGCGCGTTCGTTCGTTTCTCATTGGAAACCGCTCGCTGTGCTGGAGAATCAAGTTCGTTATTTCCCCAGACTCATTATACGCGGAACAGTCTTTATTCCTCCGTCCTTGATGGCGTTATTGTTCGATCGAATGCTATAGTTCCGGGTCACTCGCTGTACTCCCATTCAGAACTTGGATTTCGTTGAGACGCAACCGATGCAGTAGTGTAAACTTTTTTTACTTCCTATCACGGTACAAACAAGCTACGTCTAGGCGTCATTACAAAAATATTAAATCTAGCAAGCGAAGCTAATTGCGCGCGATCCCCGTTATAATTATCGTTATTATTATTATTATTATTATTATTGTTAATAGTAGTAATATTATTATCACACGCTCGGATTCTCTTCGGAAAATAAGACTCTCCCTTCGAATTTCCCTCCCTCCCTTTTCCCCTCCCAACCCTGATATCGCGATTTTCTCGGACAGCCCATTCCCGGCTTCTCCCTCCCCCTTATGAAAAATTATTTACACGAAAGTTCCGGTCTTCGGTGACTCTTACTGTAGGAAGATAACGCGTATACTCGCTTCTACCACGTGGCTCTCGTTAAATTCATAGGTCCACGCGCTTTCGCACATTTTTACACTACTTTACTTTCTAGTTCTGTACGTGTCAGTGTAAGTGTACGTGTGTAGGTGTACGTGTTAGTTGATGTCAGCGAGCGTATGCAAGTAGTTACGCATGCAGTAAAATCTGCGCGATGACCAGTCGAAGCATCACCGCGGAATATTGTATAAACCTTCAATTCACAAAAGTGCACAGTGCAGATTTTGTAATATTCTAGCGGAAATAGCAATCGGGAGATACCCTACGTACAGTTTTAGCGAAGAAATGCGTCGTTGCGGTGTCTCTGGCAACTGTAAATCTCAAGAAAATTTCTTAAGCTATGGTACACCCGTTTCACGAGTATTACGCACATTTCCCTCTTTCTCTCCATAGATTTACCTTAAAACGCCAACTTTGTACGGTAAAGTGTCCGAGACCTTGAGCATTGCAGGGATATACTGTATACACTCTATCATAGATTGATTCGTCAAGAGAGGGAATTTTGTAGACAATAAGCGAAAAATGATATTCTTTTCGTTAGATATGTGTGTATATTTCAACTATAATGTTTATATGTATTCATGTATATCTTGTTTTTCATAGAAAAAAACCTACCCTACAAATATTAGCGTAATTCTTTTCTTAAACGACGACGACGACGACGACGACCTACTGTCTACAAAAGTCTCTTTAATCTCAAAATTTTAAGTACGCGAATAATCACTTCTGCCCTATTTACAAAACTAAACGATGCAACGTTGGATATGGCAGGGATATGATTCTTTGATTGTACGTTAATTAAATTCTAAGCAGTCGGACTCGAAGCTGTAATGGAGAAAAATATTGCCGCTATCTCCTCGAACATCTGATAAATAAGTATTGTCATTGGAGTATCTATCCTCTTGTAAGTCAATATTAAAGACTAGGCCCTCCCTCGCCTCTCAGCCTCCCCTTTTATTTGATTGCAAATATCGGTAAAACTTGCGCGAGCTCCTCCCACGCGAATGAACTCGCCCAAGTTCCCACAGTCTACGCAACGCGTCTTACTTGTTAGATAGAGAGTACATCTATTCGCTATATAAAACTACAAAATATCAACGCATCACGAGCGACTCTCGTGTGGCTCTCTCTCGCGACCTAATCGAGAAGAAATTTAGAGCATAAATTGATATTTAGAAAATAGCTCGTAAATAGTCCCTAAACGCCGTGGCGAAAAACTTTCAACGGAATTGCACGAACTTTGATCCAAATCACTTCTCGTTCTCCTCCCCCCTCTGCCTCCTCTCAGAGAGGTTCTCGGAGCTTTCGCAATGGAAATTTTCGCATATAACGCGCGCAGTATTGTCGTTTAATTTGTCGTACCTTATCGTTATACATACGTGGGGATAGAGTAACAATCGTTAGATCGGTAACGCGTAAATACGTGTAATATCGAGGGAAACGCACCCCTCGCGAGAACGAAAGCGAAAAGAAGAAAGAAAGAAAACATTTGCACAAACACGAAGTTGTACCTTACATAGCTACGGTTGGTATTGTCGGTATTGAGTCATGTGCTCGTACGAGCTAAAATTCTCGTCTACGAATCTCGATACGTAGTCTAGAACGGAAAATAGAGAAGAATCTCAAAAATTCTCTCGCGACATTCTCCTTGGACCGTGCTGCTAGAACATTTGGGAGATTCATTCCTCCGGAGAATGTAGCAGCATTTTTTAATAAACGATTACGCGAGTTTTGTTTTTTTTTTTTTTTCTTTTTCTATTGTAACGTATTGTATTGTCGTGTTTACGAGGAAGGCACGAGGTATGGAAGTTCTGCCTGCCTTTCGCCATTGCGAAATTATCGTGTCGTGAGACGCCCTCGATGCGGGGCAATAAAGAAATCAGGAGCTCGGTAAAAGTCAAGCAACCTTGCGAGCTTGCGGATTGCGAAAAGGAAAGCTGGAGCGTGAGGAGGGAGGTTTCTTCCGTGGTCCCGCCCCCTACCCCATCTCTCGTTCCTAGAGGCATCACAAGTAGCAGGTCTTGTAGTAGATGAAGGCGACGGTGTCCTTGCCGAAGGTTCTGCATTCGCGTTCGTAGTGGACCTCTCCGGGTTCGTATCTCCTCCCCGCGGGATACCCTGCTTCCAGCCTGGACAGGTTGCCGTAGAGCCTCAGGTAGTTCTCCTCCAGGGACTTGCTCTCTCTGCGTCTCCGGGACGGACGCAATGGATTCTCCCTACAGGAATATCGCGCGGACTCTCCGTTGCCGTGAACCGTGTTCAACTCCCCGCTCAGGTCCTGGAGACTCTTGGGGTAGTCGCGCCGATCCTCCAAAGAACCAACGCCATCTTGCTCGTGGAAGTTGATGCTCTTGCTACGTCGTCGGGGCAAAGTGGAGTAACAACTTCTCTCGGACCTCGCATTACTCGTCGCTGTCATCCCATTCCTCAGGATCGGCTTCGTCGACTTCCTGTACTCTCGTAACTCCCCGTACCCCGCCCAGAAGTCGCCTCGCTTGTCGGATCTCGAAACTTCCTGAAGGTCATAGCGATCGGTGCAACCAGGTCGACCGAGCTGTTGCTGCCTGCTGCTGCCGCCGTTTCTCTGGTAATCCTCCTGGGGGTCCGCCCGGAAACTCGTATCCTGATGGTGGTGTGGGTGCTGGTAGCTTCTGCCCACGGTTCGCTCGTAAACTCTCTCCTCTCGCTCGACGCGCGATTTGCCCCTGGTCCACCCGCGCTCGTTTCCCACCAGCTCGCCATTTCTGCGGCACCCGTAACTGTTACCCTGATCCCCTAGATCGCGACCCTGGCGCTGCGGGACCCCATCCTCCAGTCTCCGACCGGGCAGGAAACCCCGGGACTGCATGAAACTTCCCACGTTCCGGCCGATGCGATTCGTTTTCTCCGCGAAGATCCCACAGTAGTCGGACAACTTCCGGTGGCCACTGACAGTGGCGCGCGTGTGCGGTCGGCTGATCGCGTCGTGGAAGGTCCCCGTTGAACTGTGGCCGCTAATGCTCGTTGTCGTGCCGTAAACGTTGCGGGGGTCGTGCTGGTTTGGGTAGGCGCCACCCGGGAGCGGCTTGTTGGCCTTCTCCAAGTTCGACAGGCCCCCCGTCAGCGAGGCCTTATACTACCGCGCTTGCGCGTACTCGGGGTTCATCTCGTCTAGCTGCTTCCCCTTGGTCTCTGGAACGCAGCAAACCACGAAACACAGACCGCACACGGCTACAGCGGCGTAGAACCAGAAGGCACCGTGCAATCCAAATGTCTAGAACGAACGAGAAGCTCTCGATTATTACCTGCTGTCTACTTTTGGACGCGACGCTCCTAGTTAGCAGCGCGAACTCTTAGCCGGATCTCGACGACTGGCGAATCAGCCGAGGTGCGGCTCTTGGTACTTACTTGCTGGAAGTCCATGAAGAGCTTGATCCCGATGAAGGCGCAGAAGTAGCTGAAGCTGGTGCTGATGCTGGAACCCAGTCCCCGGTACTCCAGGGGGAAGAGCTCGCCGATCAACAGCCAGGAAATTGGCGACACTCCCAGGGCCAGAGCAGTCGTGAAAACGAGGACGCAGAGTAGGGGTATCCAGTCGTGCTGCCCGATCATCTCCGAGTCCACGTAACCCAGGTTCTGCGTCTGGGACATGTAGTAGGCGTAGCTGCCGAAACCGGCCAACGCCAAGGACATGAAAACGGTACTGGCGATCAGGAGTGGTAGTCTACCTACGATGTCAATCAGGAATCCTGCGTGGACAAAGTCAGAAGGTGTGGAATTATCGGAGGGAACTTTGCGAAACCTCTTCTTCGGGGAATTATCGGGGGTTGATTTTTTCTCGGGATTTTTTCGCGCGCGTCTACGTACCGGATAGCAGCGAAGCCAGTAGCTGGACGAATCCTATGGCGATGGTAGCTCCGTGCGGATTCATACCGCCCAGAGTTTGTCGGAAGATGATGACGGCGTAGTAATTGAATGCGTTGGCTCCGGAAAATCTCTGGAAGAACATAAGACCGCAGGTGATGGCGATCGGTTTGTAGAGTCTCGGCGTGAACACGCTGTTCCGGAAGGTTAGCTCGTACTGCTTTGCTCGGGACGCCAGAATGTTGGTCTTGATGACCTATAATCGAGAGACGTCGGTGTAGAATCCCTGGAATGGCCTTGAAACGAGACGTCTCTAGAAGTCCGTATTGAAGACGTTAAACGAACCTGCAGCTCCGTGCGAATGTCCACGTTGTCCCCTCGGAGCCACTGCAGGCTGCTGGCCGCCTCGTCGTCCTTGCCGTTCAGCACCAGATACGACGGAGTTTCCGGGATGAAGAGAGTACCCAGGAATAGCATCGACGGCGCGATGGCCACGAGCAGCGCGCTCTGCCGCCAGTTCAGGTACGTCCCGGCGATGTACGACAGCAGCACCCCCACGTGACCCAGAACTTTGAGTACCGCTGATAGGCAGCCTCTGATCCCTGGCATCGAGATCTCGGATATGTAGACCTGCGAAAAGTCCCCTCGTCTTGATTACTCGAATCGCGACGCCAATCGTCGACCTTGAGAGGCGACCAGGAGGCGCCGCTTTGGACACTTTTAGTTCTCAACGCTTTTAGCGGAGTGGCTTTTAGCGCGGGGGCGGCAGCGGCGGCGCGGTATTAATCATCGCGAACGGTGCCACCACTTGTGGGACAATGGGCCGCAAGACGTAAATGCCTGGGCAAATGAATTCGCATTAATCATGATCGTGCACTCACTTGGGCAACCATGGTGATGACCGAGCAACAAAGCCCACCGACGAAGCTCGTCACGTAAACGAGTTCCACGCAAGGTGCGACGCCCGTGAGGATCCAGGCGGCCGCCAAGGGTAGGGACGTCACCCTGAGAGCCAAACGTCGACCTCTTCTCATTATCCAGTCGCCGATCATGGCGCCGAACCAGGCGCCCAGCATGGACAGCGATGCGACCCACGAGGCTTCTTGTTGCGTCACGGAAAACGCTGACCTGCAATCATCGCGGGTAACTCAGGGACGTTTAGGACTCGGACCTTTCGTTGCGTCTCGTTCCGTTTTCTTTTGCCAGTTTCTTCGTTCCTTCGTTATCGTGAGAACCGACGAAACTCACTCACCAAGTATTGTTGTTGGATTGGTAGAGATGGGGTGGTTGGTTGTCGAGGATCGAGTCTAACGCTGGCGATGTGTAGCCCTTGGCTAGTCCGGAGGACAGGGTGCCCATCGACAGGGCCAAGGTCGCGAGGACCTGAAAAGTAAACGCAATAGTTTCTCAGAGTGCTCGAGGATGCTTTGTCGCGCGTGCGTGAGTGTGTGCGTGCCTGCGTGTGCGAGAGGGAAAAAGCCCAGGGGCGAATACCGATGCGTTGGTCGACTTAAATTTACTTCACGCCCGTGAAGGTTATGAGCAAAAAACGGAATCATCCCTCCGGTGGTTTGTCGTTATTTTAGAATCGAGCGAGAACTTAAGATTCGCGCGCGGCGATTCTCGAACGTATGTCGCGCGGGGTAAGGGTGGGGGTGGAGGTGGGGAATTCGAATTCTTAATCGGCCCCGACCGGGCGACCGGGACACCGGGTCTTATCGGGAACGCATATTTTATTCGCGGGAGGTACAAAGATTATTTTTCCAGCCTCGCGATAAACTCTTCGGGTGGAGGGAGTTTGGGGGGGGGGGGGGAGTCTCGGGTGCATATCAATTGCACATTTTGTAGCCGGAGCGGATATCTGCCCGATGCTGACTCGGTGATATGGTTGTTTACGGCGGTGGTCCACCACCGCTACCACCACCACCACCAGCAGATCACCACCTTCACCAGCTCCAGTGGCAACAGAATCCACGAATTCCATACGGTGCGCAACTCTTCTTGTACGTGTGCAACCTCTCGCGAATTTCTATCGGCGTGTGGATAGCAGGCGACAAATTGCTGGCCGCAAATTGAAAGCCGAGCCAGGTTCTGGCGAGGAATACCAAGAAGCTGCCCGGCATACACCGCGCGCACCCCACGCTGCCCCTCCCCCTGTCCCCCGATACACGCGTTCCACGTATTCTCCGTGGACAAGCGATACGCTACGTGTTCCAGACGCGTCTCGCTTTTTTTTCTCATCGAACCCATCCAGAAGACTCTCCGTTCCAGAAGCTGTGGCAGGAGGGGTCTTTCTCCCTACCCCTCAACCTCACTTTCACCCTCATCCTCACCCTCCCCAACCCGACCCAAGGACCAGTGGAGAATTACGGCCCGATAGAGGCCAAAGTGTTTTCGTGCGCAATCTCCTGAAGGAGACCGTCCCTGTTCGTCCGTCCGTCGGTCCCGTCCGTCGTATCAGGAATCTCCAACGTGGAAAGTGATGGTTAGGGCAGCTCGATATCCGGCAAGCAGCACCGCGCGCCTGGTAACTCGCGTCTCTCCAGAGTTTTTCCGCGGATGTAGGTCGCGCGACTGGAAATGCTATTAAAGCGGGGGGAGGAGGAGGAGGAGCAGGAGCAGGGGAAGTACCGCGACGCGACTTATCGCTGTCTCCCAGGCCAGGAAAGCGAAAAGGAGAGGGAAAAAGAAGGCCCAAAAGCATTGGCAGGTCCGTAATACGCGCATGTTGCGCGCGGATCGGGGAGAGGGGGAGAGGAGCATGGTCACGAACCTGAGACATGTGCTGCGGCCTTGTCGCTGTGGACGTCACGTGTATCACGGAAGCCCGGGGCATCTTGAAGCTGTCGTCGCCCTCGTTTCCTACCGCTGTCACCTGAAACAAACAAAATTCCACTCTCTAAGCGAATCCTCGTTGCGAGTCATCGTTCTCTCGCGACTCATCACCGCTCGTCTCTCTCCTAGACAATTTCTCTAGTTCAGCGCGGAACTCCTCCACCTGTCCGCGAAAGAACTGGGAACCGGTTCTTGGCATGCCGAATCTCTCGTCGTTTCCTCGAGATCCCGTCGAGATCTCGTCCAGACGAAAAACCAGCCACTGGCCAGATCGCACGGGGACTTTCCGATCTAATATCGTTCGATCCAGTGAATTATGCCGACGGTCTCTACCTCACCCTCTACCTCCGCTTCCACTGCCAACACACCGTTCGCTACGCTAGCGTTGTCGCCTTTCGTGATTTATGGGGAACTGGTTCTACCTCACGAAATTTTACCGGCTACTACCGGCTCGAGATCACTCGCTCGTATATTTCCCTGACAAGGAACTCGAACTCGGGCGGAAACCGATTTTTCACTGAAAAACTCTGCTGGACTATTAACGCGCGGGTCTCATTATCAGTGGGGCGGGCCTCGTCCCAGGGGGAAGAGGAGCACGGTGAGACGTAGATCCCTGAGATTCTACGGGCAGATCACCTCCCTCCCCCCTCCTCCTCCTCCTCCTCCTCCTCCGCGACGATTTCTCGGGAAATCGCTAAGATAATGGATAAGCTCGCGAGATCTAACAGATGCGATTTCCCACGTTTTTACCCCAGGAGGTTTTTCCTTCGGATTTATCCTCCGTCAATACCGTTCGGTCTCCGCTAGCCCAGCAAATCGTGGCGAAATCAATATTCAGAGGCTTCCGGGGGAATCGTCGTAAAACCGGTCACGCGATTACTCCCGGAGGAGGTTCTCGCGTTTCGCGAGGGCCAAATGGAATTTCCGGATGACGCCGGGCGACCGGGATTTTTTCTCGCGGAAGCGTCATCCGGTAATCCAGACTCTTATCAATTAACCGTAAAACGCGTCGACCATAAATTCGTCCGTACCCACCCTCCTCTCCCCTTCCCCGGAAGGGAATGGTACGGAACGGAACATTGCGCCGTTACACCGGTCAGTCCCGGGAATCGTCTTTTTCTCCCGGACTTTGCCGTACTGACCGAAAGGAACGAACGGAGAGCAGGAGGGGCGCCGGAAATAGACGAGTTCCATTTGCGCGCGCGCGAGGAAACTTCCGGTCCTCCATTAATAACGGGGCCAATCGCCATTCTGAAAAGTAGCAGCCTCCCATTCAGCCACGGAAGATTAAGCGGCCGCTTGCGCGCGTGGTTATCCGCTGCAAAGTACAAGCAGCGTAGGGGGGGGGGAGGGAAGGGTGTGTGCGCGTGGATACCTAGGGATGCAAGCTGTTGCCCCCTACCCTCGTACCACCACCCGCCGCCACCTCGGCGGGACTTATCCCTGTGTAAACGACGAAGGTAAGCAAGTATGGCGGAGGCAACGATAGTGCACGCTTAATAATTTTCTGGCAAGATTTAATAAAAGATCCCGTACAAGTTTCCCTTCTCTTCTCTTCTTTACTCTTCTTTTCTCTTCTCTTCTCTTCCCTTCCTCTCTCCTCTCTCCTCTCCTCTCTTCGCGCAAAATGGCGCATTTGCTGAAAACGGACTGGCTGTTCGCTGGCCAGTTGCCGCTCGCACGAAACTGGCCTGCTTTCCAGATATATCGCTTATGGTTGCTGGCTCGACGAGTCTTCCTTGATTTTGCGATAAAAGCGAAGCGAAAATACCTGAGACCCCCGGATAAGTTCAACTTTTCATGGACCCGCCAGTCCTGACACCTCCGGAGGCCGTGGGCCGAAAGGGGTGAAACGGAGGGATTTTTTGGAAATTCTAGACTGCGACTCGCCAATCATTTGGCATAGTCGTCCGACGACGGTGAGTTTCCTTCTCGAGTTTCCCTCCTCCCCTCGGTGTGAACGACCGTGTCCAGCCGCGCCTAGATATAACAGGCACCGGGCACAATGTAAATGCGAGATATTCTCGTGACTAATCCAATCGCGACGCTCGCATAAAATTATGACAAGCACGCCTGCGCACTTTGCCTTTTCCCCGTATTGCTCTCGTACGATAACTCGCGCGTTCTCCGTTTTGTCTCCTCGCGCGAGAAGACTTTGAATTTCCTCGGGTCACCGTCACCCGAGGATGAGGGGGTTCAGCGAATTCGTCGATTTTCGATAGTTTGTGGAAAAATCGAGTTATCCCTGACGGATCAATTACGACGAGGTGTCTTGGAGAGTCGTCAGAATCGTCAAAAGCGTCAGAGATTACGTCAATCTGCAATTGACCGCTGTCGAGAGGGGTTATCGGCGAACGAACGAACGAGTGAGCGAGCGAGTTTCAATTGTTGGCCGAGGTCAAGGAGAGAAACGCGCTCGATCTATCTTTATAATCGCGTTAATGAACTCGGTGTCTCCCAGGCAACGACATCCGTCGACCGCCAACGTTCATCCCCATCGTCGAGAGTTCTGAAATTCAATATGGCGGAACATCTTTGCGCGTTTCTCCGCGGATCCTCGAAACTCGCCAGAGTTCGCGCTGGAATCCACTTGATCCTAATGACGCCAGCTGCCGCTAATCGTTTTTCCCATTAGAACTTGCTACGATTCCTTTTATACAACTCTGATCTATTACCTGTTCCATCGAGAGAACCTGGATTACCACTGATTTATTCGCAAGTCTGAAAGTTCGCCCGGCAACTTCCGCGGAACTTTCTTACTCGCCATCTTTTTATCCGGAAAAATTGATAGTTCCCCCCACCCCGCCCCCTCCGTCTCTCCGGGTTCTGCGGGGATTTCAGGATCGCCCTCATTAACTGGCCTACACGCTCGAAAAAACTCGACTCTTTGTGACCGAGGGAAGTTCCCCCCCGCCCTCCTCTTCTGATGTTGCGCGACTTTGAGTCGCGAGGATTCACCACTTTCTTCCGGAAGCTCGAAATCTTCATCGAGAGCGGGTGGATTGGAATTTTTCAGAATTCCCATACGAATACTCCACCAGGTCTCCGAATGGGAGGAGGGAGTCGAGTTGAGTCAAGTTGATTCGAATCGAGTTCACGGTCGACGTCGGGGAAGGAGAGTTTTCTGGTAACTCCCGATAAATTCCTCTGGAATTATGAGTGAATGACGGGGCGTAGAGAGGGAAGGTGGTGGTGGTGTGGGGTGGGGGGTGGGGGAGATGTGCCTCGGAGTAATCCTGGAGCAGTTCGAGCCGAAGTTGCTTGGGTAATGACCTGAACTCGATGTAAGTCACGATCCAGCATTACAGAGCTTCCTTTGCCCTTTCCAGTCTCCTCGTCTGCCTCTTTTTCTCCCTCTCTCCCCTTTTCTCAACCCCCTTCTTCCTGTCCTCTTTTCCATTTCTCCGTGTCACAGGCTTGGCGCACTGTCGCATTGTGGCTGGGGCTTGGCACCGTTCGGCTTTCAAAATATTTTTTCCAGCTCGACCGGCCCTCGAGCTCTTTCTCCCCCATCCTCCCCCGCCCCTCTCCTCCTCACCGTTCTCTCCCTCGTTAACGCGACCTGCCCGACAAAGCAATTCCTTTTCCCGACGGCGACTCTTCGACGTTTCCCCATCGACCTCTCGGACTTTCTCCACCGTCCTCGGTAGGAGGGAGGGGGGGGGGTCTCCTCGAAAGGGGAAGAACCACGGGGACCACTCGGCATTATTTCACGAGATTATTCAAATCCCCATCGAGTCCGTTCCGTTCAAGCGTGAAACTCGGAGATACGTCCAGACGAGAAAATGGGAGGGGACAGAGGGCGGGGAAGGGCTGAGGCAAGGATCCCACACGCACACACGCATACACACAGGGGGGCCATTGTCCCCCAACATTCCCGGGGATGAAAATAAATATCCATGCCAGCAGCGAGAATTCGGCCACTCCTCTCCGATCGAAGTGGTCCCGCCGTGTCAATGACGTCGATAGCGATAATGATGACGGTGACAGTGACGGTGACGGTAACCGTGACGGCGAAGGCGAAGGCGAAGGCGAAGGCGAAGGCGAAGGCGAAGGCGAAGGCGACGATGATTCACCAGAAAGGGTCAGTTCTCGCGAGTCCCGCGCTGCGCACACCCCCTCCGACAAATTAGCCTCATTTGGGGGAACGAGCGAAGTCGAGAGATCCAAACGAGTAAATAAAGGAAAATTACGCGCGGG
The DNA here is from genome assembly GCA_037305995.1 of Sclerodermus sp. 'alternatusi'. Lineage (NCBI taxonomy): Eukaryota > Metazoa > Arthropoda > Insecta > Hymenoptera > Bethylidae > Sclerodermus > Sclerodermus sp. 'alternatusi'. The sequence continues at coordinate 5,408,777 of CM074550.1, forward strand.
TTTTGTCGTTCCGTGGCGAGTTTTAGGCTTTTGTTGCCTCGTGCAAAAGGAAGCGCAGGTAGCGCTGGGCAAGCCGATCCAAGAATAGCCGGGGCACAGCCACGCGTCCCCGCCCCTACCAACGTCGGCTCTAGACAGCTCTAACTGGTAATTGCTCCGCTGAAACTGTAGCCGCGGCCTCGCAGATGTCAATCCCGTCGCGACTCTCTCCTCTATTTATAGGGAACTATCCCGTTGGATCGATCGGGACCTGCCGAGGAGTAGGAGGAGAGAGGCAGGGGCACCGGTGAGATCCACAGGACAAGGGTTCCGCGCGCCGACTCCCCGGAATCCTCGCGGAACGTCGAAATGGATAGCAGAGCCCTAGAAATGCAACCGCAGTAACAACGGGGGGTCCGAGAAGTTGCGCGTCTCTCCCCGCCGACACCCCCGGGCGCGAGTAGAACGAACGGAGACGGAGACGGAGACGGCGACGCACTCGATAGAGACTTCACGTGGGTACACTCGCCGTCAAAGCCAGGATAGATGGCAACAAGATACGCAAAGCTGCTCGTATATAATGCGAGTTCCCGGCCAGACGCGAGTTGTGTCCGTGTGTATGCGTGTCTGTGTGCGGGAACGCGGCACGGTGGAACGAGGGAGAGCGTCGTCCCAGCAGACACGCGCGCGCGCCGCCTTCTCCCGGTGATTTCGCCGCTCGCGATTTCTTATCGGTTGTTCGACCACTGGCATCGAGCGATCCGTCTACGCGCGCAGAATCCACCGGCCGGTTTCCGGTCCCGCACCCCTGCTAAAGTCACTCTGGTCACCACCACCACTTCCCCCCCGCTGCTTCTCTCGATGCTCGGATGAAACGCGGCAAGTCGCGTGACTGGGCCACTCGATGCGGAATCGGCAGCTAACGAGAGATGAGAAATGTGAAATTGGCGCGAGGGGGAGGGGAGAGGGAGGAGGAGAAGGAGGAGGAGGGTCGCGCTGAAAAGGCTTTTCCTCGCGCGACGGAAATAGAGAGAGGGGCGGAGGGACGGAGCGAACGCTCGCTCGTGTCGCGTGCGAGAAAGCGAGCAAAACGCTCGCAATTAGCCTAGCGGTGGAGCCGAGCCGAGCCGAGCCGAGCGTCGTTGCGCTCCGATCGCGGAGTTTAATCGAAGGCAAACGAACAATTTCCCATTGGGACTCGACTCGCGCTCACCCGGCGACTGCACACAGAAATAGGCCGACGGGCAGCCTTCGCGATCTCCACCCACGTTCGTCTCATTTCTCCCCTTTTCTCTCTTTCTCTTGTTTTGTCGCTCTCTAGACTCACCTTTTTCTCAGGAATCGCGAGCTTTCAGCTTTCGCCTGGCAACGAGCTCTCCGAGAGACAAACTCTTATTTTTAACCGATTCTTCCTCGGATAAGAGGCGTCCTCCACACGACCTTCGGACTTTTCGGAACGTCCAAGGCAAATAGAGACCGTGTCAGAGACAAGGACGTCACTGGAGTTTCGGGGGAAATTCCTACAGGAGACTCTCCAGAGATACGAGATTGAGATTTCTCCGGGCAAAGTACAGCGGAGACGCGTCAACGAGTCAGACTCATCGTCGACACTCTCCAATCCGATTGAAACTCCTGAAATTCGCCCGCGCGCTTTTCCCTTTCGCGGATTTCTCCGTTTTCTGCCCCCTCCCTCTCCCCCTTTCTCCTCCCGCGTTGACATTTCCTGATTTTTTCACTCGGCAATGAGATTTCGATTCCGCCGATCGATAGCTGAATTTACGAGGCCGATAAAGCGAAATGCAGTCTGATGGGGGAGGTAATAGGAGAGGGGGGCGAGGGGCGTTTATGCCCGAGCGGAACGGAAGTCATTCAGCAACGGAGTGCGTACGAGATATGCTAAATGCGGAGTGCCGACAGAACCTGCGAGAGCTTAGGAAAAGAACTGCGCAGACTAAATAAATAATCGTCTCGCGGAATCGTACATAATTCATCGCGAGCCAGCTTTTTCCGAGACGTCGTAAAATCTCGAGAATTCCGAGGGGAAATCATAATAGTCGAGAAGCCCCGAGGAGGGCGACGGGTCCCGGCGGAAATCGCAATTCGGGCAAGGGGCAAGCAGGCAGGCAGGCAGGCGGGCAGGAATAACCGAGCAAAAGTGCAAGTGGGTTCCACTGGCAGCGTTTCAATGGTAATCGCGCGCTCTTGCTCGCTTTGCTTTTAGCGAGCGCTCGTACGTTCTCAACGATCGCGCTCACTCACCCCCTGCGCGCGAGCGATTGTGAAATTGGCCACACAGCCAAAGCGGAACAGCCCAAACTCTGGACTGAAGTCCGCGCGACATTGTTCCAGCGATCTTTGGTAATTTTCCACCCCCCGTTGGCGATTTCCCATTACCCTCCAGAACCAACCTTCACCCTCCGCGGGCAAAACCCTTGCGAGGGATGATTGTCGCGACTAGACGACCGCGGGGGTAAATAGTCGCAGGCACCTTTCGCGAGAAAACAAAGCAAAGCCGAGGGATGATTTTCCAGCGAACGGCTAAAGCGTCGCAGGGCCTGGGTAATTGTCCCGGGTACTACGCATGGTCATTCTCCACTATCCACCACCTACCTGCGCGTGTATCTGGTCGCGTTCCCGGGAACGCGTTGCGCTGCGTTGCGTTGCGTTGTGTTGTGTTGTGTTGTGTCGTGTCGCGCGTATTGAAAGGTGCTACCCTTTCATTAGCGTGTAGGCCACGCGCTCTATTATGCACGACAAAACATCCGACGCCATTGTTGTACCGCGAACAATGCGAGTCGCGGTCACGTGTTCTACTTTCAATGATCATTCGCGAGGTGTGCATAAAATTGGCAAATTGCGCGAGTCCCGGGGACCCTCTTCGCGGAGGGAATGCTCCGGATTTCCCGCGACTACCCTTGGCAGTGTGGGCCGCCAGCCTCGAGCCTGCACAAGGTCACCGGATTCTCCACCCTTACTGCCGCTGGCAGCGGAGCATCCATTAAACTAAAAAAAAAAATAAAGAAAAAAACTGGTGTGACCAGCTCCCGCGAGAAGAAACCCGCAGAAATTTCGCGGCTTTGTCCGTCGGACAACCGGGGAAGGGGGGAGGGGCAAACCTCGAAAAACACGCGAAACCTTCCGGAAGGGTTAGCCGGCACGTGCTTCGTTTTGTAGCGGGACAAATTGCCCCGGCGTTCCAGTTCTAACATTTTTTAACCATTGTATCTGTGTACTTGTACCGTATGTACGTGCCACTGTTCACTTTTCGCTCGCAAAATAATAAAATATCTCCAGTTCCTTTCTCCCAAGAAACACGGCGGCGGATTTTCGGTGAATCCAGGAACTCTCCGCTCCAGTCTTCCCTCTTCGACAAGGTCAAGGTCATCCGAGGAGTCACGGGTTCTCTCGATACCTATAGTTTTCCCGCGTTTTTTAGCGAGACGCGAGACGCTCGAACCCTCTGCGATTCGCCGGAGGAACTCGGCCAGTAAAACTTGCGGAAAGTCACGCAAATAGACGGGGATTCTCGCGCGCGCGTACGCACTCAGCAACGGGACCACACGCTCAACGTCGATTGACTTATCATTGGTGATTTTTCATCGCGCCGCGTTTACCCGCGTACGAGTTAATTAAAGGCAGTAAAGCCGCCGCCGCTGCCGCTTTGATTTCTCCTCAGATATGGATTTGCAGAGAAAGTTCATACCGAAATATTTGCGACTGCCGGGTGGTGATGGAGGGCGGGGAGGGGGGGGGGGAATCGCAGGAAACGAACGTTTGGCCGATGGCGATCGAAATCCGACGTTCGAAGATACCGTTCTATAAACGAGCACAATCGATAATAATAATAGTAATAATAGAATAGTAGAGTAGTAGTAGTAGTAGTAGTAGTAGCAATAATAGTAATAATAATAATAATAATAATAATAAATTTTCCCTTTCATCGAGACAAATCATGGAGCGGTAAAATGACCGCTTGAAATGACACGTGCACGCGTCATCGCTTTATCTGGGAAAGACGGGCCAAATATTTTTCAACGTCCAACTTGAACAGACTTCCCGGTACATCTGTTAGAATGACCGGCTCTAACAGTCGCCGCTGCTGCGTCCAAGATCATCGATATAAAGTCGCTTCTCGGAAATTCATTTAGAATTTCGCGCTGGGGAATTCGCCGACTCGGAAAACTACAGGGGAAAATGGCGAGGACCGTGCGTGCATGCGTGGGTGTTGGCCGCTCGAGTTTCAGCGTTCAATAAAACATGTTAATGCGGAACACGTGCGTGTGCGTGAGTTTGTGTATGTCGTTGCCGGTGTCGATACATCAAAGGGACTAATGTTTACTTCCTGTACCCACGCGGAATTATCTTGTCAAGCTTCAAAGGGGTCCGCCCGACTGGCCATCGACAAATACGTGGCAACCCAAAGAAACTGCAGCTTTCCATGCGATAGCTCAAGGTCATCCGAGACTCTCCACCCTATGGAGATGCCAAAAACGCGCAACAGTAAAAAAAAAAGGACACGCCCTTTCGTAGTTGGAGCATTCGTGTAAATGGAGCGGGGGTAGTTTGGGCCGTGGATGAATGCGTTAATTTACCTTTGGCCGAGAAACGATGCATGTGCCAGAACGGATAACGAATGTTGGTTCGCCCTGGGCCATTCGCACCGAGCGATTTCCTCCGGTATGCGGATCGTCGCACTTTTAAAACCTCCACTTTTTATCCAGAGGAACTTCCAAACTTTAACACGCTGAAAGCTTTCATCCTGATGGTTTACCACTCAACCCTTTATGGTTTATTTCCGTTTCTTCTCTCTCTTTCTTTCTCTCTCTCTCTCTCTGTTCATCCATTCTTCTCTTCCTCCACTCCCTCGAGCTTCTCGTTACTTTATGTTTCTCTCGCGTTTAGGGTTTACGTGCTCCGAAATAGTGCTTGGAAAAATAATTGTAGGAGGTCCTACGCGAAAGACCAGTGGGGGGGGGGGACGACTTGTAGGAGAGCTGTCGCGTTTGGCTTTACTCGGACTGTTAATCGTTGCAATAATATTTGGACGTTTTACTTTTCTGGAGTAAACCAAGTGGTTTGAGGGGGATGGGGAGGGGGCATTTCATGGTTCTTTCCGTGAGATTAACGAGAGTTGTCGAAAGAGTCACGGGGGCGGGCAGGAGAAAAAACTTGGCGAGTTCGCGTAGCCAAGAGAGAAACAGAGAGAAAGAGAAAGAGAGAGAGATGCTTGTCCTCATGGGTAAGCACGTGGTGCCCTAGGGAACCGCGCAATTCAACCAGAAGCGCGTGCTAATTTTCTCCGAGTTCATCAACACGCGAGGAGCTTGTGCAAATTCTCAGGCCGACTACGTAGGATTGCGTTAGGCGATAACTTATCGCGGTTTACTGCTACCTTTCCCACGACGATTCACCAACCGGTCGTTGAGAGAGGCGCTACCGCTAAGATCGGCAAGAGATCGCAGATCTCTCGCGAAGAAGAAAAACTCACCGTGCGCGCACACCCACGCCCACCGATCTTCTTCGGATTTTTTCCGAGATCCTCTTGAATTTTATTTCCGCCAAAGCCGATCGTCCATCATCCTATGACCACTGCATCGGCGAACCGGTTGTTATTCTCTCCGTTAATAACTGTCGCAAGCAGCTCGCGCGCCGTTAACCATCTGCTCTAAGACGATTTTACGCTTTCTCCGTTGATTTATCTGCGGATCGGCTTCTTTCCGGCGAGCTCCGATTCAGAAGACACCCTCAGCACCCCTAGCATCCGATCGTCCACAGCCGGGGATTGCTAATAAATCCTTTTAACGAGGGTGCTCGCTGCCGATCGAGGAAAATCGGCGGGAGAACGCGGGACGGGAGCCCGCAGCGCGCGATCGCCGACGGTGCCGCTTGACAAACGAGCGGAGATCGGTAGATTCGAGCGCTGACAGCGCGTGGGCAACATCCGCTCGTGCTCCTATCGATCTCCCATCGATCTCCGTCGATCCTCGAAAGCTGTCCGACCGGTTGTCAATTCCTTCAACGGCGATCATCAACTTGTCCGTCACCAGACACAATTCCCACGAATCGTCTACGCACTTTTACCGATTTTCACTCTGTTACCCCCGCGCACACGGGGGTCGATCGAACGTCACAGGATCGATCGGCGTTACGGGAACTCGCGGGAGCGATCGTCTTTGATTTCCGGGTACATCGCGACGATTTCCCGGACCAGACTTGGCCTCGCTTTGGAGTTAGAAATCGGCCTCGGTTATTTTTTCTCGCCGGTAGTCGCTGAGGAGCTCGACGTAACTGCAACTTGCCAGGCTGGTGACCATCGTAACACTAAGCTCGGTTCTCTTTCAGAGGAACGTAGGGCCGCCGGCCGGCTGATTCTCTCTCGCACGCGCGACCGTGCTCTCCCCCTCCCCCTCCCCTCCCCACCCTCGCCATCCTTCCTGGGACTCTTTCCCGCTTGGAGCCGGTCCACGTGCGTGGACACGTGGCCTCAGCCCACGGACCTTCTTCGCTTCTCCGACCGACTCCCCCCGGGTTCGTCTCGTCGCCGACGCAATCATCGCGATTCATCCCGCCCCCCCTCCTCTCCCTCCTCTCCCCCGATTTTTTCCACTCGCCGTTACCCATCTCGCGGGTGGCCACCCGAAAATCGGTCATAAGTCTTTTTTCGAGTCTCGGTAAATATTCTCGAGATTCAGCCATGTCCCCATGTCCCCGGACACTTGGATCTGTCTTCCTGATTCCCCTTTTCCTTCTATCGCGCACAAGCGCTCGCGTCCGTCCAGGGAAATCGGTAAAATTCCACGAGGATTCGTGCTTGAGTGCTTGCGTTTCACGTCCGCCTCGTTAGAATTTAGGGGACTCCCGGTGAGGAAAATCGGCGGTGCGCGTCCTCTCCTATCCAGCGAATCTCAGCGATGCGAGGCGAAAGCGCGAGACTACTGACCGCAGCCAGTAGCGGCGGATCATATTAAAATGCAAATAGGAACCCCGCGTTTACAAGCGTTGACACGTTCCAGCTATTATCGCTGCAGAAAAGAGTTCTCGTGTGCCATCCTGATGTATTCCAATTCCGAGAACGTCGCTGAATTGTTTAGCGAGCTTAATCCCTCCTCATACAGATTCGTCATTAAGGCGACTTAATGAGTTTTTGGAACGACACTCCACGGGAATATGAATTTTATTTCAATATGCTAATTGTTTCTCGCGATGGCAAACTTGTCTCTTTGCTACATTCTGCTTCCTCCCTCCCTCTTCCTTTTCTCTCTCTAATCTCCCTTTCTTTCTTTCTTTCTTTCTTACCATGGTATTCGCGGAGAACATCAAGCGTTGACGGGTTAATGCCATTCCTATCGTTCTTCTTCTTATTCCTCTCATCGCTCTTATTCGACCTGCCCACTAATAGGAGCCTTGCAATTTAAATGAATCGGCAAATTATCGCGCGCTCTAATCTCGCTTTGACCGGCGGCGAGCGGTTGCTGCCGCGAGAGAGTCCTCGGAGAGGACCCAGACTTTTAACGTGCTAATAAGATCGTTGCATTTTAGATGCCCCTGCGGAAATTGCATTCTAATGTCACGCCACATCGATCTTGAAGAAACGCGCGCCGATTCCTCCGGGATAGCATCCTCGGCTGGCCGTGCGTAACGCGTGAAACGGAATTGCATTAAACGACGTCGACGTTGCCTGAATGTCGTTAAACCGTTCATCGTCTCTCCTCCCTTCACGCCCTCTTCCTCTTCGGTGTGTCTCGTTCGTACACCTGTGTCCTCGCCGCTGTTCCCCTTCTCCCTCCTATACGCAACTTTCCCCAGTTTCTCGCGAGTCCGTCTCTGGATGCGAGTGTGGCTGCGAGGCATATTCGTATTTTCCTCGGAGACTCTCTCAGTTTTTCTTGGAATCTTTATCTGTTAACCCTGAACACACCGTCTCCCTCGTCCCACCATTTTTATGCGTCCTCTGCTAATGCCTCGAAAAGGATCACATTTTACGAGCCCTCTGGCTAAATCCTTAAAAAGTATGCGAATCTTCGAAGATAGGAGAACGTTCGTAGATAATAGCAATTAGAAAATTTGATGTTTATCTTTATCATCGCTCGGTCAGTGCGTAAACCTTTTTCGAGTACTACGGAATTTAGAAGTTTCTTTTTTTCTTCCCTTTCTTGTCTCCTTTTCTTACTGTTTGTTTTGGATTTCGCTCGGGTAAACAAGGTAAACTACGAGCTATTAAATCGTCGAGCCACACTAATATTACTCGGGTCCACCTTGATAATTTGATATCCTAGTCTAATCCTCTCTCTCTCTCTCTCTCTCTCTCTCTCTCTTTTGGGATTAAGACTCGTCGTGTTATTTGCATAAATTCCGGTAAACTGGAATCTTTTCTTCTTGGAGAGTTTCTTCCATCGGCACGCGAGTCCTGAGCTAAATATCATTGCTATATTTAGAAATCTTTTCCACCCCATTTTTTCCAGCTCCTCTTTAACCATGGCCACGAGGCCCGAATTCTATTGGAGTCTAGCGAAAGAGGATGCTGCTGTTTGTACACGAAATGGGCGGGTAAACAAATACACCTGGAGAACAATATTAAAGTCCGGGCATCGTATAATTTATAGCGAAAATATCGATGTACGTGGAAAATGATATACACGCGTATGGACTATACATATGTAAATAGGGGATTTGAACGCAAGGGTGTTGGTCGGGGTGTCCGGTGCATGGACCTGGCACGATATATGGGACTGAAATAGAGATCTCAGATAAAATTGACCTGAACATAGCGGAGGACTTAAATGTCTGGGCCAACGTGTGATGAGTATTTATGTTGCGAGTTTACTTCCTTGAAACTGATTTACAACTATCGGCTTTCCAAAACGTATTTCACAATGGCCAATGATTGAAATGAAAATTGGTCCGATAAAAGAAAACAGCTTCGGGGAGGAGGGGGGAGAGTGAGCAAGGATTAATTTAACGGCTGTCGTTAAGTTAATTATTCTCACTTGTCCATGACTCGGTGGGAATAATACTTGACGCATGATTTATGCCAGTCGATAGGTCACACGCTTTAGCAGGAGCATTAGAGAGATCTTTTGGAAAGTTCGTGGGTGGCTTTGGAAAGCGGGGCGAACTCGTGCTCGAAGGGAGGGAGGGAGGGCAAACGCGAATAAGTACCACGGGTACAGTGTAAAAAGACACTGTGCGAAGGGACAGTTTCATTTTATCTCGAGAAGAAACTCGACTCTACCATGAAGAGAGGAAAAACTTTGCCGGCTACATGGCACCAGCGTTGGCTATAAAATCATCCAGTCTCTTCGTAAATATTGTATTTCGAGAGAGAAGCTTCTTTCGCTTCTATCGCTCTAACGAGGACTATCACGCTTAGCCATATTTAAGAGAAGAACGAACGAAGTGGGTGGGGGCGAATAGAGAAGAGAAAAGAAGAGAAGAGAAAAGAGGAGAAGAGAGGACGGGGGAAAATTATCGAAGAAACATACAAAGGAAAACTGGAGGAGGATGAGGCAAGTTTTGGTGGAAGAAGGGACTGGTTGGTGAACGCGCCAATCGGGGAGACGTCTACGCCTGTCCTTGAGATAATATTTGTAGTAATAACATCTTCAGTCACTGCTTACGATTCTGAAGACCCTCAAGGGCCTCTTCGTCTTCGACCGGGACGCTTTCAGCGCCTTGAGCGCGACTCGACTCGGTCTCTCATTTGATTTTCTGACCACTCCAAAGAATCCCGTGAATCGCGTCGAGTTGAGTGATTGTCCCTTTCGTCATGCTGCGCTACCTACGAACTTGGCCTGCTTTTGTTTTTCCGGATCAGTGGAGGTCCGATTTGCGCCCTCCACCTGATTCCGCAAGAGCACTGCATTTAGGCGGAATTTACGTAAACCATTGGAATTCCTCGCCGCGAGATTCATCAACGGTTTCAAGGTCTCAGCTTTTCTCCTTTTTCCCTTTTTATCTCGTCTCGTCTCGCCTCGCCTCGCCTCGCCCCTCCCCACTTCGTCTCTTCTTCCACGGATAGACAAACCCGAGTGGTGGACGCGCTTCCGGTCCCCCACAACCACAAGCTTCTCGCAATTGTTCACACACGGAGTACCTGGTAAATATTAATCGACCCAGTTCTGCCACCTGGTTACGCGCTGGCTCTCCAGCTATAAATACGCTCGCTTTCGTAAGGGCCCGCGCGCCTATTTCACATCCGTCGAGTTCCAATTCGACGCAGTCGTCGGCTTTCACAACAACTTCATGCACCGAGCGTGTAACGAGCCATCAAAGCTCCGGCAAAAGAGAACAATCCCCTGCTTTGCATTAATTCCACGGGATTTTCCGGGAAATTCCAATTTCACGTAGCCCCTCCCCTCGCTTTCACGGCGACTTTCCCGCTGGCTCCATAACGAGCGCCGTCGGCATTCACTGGCACGTTCGCCAGAACCAGTTGCCGTTTGCCCCGTTCATGCCCTATTAATTCTTCGCGATCCTCCGGGAGTTTGCTCGATGTCGCGCGGGCCTCCCTCTCCGACTTTTCTCGACTCTCCAAGGATTTTTGCAGAAAGAGATGTACATATATATATATATATATATATATAGAGAGAGAGAGAGAGAGAGAAAGAGGAGAGTCTCCCTCGACCGTTGCTTTAGCGATCGATTTACTCGCGGTGAATTTAGTTACGACCTGGGGCCGTTGTCCAGCGAGTCTAGACGGAAGGTGTAAAGACAAAGTTTTATCGCGCCAATGGCCAGTATCGTAAAAATGATCCCGAGGGACTGGGATTGGTCGATCGGAGGATGGGGGGGGGGTCGGAGAACACGGAGGACGCGAAGGATGCGGAGACTCGTTAAACCTGGGAAGAGTCAGGAGAAGGGGGAGGGGGGTGAGTCGTGTCACAGAAATGATCCTGAAGGATTATCGAGTGTCCGGTAGATTAATGCCGGCTGATTTTCCGGGAACGTCTCAATTCATTTGAACATCTGCGCGCGGGAGGGCGCGGGTGCGCGATGGCGGACGTGATTAATGCAGCATATCCTCGTTTCCAATCCCGATTGTTGGCCGCAGGGCCGACGAACCTGGAGGCTTCGCTCGCCGGCTAAAAACGAACCTGCCAGCGAAACGAATGATCCTGCACTTCGGAAAGTCCCATCAAAGCTCCACCGCATCGCTGAGACGCGTGTACTAGCAGCTCCGGCACTTACGAGCATAATTTACAGCCATTTAAAGCCATCCGCGAGCGAGCAGTTCGATTTATAACGAGAAAAGCCCTTCATTGTTCTCACGATCTGGGATACTCTTACTCGGTGGTGGGAGGGGGAAGGAAGGGGTGTTCCTCTCTCGCCAGTGTTATCACGACACTTTTCCCCTCCGCCGCGAAACGATAAGGGAGAGCCAAACTTCCGCCTCAGGTCCTCTCCGAGAGCTTTCGTTTCTCTCTCTCTCTCTCTCTTGAATAAAGATGCAAAATAGTGTTGGATGTCGAAATAATCGCGAACCTCGCAATGATCGATCATTCTCCTCTCCTCTCCTCTCCTTTCATTCCCCGGCGTGAACTCGCCTCTAAAACTCGAGGCGGCAAAAGTTGAGCGGAATGGGAGGGGTGAGATCGCGAGACACACTAAAGTGTCCGTTCGTCCCGTTCCTTCGTCCGTCCGTCCGTTTGTCGATACCACGTTATACGCGCTGTATATGACGCCACGCCGTATGACTCTTTGTTCCAGGCAGTCATCGATCAGCATCTGTCGGTGTCTGGTGAGTATCTTTTCTTTTCTTTGATTTTACTGCCACTTTAACGGGCGTTCTCGGCTCTCTCGTGCCATGCGCAAAAATCCCCGGTGTGGTCCTTGAGATTATTGCTCGTGAAACCGCATATGCAAATCGCCGGAGAAAAGAACGAAGAGGACGATCGAGTGTGTCTCGGCGCACGACAAGGGCTCTCATTTGGATCGCGAATATAATCTCGGCAGCACTTAATCATCCTTGGGCGCTCGCCGGAAAAACACAGACGCGAAATTACGGCCGGATCGAAGAAGACATAAATTCGACGAGGAACTCGACCGCGAATTTATTAGGCCCTGCTAGAACAGGGTGGTGGTGGTGGTGATGGTGGTGGTGGTTCCAGTCAACGTTGCTGTTGTGTCGTCGTTGTCGTTGCTGCTGTTACTGTTTCCCCTCCTCCTTTCCTTCGATAGCCACGGATACTCGAGAGGATGGGCCGCTCAAAGTCCCTGATAAAAACCGGAAATGGACGGAACGTGGAACGGACGCCGATTCGTGGGCGATTCGAAACGATTCGGAGCAAATGGACGCGCGACGATCGACGCGATCGGGGCAAGACAAGACGGAGGTCGGTCGGGTCTCGAATGGTTGGGGCTTCGCAAGGGAGCGGCGGAATTAATTAAAAGTCAAGCGATAATGAAGTCCTCGAAAGCTTCGGAAAGGAGCGGAAAGCCTGCCCCGGCCACCCTCGAGGAAGACTTTGGCGTCGACCGATCAATCGACACGTCGCTAATCGCGGAAAAAGTATGTCGGAACTCCGCCGACGGGTCCACCCGCCCTGGAAGGAGTCAAGGACGATAGTGAGCAAAGCGGAAGGGCCCGATATTCAGCGCCGTTTCCGCTTCCAAATGTAATCTCGAAACTTTTGTCGCGTCCTGGTTCGTCCGCTCGTGTAACGCGTGCAACGTTGCTCAACGAGCGGAAAATTGATCCAACGTGGAAAATCAAGTTGATCGGTGCCACTGATAAGATTTAGCCCGTTTCCTGTTGGGCTCGGCTTCCAAGAGTGTCGTCCTTGGCGGTCATCGACGGTGTGAGGGAGAAGGAGAGTCGGGGAGGGAAGGGGGAAAGAGACAAAATCTCGCAAACGAAATCCGGCGCTTTCACCATCGCGCTATTAATTATTTTTCCCGAAGGAAATTTCCTATCGCTCCTGTCCTATTCGTATCGGCGTTTTACGTCCACTCGCTTCCTGGAATTGCACGTCCCAACGTCGATTGGTTTATTGCTTTATTATTTGCGCTTTGGATATCCTGGATAAGAGAGACGGAAGCCGATACCCCTGGAAGCTTTTATAGCTTTAATAATGGAGATTGCGTCATGCGTCAGCGAGAGTCCCGAGGCACACTGCTAATAGACGCCGTGATCCATGATCTAGGCTAGTCGTTGTTGACACGATCGGTGAATAGCGTCGTTTACGAGGGCCGAGTATCGTTTTCCACTTTGGATCGGTCTCCCATTGCGCGTCGGCTCCGTTCTCTGTTATTACAAGCTCCGCCAATGTTGAGAATATCCAGTCTCGATGGTCTCTCTCTCTCTCTCTCTCTCTCTCGGTCCATAATCCATATCTCAAGCGTGAAACGACCACCCCGCACCTAGACCCGAGGAAACTCGTCCCTTCTCACGGACTTTTCAGCAAATTCTAACTCGTCTCCGCTAATCGGCAATTAAGAATTAATTAGGTGCAAGAAGATGGAACTGCCGAATAGAGAAAAAAAGTCATAAACTTTCGTCCGACTGGAACACGCTCGTGAAAAGTCGAGTGGGCTTTAATTCTCCGTGTCTTCTCTCTGTGGCTCTCCGAGAAACTTTACAAGTCTCGGGAAAGGCGGAACAGGTAGGAATCACGTAGGTGGCGAGGATACGGGGGATCCCAGTGGAAATGCTATACTATTAAAGCAACCGTTAATCGTAATTGTCGAAAGGATCTCGTTAGGGACCGAGTTGATGCCGGTAAAATAGCATATTACGCGTCAGACGATATTTACGCGGCACACATCTCATTATTTGCGCATTCTAGTTACGCGCATAATTTATGTCTGTATCGCCGAGGCTTACACGCGCGATGGTGGTGGTGGTGGTGGTGGAGGTGGAGGTAGAGATGGTTGGCAGAGGCGGGAGGCAGGTTCAATAAATATTTCCTTATCGTTATTAAACGAATAAATAAAGCAACGCGTCAAGATAGAAGCGTTGCGAGGAGCGGGGTTGGAAGGCGAAAATACCAAGGGGGTGCTCGAAAGATTCCTCCTTAGACACTCCTTGTGCATATCAACGCGTTAAACGCGCGTCGAGCATTGAATTCGAACGCTTTCCACGCGAGAAGCGCACCATGCCACGCAACGTCTCTCGCGAGAGTCCGTCGACGCTAACGTTTCCATTAAGGGCAGTTTAAGGGCCGCGTGCGTGACTTTGACGAGGATCTCGCTCTTTTTATCCCTTTTCTCGTGGCACCTTGGGCATTCGGGAACGCCTGGGAGGTCGACGCAGCCTCCGGTGATCGCTCGTCGCCATCTTGAACTTTTTTATCCTTTCGGCCGCTAATTCAAAACTCTAAACTCGCGTCCCACCCCCCACCCCCCACCTCTCCATTTTATTCCCTCATTTTACTCCGCTCGTAGAAAAACGTAGAAAAACCCAATAATGGGGTTGGTTGCTGCGTTGGTGGAGGCTGGGGGGTAAGGGGAGAGGAAGGACTCGTCCGACTGAAAATTTCAACTGCCCGTGCGATTTGCCTGCGCGCTCGTTTAATCCAGTCCAGCTCGTTCGTTTCAACGTTTCGCCCGGCTATTTCCATTCGACACTTTTTCGACGTAGCTTCAATAAGTTTTCATTACCCCATCAGCCCCGTTCCGTTGGAATGGAAAATGTTCGTTAACCCGGTAATCCGCACTAATAATACTGCACGGATTTCCGATTTCCACGCACATGCGAACACAATGCGAGCCGGGAGACTCTGATACAGATCGATATTCTCTCCAATCTCTCTCTCTCTCTCTCACTCTTTAGTCAGAGAAAAACACAACTCCAACAACCTTACGACCAGTTTGCCCTTCTTACGGTAAAGGAAAATGCGTGTGTAGAAGAACAAGAGAAAACAGAAGCATTAGCATTGAATCGGAAGCGATTCAATGACCAGCTGGTAATTTTCTTTCAATATGTAATTGAATGCCGTGAAAAGCCCTGTCGTTATTATTGTCGTTATTGCGGATAATCAGTCGCCGTCCTATTATCCTCGAGCGCGCACGTCCTTACGGATTGTTACGCGCAATTTTAATAATTCATTACGCAGAGGAATAGCCGAGATGATTAAGCGCATTTACCGGAATGGCGGCGGGGAAATAATAACTTAATTGAGCGAGTTGGGAGGGAGGGGGCGCCGTGCAATTTCGTTTACGGCGAAAGGATCCCTGAAGAGTACACATGGAACGGGCGTGTCTATTTCTCACGCTTGACTATTATTATCGCGTCAAGCCTGCCCGGGGAGTTATTAATGCCACGATGCGTTTGCGGATCTCCAGGACCACCGGCAAAAACACCCTGGTCACTACTCGCGTGCTGCTACACTGGCGTGGTTGCAGTCTGGCCCGGACAATCGGAGAAACAAGCGGAAACGTGAGCCCGGCGCTCCGAAGCAGCTGGTGCTTTCCCGATTTACGACAGGGACTCTCGGAAAATAGCGAAAAAAACGTCTTGTTCGGTACTCGAGGAGGACCCGGAGTCGGAGTCGGAGTCGGAGTCAAAGTTAAAGTCGGAGTCGAAGGATCCTTTCGCCCGAAATCGTCAATGGTTCCATGGGGGCAAAAAATGCGCTTTGTCTTGCGCAGACCTGGCGCCGCCGATAATACCCGCCTGGACCACCGTGACTACTTCCCCTCTCCTGGAGGATCCCACGCGAGAAAATTATCCGCTTGACGGAAACTCGCGTTACCGCTCTATCGGAAGCTACTACCCCCACCTAGAATCGCCAAGCTCTGGGGGATCTCGACATACGCAAACGAGTATTCCGATAAATTCCTATGGGACTTCTCCTCCTCCTCCTCTTATTCCTTATCTTCATTATCTTCCTCTTTAAGGATTTATTGGACTGGAAAGTTTCCAAGTTTTCCACATACCCCGATAACCCCCGCGGTCAGCCGCAAAAGTGGGGTGACTTGGCCTCTCATAGTGCTGGCTACCGTGCCCGGTAACACATCAGGAATTCATTTGTCGGGAAACATATTTTCCCGACCTGCTCACCGACCGATCGGTTTTTCCCGAAGTTTTCAGTGCCGTTACTTCCGAGTTGAGCCGATCCGAACCGAGCCGAGCCGAGCCGAATGGAACAGAGCAGAGCAGAGCAAAGCGGTGAATAGAATAGAACAGAACAGAAGAGAACGGAGCATTGCGACTGACCCGTTACGTAAACCGGAAGTTGCGAGAGAGGGAGAGACGCACGTCACTACCACGGTGGATCGAAACCTACGGATGTCTCGAGCACCGGAATTAATTGCGATGGAGGATTTTCGAATGTGCCTTTGCGGTCTGCTCTTGCGAAGATTCAGCTGCGCGTGAACTTGGACAATGACCAAATTGCCATGGCAACGGTATTTCGCTCGTATCCGTCCCGCGATGTCGAGGTCCTGTTGTTCCGCGGAGACAGTATCTTGAGGAGGGGGTGGTGGAACAGGAAATACACCAGCTTGAATTTGGACGCTAGGGATGCGATAAGCTCGCGTTTCTCAGAAACCCAAAAAACAACTTGGGGAGAACCAGGAGACGATAATCACCAGTAATGCATGAACGCTGATATTAACTGCCGATGCGTCTAACTGAAATCAAGACTTTGAGTCAAAGCGAAAAGAAGAATAGCTTGCAGCTACGTTTTCCGATCGAGGAAACATTTCCATGGATTATTAAGAAAGATCCGATAAGATGAGGACTGAAACCGTGAATTGCACTGGTCAAATCTCTTTGACGGGGCGAGGCGGAGGGAAGAGACCTTTGCTTCTCGCGTGGCAAAGGGTAAACGCAGTTTTATCTCTCTCTCTCTCTCTCTCTCTTTCTTCTCTCCCCTTACTCCTCCCCATTCCTTGAGCGTTAAATTATGCAGCCTTATCTGGAGGGCCGGGACGAGTCAGCTCCAGCATCGAATTTATTAGCTCCCGGGCCACGGGAGCTTAAATAAATATCAAAGATATCTGGCAACAGGCGCGCAACCGCTAAATCTGTCGCCTCCTTGGAGGATTTAGAAAAACACGAGGAAATTCCTAGACAGCCTTTCGTAAGACGACGCTATCCAGATATGACTTTTATCTCGGACTCTTTCGGAAATCACCTTCGTCCTCCGCGCAATATATATTCATTGCTGGAGGATTCTGAAGATAGCTGGTGCAAGCGGAGCAAGCAAGATGATTTTCTAAAACAATTCGGTGGGTGACAAGGAAAAAAGCAGACAGACAGATAGCGGATTAAGGAGCTTGGAAAGGATCTCGCTTATTTCGTGTCATCGTTTTTCTTTTTTATTCTCTCTCTCTCCCTCTCTCTCTCTCTCTCTCTCTCTCTCTCTCTCTCTCTCTCTCTCTCACTCTCGCGCGCGCGGTGATCAAGACCAGTTACGCATTGGGTGGTAGCCCGGAAGAGGCCAGTCCCTTGTGTTCTTGGGCAGAAAGGGCGTTCCCACTTCCTCCCGGCGGCCTTTTCCTAAATCCCCTAAATGGTTGCACGCTCGATCATTGTCCGCCGTGGGCGGGGACCCTGCACGAGGAGAGGCCCTTCTTCGAAAAGGGTCCGACAATTCTAATTGCCGCTATTCCGAAGCTCCTCGGGCCTGAAAAATAAGAACGAGAGAGCCAATGGCCGAGGCCATTTCGACAAATTGACCAATCGCACGCGGAGTTGCGGGCCTTTTCTTCAGCTGCATCGCAATTATCGCATTAGACCCGATATTT
This sequence comes from Sclerodermus sp. 'alternatusi', assembly GCA_037305995.1. NCBI lineage: Eukaryota > Metazoa > Arthropoda > Insecta > Hymenoptera > Bethylidae > Sclerodermus > Sclerodermus sp. 'alternatusi'. The sequence continues at coordinate 5,426,447 of CM074550.1, forward strand.
ACGGTCATCACGAGCGGGAGGCTCCCCTCCACCCCCCGTCAACCTGATCGCTAGAAGCTCCGATAGACCGGTGGAACTTTGATCGCGTTCATTCATCCGGCGTATTTCCAAGACCATTGACGAGTTTCTTTAAGGTTTCTTGCCCGTGTCCATAACCGGGTCGCTTGGATATGGATCGGATCGATGGGGGGTTGTAAGAAGCGATATTGAATTAACGAGAGGGATCCGTCGGAGCTGCCAGAAAATCGGGCTTGGGAACAGCGCGTGTCTGGATTACCCCGAATCGATAGGGAGCCGGCAAACACTCGAGAAAATCCCTTAAAACGTTCTGCCAGTTAGCAACCAACGAAACCGCCACCACCACCGTCTCTATCTCTACCTCTACCTCTACATACTACCCTCGAGTAACTCCAGGTCTCATCCCTTTCCACGACCTTCGATCCCTCGCAATTCAACGGAATTTCGCTGTTTCCCAAGCGGAAAATTTCGGAAAATTTGCCCGTCCATTTTGCAAGAGCTCAAGGAGCAGCCAGAGCTGAGTAAAACCGCCTTAGGATGGCCTTATTTGGATGAATGCGGAGGTTCTGGATTTTAATCGGATCGTCGGATCTGATAATCTGTTCCCCGGGGATTACGGCGAGATTAGAATGTCCTCGGTAGATCGTTGTCTGTCGCGAGAAAGTTGTGTGATGCTGCTGCTGCCAGATTTTAGGTCACAGGTAGCAACAGCAACGGCGCATGGACTCGGAGGATCCGATCAGGAATTAGTCTACTTTCCTTGGAGATGTCTCCGATAGAAGTTTCGTAGAAAAACCCACGTACATCCTCCGGCGTCCAACGTTAGTCAAATGGATGTTCCATTTACACAACGGATTTATTTCGGTCGAGGGAGCGTCGGGCGAGCGCACAGGTGCATTTCGGCTATTTGCGCTGGTCGTGATGCTGAAGGATGACGTGGCACCCGGGAGCCGCGAGCACTTCAGCCGCTTGCTCCGGTCTGCGTTTGTGCGCTAAGTCAGCGTAGTAACATTAAAATAATTCAATCGTTCTTCAAATTCCAGTAACGCGTGGAACAGTTCCAGAATACTTTCAAAATGACGATTAGTTCCGCGAACAGTGACCAAAAAGAACCTAAACTATGCGCAACATTTTTTGAAAATCCTATTTGTTTTTCTTTTCTTCGCTTTGATTCGAGGAACTCATCATAGTTTTGGTAAAGTCTCTGGAACGCGTGATCTTTCACGCCCCGCTGTAACTCGAAATAAAATGGAATTTTTTCAGCGTTGCCGCGTTAATTTCACACACGCTCTGCTCCGTGGGAGGAATGCCTGATCCGGAGAGGCTCGCGATTATAGCCCGGAGCCCCAGCCAGCGACACCTTGAACGATGCTTTCTCCTTTGATCTTGCGCTGGACGCGAGCTTTGAGCGTATTAATCGTGCAAATAATAACCTTCGATCTTCCGCGGAGGCAGAACGGGCAAACGCGAGTTTCATCGGTCACTTTCCACACGCACCCTCTCCACACCCCCACTCCTGCGAATCCGGAAAACGCGATGGACCCTATCCAAGGCTATTAGAGTAGCTGTAAATCGAGAAAATGGCGGATGATTAATCAGTTTGAGCAGCGCTGATTCGGCGGGACCCGACCGAAAGTCCGATTAAAAGTTGCGCGCGATCCAATTTATCGTTTCCCAGAAACCCCCTTCGAGGGAGACCGTTATGGATTTATGCTTAATCCCAGGAAGACTTATTTACGATGACCACACTGACAGGGCTATCGGGAAGACTTACGAGGTATAAATTTTCTCTTCCTCCGATTCGCGCGCGCCGGCAGATCGTGTCCCTGCGCGGAAAAACCCGGGGAGTCCTTGGCAGGTTTTACTCGAAACGAAACTTGCTGGGGCAAGGATGGATGGGGATGGGGGAAGGGCCAGGTCGGTTCGTAATTGGCGAATCTTCCAGGTTTGAAACTGCTGGAATTTCACGAGGTGTATTGTTCGTGCGACTCGGTGACCTGCCTGCCAGCCTACCTCGGCTTCGGCCACTGTAGCCGCGTCGGTTCCTTATTAACGAGGTTCCCGTTTTCAGAGCAATGATTTACCATTTCCCTTTGTTGGTATCCCTAGCGGACGCTACCTCTGGTCCCTTCGAAAGGGACTTGCGGAGAGTCGGACGCCACAGTAGCTTCCACATAAAAATTCCTTTGTTCGGCAAAATCCACTGGGGATCTATCGATCGATCGACGCACCTTATCCCGAGTCTTGTGGAATTTCACGAGCAATCAAGGATCCGGCAATATTGGCCCTTGATACAATGGGGGCGGGCGGAAAGGAGGACAACCGACCCGTTAACGTCCCCGTCGAGTTTTTCTCGGGATTTTCTTGCCAGCGACTCGACGATAAATGCGAACGCGACCGATTATTACGCGCAGTTACATCAGCGCCTCCCATCCCCCTCAACCCCGTGATCCCCGTGGCGTTAATTCATTAGTGTCCCGTGCTGTTCTATTTTTTGCGACGAAAATACACTGGCAGTGCTGGTTCTCAATCTATTTGGCGGCCCGATGATAATAGTTCAGTCAGTCCAAGTGATTTAAGGGCAAGATTGCCTTGAATGGGAAATCGAGATCTTCCCTTTTTCTACCATCGATCTATATTAACTAGTTATTACTCTCTTTGATGCCTACCGCTTGCTGCCACTATGCACTCCCCGCATTTCAGAACTGCATACATTGTCCAACGGGTCTCCCCTCCTGTAATATATCTCCTCGGGGCTTTTATCATATCCTTTCTAACGCACTGCTATAAGGGATTTTAAATATGGCCGGGGTGAAAGAGATATGGAGAAAAGCGAGAAATTCTCGAAAAACCAAACGCTTCGCGAATAGATCGATAATCGAATGAAATCGACGAGATCTATGAAATGGACGACGCTGAAGATTTTCTGATTAAAGTGGGGGCCCTCCCCGACTCGTGTCTTATTTCTGGCGAAGCTACAAAAGCCTTTAAGTGGTTTTGCTGTAAAACGCATCAAGGCAAGGAAAGTAACACACTCGGACACACACACACGCGCGCGCGCGCGTAAGCGTACATGCAAATACGGAGAGCTCAGTGCTTGCAATAAAGCTGCACAAACACGCGCAGAAGCTTCCGTGGCTATGGCAGTATAATGAAACATCTTCCACGAGGCTGTTTAAATATGCACAAAGCACGCTTAAAACCACATACATAAGAATGTAGCCCCTGTGCGCGAATGGAGCTTGCAAGCACTCATACACGCAGCTGCGAGTAGCTACGGGAGCTGCATGAGGTACGAAGATTCATCTCACACGCACGTGACACGACACATGCATATGCATGCGCAGCAAAAAGACGCATACATCCAAATGGATTCACTGACACGAAAGCTTTATGGTTCACACGTAAGCGGACGGGGATTCATCGACACAGACCTACGTGAGCTTGTAGCTATCCAGTTTAAACACCGGTACAGACACCTAAAGAAGAGGTAGGTAGAAGAGGCAGTGCGCGTACACACACGCACACGCATGCACACACACGCACGCACGCACGCACGCACAAACACACAAACACACAAACACACACACACGCGCGCGCGCGCGCAGCATTCACAGAGAAATGGACTCTGCAATACAGACTCAAAACCACCTATAGATATCTAGTTTGGAGAGAGGTACGCCGTTTCGCGCGGAGTGTGAAGGGATAGAGACCCAAAGGGGTGGAAGTGCTGTAACGCAGAGGGGTGAGTCTTCCACCTCTCCCTCTCTCACACTCTTCTGCAGGTCCTGCTAGCGTGTGCCTGCTACTGGGTCGATCGGTATCTGGGTCGCGGGTTTCGGCAGTATCCACTCCGTCCCCTCCTCCCCCCTTTCCTATGAACCACTTCACCGTCGCGACCCGCCTTCCTGCTCCTCGCCCCCTGCCCGCGAGCCTGAAATTCACCGCTCATCCCCTATGATTTAATCGACAACGTCCATGACTTTGTCATTCGACAGATTAGGTCGTTGGTCGACTTGTTCCCGATACTCCGTACCTCGACCATTAGGTCGTTGTTGAACTTTGGTCATATGAATCGCTTTGATCGCCCGTCGGAACGATCAGGAACCAGCTGCAATGGCTAAACGATAGAGGGCCGCGTTATCGGAGGACTCCCTCCCTCCCTGTCTCTTCTGGTTCCCCGCAAAGACTCAATATCGCAATTATGAAAATTACAGAGTCCCCCAAAGGCAAATGCATTTTCCATTTTGAGAATATTTAATGTCGGCAAATTCGTACGGTAATTAATATTCCGTGTAACCGCCGCGTTACATCGTTTCAATTTACCCTGTAAATACCGACGATGGACGATGCGGTTTCATTTGGTCCTTGACGATCCGCAGCGTGTCATTTCGCCGATGCAGCCACTGGACCAGTTTCACGCGCAACCTCAAACACCCTTCTCCCTCCCCCCGCCTCCCCTCCCCTATTCTCCTTCCTTGCCCAGTGGTACTCTTTCTCCGTAATCGGCGTGAACGGCTGATTATGGTCTATTGAAAGTCGCTCCTCGCGTGACCTTGTGGTCTCGCCGGAGAGAAGCTACCGTGGTCTGCTGGAAACGCCTGATCAGCCATCCCGGTAAACTTAACCCTTACAAGTTTGTGGGACAATCCTTTTATGCATATTATTGCGGGAAGGGTGGCACACTGGGTCATAGGACTTCGCGTCTCATCAAATTTAATGCCGTTACGGCAAAGTTCAAGATTGCAACTCAGCCAACTCTGGTCCGCCACCTACGTGACACGGAGGGACGGAGGGAGGAAAGGGATGGAAGGAGGAGGAGGAGGAGGGGGGGGGTGAAGCCAAAGCGCATTATCGTACCACGTGGATTTGGAAAGACGATAACCCGCTGATTAATAGCCCGACGGTCCATCGCCGTTACATTGGCCAAGTATCAACGTGTTCTACCGAACTGATACCGAACGAGCCTGCATCGTTAGTTCGCGCCGAACCAAGCGAAATGAAGTCCACGAGGGTGAGACGACGGGTTGAAAACGCTGACGTGATTAGTCCGCGTGCCAAGGGACCTGGGGAATCATCGCAGTCCGGAACTCTGGAGTCTCGCTACCTCGCCACTCGATTAGGGTTAATAGGAAGGGAAGGAGTGGAAAGGGAAGGGACCGTATTTATCGGGTTGCCGTTGGATTGCTGATACTCGCGGAAAAATTCACTGGAATGATTTATCAAGGTCTGTTTAGCTTCTCGTGGTAGCAGACAGAGCACACAGAACACTTATCGACGGCCAAGTGATACTCCATGCTAGCTTTTAAAGAGTCGAGCTTTTTCAGCGACGTGCCGATGATGATGGGCCTAAGGAAGAAAGCGCAGATTGGCGAGCTTGCCAAGATCCGGTGCAGTCGGGTCGGGCCTAGAGGGAAGAGGGTGGGAGGGCTGCTCCCATTAACGTTCCAGCTACAGAATGGAACTCGAAAATGGGGCTGGGGCTCTAAGGGGTTTGGTGGGGTCGAGAGTGCACCGGTGCGCAGTCCCTACGTGCCAGGAGAGTGTTGATCATTTTTCCAAGTTCGCCTGGAAAGAGAATGAAGAGCCGAGCAACGTGCCAAGAGAATACATCTGGCACGACTCTGGCCAGCTGGGTTAAGCGGCCAAGTGTGCCTCTTGTTAATTCATTTGGCACCTTTGGTACCAAACTTCCCTCCCATCCTCGAAGGCTCTCGGACTTTTCCCGGCAGTCCCCTCGCGGCGCTTTCCTAGCTTCCCCGGAGTTTTGCGGAGTTCGCGTCGAGAGAGGGTGGGGATGGGACTGAGGGAGAAAGGGAGAATCCTGGACTACGCCCTTGTCCGAGTACCTTCTCCCGCGGACTCGTAGTATCCTCGATTGGTAGCAAAACGAGACACGACGAGCTGCTCCCCTTATCGGCCAGTTTACGTTTCAATAAAGCGCGAAATGCAAATTTCAGTGACGTGGTATTTTGCTTATCCCGTGTCCGGGCCCCCTGCCAGCACGATACCGCGTATCGTGCGTCTAATTAAGACTAATGACCGCCATTAAATCACCGACCAACTTCCTATCGGATCGCATCCCGACTCGTGTTGTTAACGATTTTCGAAAAATCGCCAGACGCTCCCAGGTCAGACGCATAAATCCATCCGCAGGTCGTTCCTGAAAATATTTCCTTCCTCGACTTTAATAAATCTGCTCGAGTTTAACCCAACAAGGTGAAAGTCCCCGCTAATTCTTCTGGATTAGTCTAAGACGCCTAACTGAATCTCGGTGATTACTCTTTCCTCGCCTATCGGGGGTGGAAAGGGGTAGGGGTGGGAAGATGAAGGGAAGGGAATTCGAAGCATTCGATTTCCAGGCGAGAGAAAAGAGTCGGAGTGGACCTCCATCCCCTTACCTCTACCTCCGTCACGCATCTCGAGTCTCCGGGAGGAATTAATTAGCGATTGTTGAGAGCTCGCGCGAAACCGGATGTTTTACGAGGAAACCTGAAGACAAGAACCTGCGGATGTTTCAGGGACTTTAGGACCTGGTGACCCGTGCTACTGATGCTCGACCCCAACGAGTATCACTGTCAAAACCACAACCTGTTCAAGTGGATGCTCCAGGGAAGCATATTGCCTGTCAAATGGGTCAGGGGAGGGAACGGCACACGGCCACGGGTACGGGCACGGCGTACCTGGACCAATAGGAGGCGAGACGTGATTTATGAAACAATTTCCAGTATCCTTGAGGAAGGTTCGAGTCGACTCGACTCGACTATACTCGGCACGACCCGGCCTAGCTTTAAACTTCTCCACCGTGAGGCACTTCCAGTGGTTCTCAACACGCGTTAGGCGTTACTCTGTAGTTTAACGAGCGGCATTACTCCCGTGGAATGAATCTCCTTTGCAAAAAGGATTTTCGGATTACCCAGCTCCATCGACCGCGACTGGGCACACACCGACTCTCAACCGACAGCTCCCTCGGTTCTATTTACGAGATGCCGTAGCCACAAACGAACCTACAGGGGTCACTATCGGTCGATGTTCCTCGCGATAAAGACGATAAAGACGGTAAAGACGATAAAGACGGTAAAGTCGATAAAAACGATAAAGACGATAAAACTTCCTTTGGATTACCCTTATGAGGTAAACGATTTTGTATTTTTAAGCAATGCGTTCCTTCCCAATGAATATAAACCTCTGCCACCATGCATGCGTGTGCGCGTGCTGTTTGCCGAACGAGGAAACTTCTTGGCGAAAAACGAAAAGTGCACGGGTGCGTGCATTGAGTGACTATGCGCAATTGTACAGAGTCTGGAAAACCGGTTCAATTTATTTGAGCGAGAGGGCGGAAATTAAAATCGATCACTGTTCGGTTTGCCGTATTTCGAGGAGGGCAGGGGTAGAAACGCCCTTGTTCCACTTCCTCTCTCTCTCTCTCTCTCTCCCTCTCTCTCTCTCTCTCTCCTTCCCCCCCTCTTTCTCATTCTATGACACTCCGTCGTGTCGTGTCTCAAGATTTGCCCCGGCGCTAAAGTTGAATTAGCTCACAAAAGTTATCCTTGGGTCATCAGTCGGTTTGTGTCGATCGATCGATCGCGGGATTCTTTGGAAAAACGGGGTTGCCATTTCCCGATTTTCACAGTGGGCAAGTTCTCCGAGTTCTCTCGGCATTTTTCTCTTTGGCCTCTCTCAGTGCGCTTCTAATATCCTGTGCAGTTGTGTAACGTGTAACGATTCGATCGACGCGTTTCCCCTCCCCCAGTCACTGGTAACCCCGAACTTTAATTTCTCCCAGGAAACAACTTTGAGATGTCACGTCCCAATGGCATTTGGTGACACGGTGGTTGGTGCATCGCGCGATGAACTACATCGAGCAAACATGATGGAGAGGCTAGGAGGGGGTGGGGCTACACCGGAAATACTGGCCAAACTCCATCAGTTTCCACCCTAATCGAATATTGTCAAAGAACATCGAAAATGCCATTTCCTCCAATCGCATCCCTCTCCTTGTTGTCGACGGGCTCGCAGCTTGCACCTTCCACCGGAAACAATAAACGCACTCTTGAAATTCATCGAGTGAAGCAAACGACCCCCAGCAGCACGCGCGTGTAACTCGCTTGTCCAATTTGTCAAATGAAACTTTTCAACGAGGCGTTTAATTCCTTTAATTAGTTCGTCCATTTTATTTGCTCAATTATCTCTCATTCATCGATATGATTTATCTGTTTAACGATCGTGCTGAAAATTTGCGTTGAAATGTTATCGATAACGTGGAAATGGATTTAAAACAATGGCCAGAGGGAAATGGGGAAAACGGAGGATGAGGAGGGGTAGAGCGGAGAAGAATTCCCGTGAAAAGGAATGCCATGGCATGACCGAATTAATTATCGGCTTTTCCCCCGGTTTCCCTTTTTGCTTCATCGCATTTCTATCACTCTCTCCCACGTTCTTCCACTCCCGTGATGCGATGCCTGTGTTTTAACGGAGTTTCCCTCCCCCCGGCAAAAGTCACATTTAATCTTTGGACCACGAGGACTCGCGAGCGCGGAAACTTGCAGCTAAATTAGGGAATTGGTCTGGGCAGAGGCGTGTATAATCCGCGTGTCACCAACAGACTCATTTCCGCGCCAAAAGGTTCTACTTTATTACCTTGTTCGAGCCAAACCTTAAGAATTAACGCGCTTCTTACGAGGGTACCAGCAATTTCGTTAATTCTGAAATTTCGTTAATTTTCTTTTTCTCCGGGTTTCGTCGGATCTCTCGCCACGAAGTCATTCTCCGTTTTCTCTTATCCTCTTATTTTCCTTTCTTCCTCTCTCTCTCTCTCTCTCTCTTTTTCTTCCCTCACAGTAAAATCCAGCGAGATGCAAACCCAAGTTCCCCGACAGAGTGGAATGTTATATTTCATTGTTTGCAGATTTGCGGGTAATTTCGAGCTTTTTGCTTCAGTGCGACAAAATCAAAATTACCACACGCCTTTACGGCCCCGTCACTTTACCGCAGTGCTGTAAAATTCCCTGGCGATGCGTGGGGGAACTTGTAATCGCGTATTTGATAGCGTGACCCAGATGCATCCTGCTCAATATAGCCTGGCTTCGTTAAACACACCAGGATACACCAGGAAACTGCGGGCTTCGTTGGAAACGTTTTTTACCCGCCTTCCGCCCCTCTCCCCCACTACCAAAATATTTTTCCACTTTCCATCTCTCGGGTGGGCGGGATAGATGATTGGTCAAGATAAACTTTCAAAGGGGCGGAAGAGGAAAAATTTGCAGCGTTTCCTTTCGAGTCGAATAAATTGGATCAGCGGTGTAACGAGGGAGCGATAGATAGACAGCCCTCCACAGTCTCTCGCAGCTCGCAAAACATGGCTGGCTGGCTGACTGGAAAAAGGAAAGCGATGGAAGAAGAATGTCAAGATGGAAAATGGGGTGAGCAGGAGGGAATTAATTATCCACCAAGTGAGAAGCAGTTAAACTCGTGTTAGGCAACGTCTCGTCAATGGTTTGTTTTGCCATTGTTCGCTCTAAATAGGAACGGATATCGTTTGTACTTGAAACAGTTAAAACCAACCAAACCTCATCCCCACCACTTCATCTTCTTCCTACATTCACCCTACATTCCTTTTCTCATTATTAAATCCTGCTCGAGCTTTTGTTGGTTGGTTGGTTGGTTGGTTCGTTTGTTCGTTCGTTTGTTTGTTCGTTTGTTCGTTCGTTGGTTTCATTCACTTTTTGCTTTTATATCGCATTAAGAAATTTCCTGAACGAGAGTAAATTGCTGTTTCGACATGTTTTTTTTTTTTTCTTCGACACCGTCATTCTTCTCGTCCCTTTTAAAAAGATTTCGACTAGCCAACGTGGCATGGCAAGATAACATGTTCGCTCTTAAAGTACCGAGCACTTTTCGGGTGTCGAGCACCCTTCTCGAGCGAGCGAGCAAGCAAAGTAGCACTTGTCTCTCGACCGTTTAGAAGACACTCTCCATCTTGGTTATTGCAGTTTAGCAAACCTTCTTTCGACTGCTAATTTCTAGAAATGTTCGCTCTGTCGAAACACTTTGTCCCGGGAACACTTTGCCGCCGTGGCGTTTTAACAGTTTGGCACAAGTGTATTTCGAGCAGGGAATCACAAATTAAGCGGATAGAGTGCGAGCGAGCGGCGCGTCACTGTCGACGCATAAATTTTTCCAGCTTTTTCAGCACTTCGTCCCGTGACAGGAGGAAGATAAATCGTGACGAGCAGCGTGCCCGAGAATTTAGCAGCGAATGAAAGTTGAAGTGGGCCCAAAGAAATTTCGCCAACTATTTCTGGAGCTTTTCAGTTTGGTCTGCCGATACAAGGGGAATCGCGCGGGGTGGGGAGGGAGGAGGGGGAGCAGTGAACAGAAAAGAGAGAGGGATCTTGTTAAAGTATATCTCTTAGATAGCAGTCGCGAACGATGATAACCTCACTCGTTTGTCCCGGCCAAGGGCTTTTCGAAAGCTTCATCCCCTTGCAACTCTCGCGATCCCTCCAAGAATTCTCGTCCAGCAGCGATGGCTTCGCGGAACTCTCGATTACTTTCCAAAAGATTCGGCGCACGCTAGCGATTTTTACGCGTTTTCCTTGCTTCGACTTGAAAGCACCGTGCTTCTTCTTCCCTCCCTCATCCTCCGGTCGAAACATCCGACTCGAATTATTTTTTCAATCCCCCCCCCCACCCCGTAAACGACCACTCTCTGATCCGAGACCGAGCGCGCGACGCTTTCTTGGAATCGCGAGAAGAGTTGCGCGAGATTATTTCCAACCTCCCTTGGAAATAACGTGAGCAATTTTCAATTCGAGAAGGCAGGCAGACAAGCAGGTAGGCAGTCGGGAATTAAAAAGAATTCATTTGGTTCGGCGAACCTTCTATTTTTCAACGAGGATTTCACGTCACTTTCGTAGCGAAGCTGTCTGCCAGGGTGGGTGCCGTTAATGCTCTTGGAAAGTACAGATGTACTTTTGCCGATTCTTGACAGAGAGGAGCGGCATTCGTCGATAAATTGAGTTGACGCTACGTCCGACATCAGCTGCCACGGACGTGTATTAGAAACGTCGAAATATACTCCGACCCGTTTCGTTCCGAACCGAACCGAACCGAATCGAACCGATTCGCTCTGATCCGAGGCTTTTAACGAAAAACAATTAAAAATTCAGCAAAATCTCGATAGTCTTTTCGCGAGATGATAGACCAAACAGCCGTTTTATCTTACTATCATCGAATGGAACTTGATTTTATTTCACCAGATTCTATTCGATGGCTTTGCTAAAATGAGGTTAACGCGCAACTCTGCAGTTTCCCTTATTAATTCCATTGTTTTTTCCAATGGGAAATGCGTGTGCGAAAGATCCTCTCGTATCCTTTCGTTTCCCTTCGATTACCAGCGAGAAGACGCAATAAATTTTAACGATGCAACCGACGTGAGTCGCGCAAAAGTGTGCCGAGGAAACGGGCTCTCCTCCGGGAAACGTTGTGCGAGGTCCCCTTTAACTGCTTGGATCCAGTTTGCGCGAGAAGGCACACAGGAAGCTTCATGGATGAGGAGAGCGTGCGGACCCCGTTGAAATCATGACCCGGTCGATATCCAGCAGCAGGATACTAGTAGGATGTTAGTCCGATGTAAGGTCCCTTATCTATTATGTCCTGTCCACGCTCGTTGCCAACAATAACCGGATATAGAAGGATCGGCGCAAACGCGAACCTGGATTTATATCTAAAGCTCTTTTTCTCCCCTTTTCACCCCTTTCTTTTCCTTTTCCATTCTTTTCCCGGATAGTAGCGATCTCGACTCGTCATCTCTTAGTAACGAGTCTTCTCCGTCATTGATCAATTCTGTGAATCATCAATGGCCCAGCACCACCACTATCACCCCGTGATTCACGTTTAGCGAAAAAGAAAAGGTAAAAGGTCGAGCCGTTGGCTTGTTTGGTCTCTCTAAGCTCTCTTATCTATTACGAGTCTTCCAAACTTGTTAGCATCGATAATCCAATGTGAGGATCAAGGAATTTTCAGAGGTTCTGACTTATCTATCGGCGAAAAAGCCCCTTTCCTGACCTTTTTCTGAAAATGCTCGATTTTTGCGGAGGACCAAATCGCGCGGGGCTCTCTTACTTACTCACATCCCCTCCCCATCTAAACCTTCCCCAACCCTCTCCCCTCTGGTACTCTATCGATCAAGGGAATTCACACGTTGCTAAAGGAACGTTCTCTTCAGCTAAAATTCACTTGGTCGTTTATCTTTCACCTTCGGGATGACTGGACGATCTCGCTAACCGAGTTTGGACTTGGCAAAAAGCAATTTTCACCGAGACATTTCGCGCTACCTTTATCAGTTCCCAGCTCGTCTTGTCAACGTGGGTAAATAGGACCTAGGAAAAATATTATTCGCCGAGTTATTAATCGCTGTTATTCCAAGCTCGACTGATGGATTAATTGCATCGTGCTCGAGCACTTTGGGTAATCTATAACTCGCTGCAGCATGGGAACTTCAGATGGGCTGTAGGATCAGAGTAACGAGGATAACGTGGAAATAGAATAATATTTGCTGAGATTTTTCAAAGAATCTCGAAAGAGACTCGAAACCTATTAAGCGAAATAAGAAGAAAATCTGAAGGATTGGCAGTGCTAAAACGGAATGGTATTATGTTTCAAGAGGAGATGAGGAGCGTGATCTATATTTTATTTCAAGGTCATCATCGACGATACTCACGTAATATCTGTGATTCAGTGACATATCTCTCTCTCTCTCTCTCTCTCTCTTCCTCTCTTTTTCTTTCTCTCTCTAGTTGTCCTCTTTCGACGACTAGGAGCTTCTATAGAATCTTCTTGTAATCCTATCGAAGATACGCTGGAGCATTTTTTACGCGAGTACCAGATTTTCTGACCCTATTTTTCTTCAAGGCCAGCAGCTTTATTACTTGATTCCTCAGCTTCTATGGCTTTATCCTGCGGACGAGAAATTCCGCGATGTAACGGCAAACGTCGCTCCTTCGCTTTCCGATGAATTCACGTAAATCTAGACTAGTATTGGTGTAGGTGTTGAAGAAACGTAGGACACGAAAGTCTTATCCTTTCCTGGGGCTATCAGACTTTTGAATTTATTGTCGAGGTTTCACTTATCTCTAATGGTATTATTATTGTCGTTTTTCTCCTCCGCTCCTTGTACTTCTCAGTGGTCCATTCACTTCTCCCCGTTATTCGCGATAAAAAATACTATTTCCCCTTGCACAAGGCTACTTCCTACGGGAAAAAGTCCTCCGTCAATAATTCTCGCAGTGAAGTTTCAACGAGAGAAGAAGCGATCGTCAAAAGTACGAAATTTCACGCCACTCTATGAAAAGTGCAGGACAAGAGGGGAACCGTGTTACCGACCGAGCAGCTTCGAGATCGCCTTAATCCTTCGACCAATCAGCTAATTGCTTTATCGCGTTTCAGCAGTAGTCAACGAGGATCGGCTGTAATGCCAGTATGGGCGTGGAATCTAAATAAGCAGCACGTGCTTCTTCGTAGAATCCAGTTTCTTTGATTCGAGAGTTGTCTGCGATCGTCCGCCGACGACCTTATCGAGACGGGCTAATAGCGCGCGAGCGAGAATAAATAGCGCGCATGCGAAACGTCACTTTTATGGTCCGGGCCTTTTAGCTCAGACTGTAAAAATGTCGCGATCCATTAGCTGCCCCGCCGATACGAACGTCACTTTGGTTCTACATGCAAAAATCCAACCTGGCCACCCTTTCCTCCCCCTCCTCGCCATTTTCCTATCTTTATCGCGCAAGTTTTCCTGCGAGAGCGAATCCAACCTGGACTGCTTCCCGGGACTATTACTCCCGAGGAATCGACTTTGCACGTCAGGGTGCTGTAAATAATGTCTCTTATAAATTGCATCGTAAACATCCGATAGGACGCGCGTTGCGTCATTTTTACTCTCGCCACTTTTATCCGTCAGCCGTTGCGCAAGAGCTGTCGTCACTCGTGAAAGTATTCGAGGAGCTTCGATCTATCCTTCTCTCGGAGCCTTTCGAGGGCGCCGACACTCGAGGCTCCTCACCGCGAGAGATCGAACCCTGTGATTTCCACTCGCCTAGCCAGCACCCCCGCGGTTAATTTCATTTTGTCAAAGGGTCGCCTCGCCTCGCCTCGCGTTACGTTCGGAAGCTTCTAGGTTGGAGAAGCGTTCTGTTCCGCGAACAAAGTGCTGCCAATTTCCCGGTGGCCTGTTTCAGCGAACGAGCGAAGTATCGAGTCCCGAGGACTCTCCTACCCGGCGGTCGATCGTGGTCGAACGATGTTCCATCGAATCTACCCTAATTACCGTTTAATCGAGCCAACCCTTCCTCTCCCTGCCCCTCTTCATCTTTCTCTGCACAGTGTGCATGGACTCGTTCGCGTTGTTCGCATCGAACTTGAAAACTTGGCTGCAAACTTCCCCCTGCGAATTATCGATATCCGGCCCGTGGGTGGACGCGAACGCGCGGTCTTCAGGGGAACCGTAACTGCTTCGCTCGCGACTTCTAAATCAATGGGCTCGATCGAGCAATTTATTTGCCGCGACACTTTGCCCTTCCGCGCACTACAGCCGAAGTACATTAGCTTATTACCCACGCGCATTGCACATCTCGCATACACCTACCCTGCAAACCTCTCCATTGTAAATGGACCTTATCTTGCGCGCGAATTACAGTAACTCATCGCAACTCGCTCACCGAACTTGTCTCTTAGTGCTGGATTAAGCTGCCCGTTGGATCAGTTTATCCACTGTGGGATTAATCCCAATTATTCAGAAAGATCTCGGGTCGACGCTGCTCGGCAGCTTTTTCCACTACAACACCACCACTACTACTACTACTACTACTACTACTAGTACTAGTATAAACTATTTCTTTTTCCTCTTTCCTGAAAAGCTCCCGTGGTGCTTTATCGTAATGAAATTTCTCGACGGGATCGGATTAATGCTGAGGAACATAAAAATTCTCGAGGAAAGACGCGAGATATTGATTTCGGATACACCGTAAATATGAAGCGCCTTTGATCCCAACTTTCCTTCCCTTCCCTTCTCCCAATCCTCGTCTTCAACCTCCCGAATCTCTCCTGTAAATGGAAAATTGAAGAATAACCAGGAATTCAGATTAAATGGCGTTGGGGAAATGCATTCCCCTCACCCTTATGGCTCCTTCCTCCCCCTAACAGCCTTTTCTCTTATTGATAAATTTCCCGGATAAATTTTAATAAGGGCCGCTCGTCTTGGGAATTCGTGTCGCGGACAAAGTGCCGAGCAGCGGGAGATTATCTACGAGCGCCATCCGCGATACGGAGAGTTCCCATTGTTTGCCCGAATTAAATTTATCGATTAATCGTCCTCGAGCGAACCTCCCTCGAGTTTCGAAAGCCACTTTCTCCCGAGACCCCTTGAAACCGGAGGGAGAGGACCCCTTCCGTCCGTATATTTTTGGCTCGCGTGCATCGCGTGCCGGACAACGCGCGAGAGGATCCGTCTGCACGCAATTTCCACGATTCTCCAAAATAGGACGGACGGGATTATCTTCCCCTCCATCGCCGTGAACTCCAGTAATCCCGGCGCGCGCCAGTCTTTGTCGATGGACTCTTCTTCGCACCCCCTTACCCCCCACCGCGAGTCTCGATTATCCGGAGCAAAACAGCTCTAGGACACACGAGTGGCGATCCTCCACTCGAGATTTCCTTTTCTCCCCTTTCCTTTCCCGCGAGAAATTTCAATTAGTTTTGACGATCGCTTGAAACTCTACCACCACCGTATTTCGGTTGTACCATTGCTTCGGGCTATGACAATCGGAAGTTTCAAGGTTGTTACTCCACGAGGTTTTATCTGCTCTTTGCCTCGATCTCTTTCTTCCTCTCTCTCTCTCTCTCCTCCCCCTCCCTCCCCTTCTCTCCCCGTTTTCCCTGCGAGCCAGAGTTCCTTTCCGCGAAACGTGTTATTACAGCGAGACACTCGTGGTTGCCGCATCGGTATGTGATGATATGCAGGAATTCGTGATATTATCGCCGATTGCACATGATCGCACCCCGGTCGGATACGGAAGTTTCAAAGACTTCCGGAGTCTTTGGAAGGTCCTCTTGGCATTGCCGTGAAATTCCAGCATGACAATCGAGTCTCTCCGTTCCATCGATGGATTCGTTTCTGTTGCTGCTGTTGATGCTGACTCGTCTCACCTCTTGGTTTATTGTCCGAGGACACGGCGACTCCTTGCGGTGAGCAGAATCCCACGGTAGCCAGGGCATCTGGCACGGAGCATCTTCCCCCAATCACTGATAAAGTAATTTCGATGAAATGTCATCGACAGCCTCCAACCTCGGGCCACGAGATAGCCAAACTTCGTTCGGGGGAATCGATATCGTGGCTTTGAAGCTTGCAAGCTTGATGTTAAACGGGAATTAGAAAGAATCCGACGCCGTTCTTTATCTTCTTGGGTTAGAGCCGAACGGAGGAAAATTTTCTTCGGGTTTCTGTAATTGGAATTTCGTTTCATTCGATCGAGTACTCGAGAGCTTTCGCGGCGTCAAATTGTAAGAGTTACTGTTGGTGGACTCAGCTTTTTTTTGTCTGCGTGAAACGGCGCTGGCCTTTGCGCATTAAACGAAATCCTGAGAGTCTCGCACCGAGCAGAAACTACGACATACTCTTCGTCGGTGAACTTTCATCTCCAGGGGAGACACTGGGGCTCGGAGTGAGAGTCGCGAAGGGACAGAAACCACAGAGTTTTTGTTTCCTTTTCGCGAGCACTGGTTATACATTTGTATTTGCGAACGTATATTGTTTACATGCGTGCTTTGTGTGTGAATAGAGGTGTGTGTCGCGTGCGTGCGTGTTTTGTGTGTGTGTGTGTGTGTGTGTGTGTGTGTGTGTTTGTGTTGTGTGCGTGCGTGCGTGTATATGTAGTGTGTGTGTGTGTGTGTGTGTGTGTGTGTGTGTGTGTGAGACCGCAGGCAAATAATGTGAGTGCCCGGTGCTTCCGCCCCGATTGGGATATGCACCCGGCGCTGAATCGCGGCCAACTGAGAGGGAGAAACAACCCCCTCGATGCTCCGTCCTCGGTTACGCGCATAAAACCCCTTGCGCAACTACCCCCTACCTCGTGCCAACCCCCACCGAATGAATACCACCGCCACTGGCACGAGAAAGCCTGGCTGCGCCATCCTTCCTTGAAAATCCCAGCCTGCATCCCCTTACAAATCCCCCTTAATCATATTTTCAAGCAATTATAGTCGCTAAATAATTTCTGATTAAATCATAAATCAACGGGAGGAGAGAAGGCTCGCCCGGCTGAGCTGATCGATTCGTTAAATTCTCGCACGCCATTCCGCGAGATTTGCTTTAATGACTTTAATGACTGTTTCCGCGGGGAACCGGAAGCAATGACCACTCCTGCCACCTGACCACTTTGAAGCTCTCGATATTCATGACTACTCCGCTAGAACCACCATCAAATGATTCCCTGTACGAGTATTAACCCAGTGCGCAGTGTCCCGGAGATTCCTTTAGCTTCCATCCCCGAGAAAGTCGACGTTATCTGGCGAGCGGCCAATCTAAAGGATACCAAAACATCATCAGCTGTTGCTTTCCCCGATTACCTTATTTCCAAAGCTTACGCATTACGTTGGATTACTTATTCATTATTTTTCATTTATGCTGGATATCTTCATTGTCCACGCCACGACACGATATGAAACGTCACGTCATATCGATTTCTTTTTCAGAATAGGAAGTTTTATGAAAGCTACCTCACTTCTATCTTTCGTCCACTTTCAACCGTAATCACGATGACTGGCGATACAATACCTGGGCACGCGTTACCAATAAAGTTTCAAGCGAGAGATCTATTCGTGAATGGGGTATAAATTGCTGGACAATATACTCCCATCCGCAATTGGGGTGGCTCGTTTGGTTCCGATACCCGGAGGGGAATAGAGATTGGGAAGTAGGGGTCCGACCACAAAAGAATCGTGTTTATGAAGCTAACGCTGAAACGTTTAAAAAATTCAATCTTTTTTGCAGTTCCATAGCGCCCAAAAAAATTCCAGAGTATTTTAACCAAATTGCAAATATTTCCGTAAATTAAAACAAAAAAAAAAGCAGAGAACATATACGCATATTACAAAACAATCCCGATGATCAAAGTGATTTTAATCAAAGTGGAAAGAAGGGGAAAGGGGGATGATGGTGATATTGAGCAAAGCTGGAAGTGGCTAGGGGAAGTGACTGTACGATTTCATTCATTCACTCCTTTACTCCCTGTTCACGCGTGTTGAATGGATTATGTAGTTCGATTTGGTGGAACGAATTCCATTATTAGTCGCGCATTCTTCCGCGGCGATCGAACCATATAGGCCAAATGGAAGAGTCCAGCTTTAATTAAAATCCGTTACTTTTCTGTCCGAATATCTACCGCTGGTTAAGGCGGTCAAAACTTGCTAAGTAAGAAAATTACTTTATTTAAGGAAGAACTTTTTTCCTTAAAAAAGAAGAAGAAGTAGAAGAAAAAGAAGAGCCATAACGTGGAGGAAACTCCCGTGGTTTCACGTTAACCTCATTGAAAGATACTTTGCTTTGAATAGGAAAATTATAAAATGCTTCTTCAATGTGTGCCGCATGCGTTGGGTATAACTGTTTCGTGGAATATCAGTAACTCCTGCTGGAATTAAGCGCAATATTTCCCCTTAACGATTCTTGGCGCGAACGCAAACTGAGAGAGTCGAATTAGCTTGTGCTAGTCCTTTTTTGTCGAGACAGCATTTAAGATGCTGGGTTTATAAACTTTGGCAAGGAAGATTGTTGATCGGCTGGTAGCAGCTGGAACTTTTAATAAAGCGATCGCAAATCTCCTTGAATAGTTGCAAAAGAATAAAGAGAGAGAGAGAGAGAGAGAGAGAGAGAGAGAGAGAGAGAGAAAAGCTTCTTGATTTTCCCAAAAAATCACATTTCACAGAAAAAGGGTTGTCGATTTTTCCCTTGTCACATCGTAACAATTCTTGCACAGTCTTTTCGCGCGATTAATCAATGAATTCCTTTAGTTTCATCGGGAAAGAGTAGAGTTTTTCCCAGGATAGTCCTTCAATGTTTGGAAAAGAGAAAGACGATTGAACTCGATTTAACGGGAGATTAATGGGTCTCTTTACATAATAACGACGCATTAATAATATTTTTCGCGAGATCGGTGTGTCGTTGTTGACTGGCGAAATTGGATCACCCCGGCATGGGAGGGACGAAGACAGGTGCAATCACGATTCTGAGGTCGCTCAATGAAAGTAATTAGTGATCAAGGTGTAGTGTGCATGGCACCCAGTAAAGTCTCACCACCCACAACTGGTCTTTCGGAATTTTGTCTACTTGCAAAATCATCTCGACCAATCTCCCTGATCCAAGATTCCCTTTTACCGCGGTTCCTCTTAGGGGGGAGGAGGAGGAAGGTTTTCAGGAATGCCCAGGAATAGTCGTGAAGAAAAGTTAAAGTTTCCAGGGACGTCGTCGCCTGGAAAAAGAAGCTTTCACGAAGCTTTCGCGAGGAGAGCTCGAAATTTTCGGGAAATCCTCGTGAAAGTCAGTGGAGTTGGAGTCCGCAGCTCAGGTCTGAGGGCCCATGACGCGTTGCATACCGCATACCGCATCGCCTGCATCGCATGTATGCGCCATTATACGGATGCACTAGTGTCACGAGAGTTGGAGAGAGAGAGAGAGAGAGTTGGGGAGAGAGAGAGAGAGAGAGAGAGAGTACGGAAAGCCCCGCACACACATTCGCCGCTAGCAATTAAACATTAGCAGTCCCATCGAGACGAGATAAATATCCTACGAGCAGGAATTCGCGAGCTATTCTCATTAAATTCATTCTTCAGTTTTTCCTCGCAGGATATTTACAAGTAGCCTGGCCCTACCGCTGGAATGGCCGTTTCAGAAATAACTCTCTTTAATTCAGAGAAAATCGCTCAATAAAATAGTGAACACGAAACCACCGACACACGCGGCTAACTGGGTTGGTTGCTTGATTGCTACTCGTTATCCAACGAGAGACGCGATTTTGCATCAATTTATAAGAATAATTTATTTTTTATATACTTTGCATTGGTTTTTACCTTTCTAAAGCTCTTTTCCGTCGTTTATTTTACGTGAGATGCTTCCTCGCACTGTAGAATATCACGCGATAAAACGCGACATACTAGGAGAGACATTTGTCAAAATATCAGCTCGCACACGCACAGTTCGCGTGTGATTCCTCACGATGCGTCCTCCATTCCTTGATCAGTCCATGTAACTCACACTGATTGAGGCAATCGACTCAGATTAAAGACAATCCTCCACGATGGGTCCTCCTAGAAAAATTCTTAGGCGAGCACGTGACTTTCCTGAAGAATGTGGGTCAAGCGGCCAGTCACCGTCAGCGACCGTCAGCCACCGTCAGCCAAAGCCGTTCATTCACTGGAATTCAGTAAAACTGGACCGATAAATCGGTGGATCGATCGATCGATCCAATCAATTTGTATATCAAGGAACTTATTAGTTTATGAAAATCCACATAATTCAGCCAGAGCCATCCTCGTATTACGAGTAGCCGCTAATCATGGATTTGTCATTTGACATATAGGATTAGAGAGTGCGTTATATAATTTAACGTATAAATAATTCATACAGAGCACGAGCTACCTACAAGAGCGTGCACGACGATGCCCTGCCATTAGGAAGGTGGAGGGTTCAATTATGAATATTCAATGAATTCGCAGGTCGTATATCACCGAGTATCGCGTAGACTCGAGCCGTGAAACCTGCTCTATTTTCATTCCCGTTCATTTCTGTACCCGAAGGACTCTGCTTCTCGTTCGGTAACTTCATCCAACTGGAATCGAAGCCACTTCCGGTTCAATTGCAGGGAAAACTACCGGCTTTTCCTTGGCAACACTTTCATCGTTCCTCTTTTTCTCTCACAGGTGCTCAAAGGATCGTCCATATCCTGCACAATTCCGAGCAGCCAGCCTCTGTCTTCGCCGTTCTGGAGTCTGGTAACAAGGTGGTACCGTTGATAGCGGATGGTCTCTTCGACTTGCTGATGCTCAAGATGACCACGATCTATTCCAATAAGAAACAGACGAAGATCGAGTCGAAGGGCCCGCGCTTCGAGATCGGCGACTTCTGCGTGAAGCTCGGAAGTGTCACCTTGAATCAAAACTTTAAGGGCGTCTTAGTAGAGGTAAGCGACGTTGAGTTTCCCCTATAAAAATTTCTGCGATCTTATCGATCGTTAATTATGTAAATTAATAATTTGTCAAACTAACACGTTCGCGTTCTGTTCGCGAAACTCGTTAGTCAACCCTCGCGATAAACGAATTCACGTGAATTCGCGCAGAGTCGCGATGATCTAATTAAAAATCAATTAAACTTGGAAATCTCCAAAGCGCGCGTCTTTACTCGCGAAAGCCTCGCTAATCACGTGACTGTGCGTTATCGATTGACGGACTGTCTCTCTTCCTCTTTCCCCTCCCTCTTCTCTATTGCTCTTACTCTTACCCCTTCCTTTCAGTCTGTCTCTTGTTCTCTCGCAGTTTCCCCTTTCTTTCGTCGTATTCCGAAGGAGAGGAGAGCTCTCTCGAAAAAGTATCATCCCCAATTCTCCGCTGTCTTTCAAATAATTTAAAATTAACTTTTAGATATAACATTGAAAATTCTCGTCGGCCAGGGAAATTGCTTTGCATATTAGGTTTCCATCTTATGGACTTGGCGTGATTTGCCGAAGGCATTAAGAAACTCGGAAAATCTATTATTGCATCACCATAAAATTTTGTGGGTTAAATGGGAGAACGAGAAGGAAAACGAGAATGAGAATGAGAACGAGAACGAACCTTGTTAAATTTGCACGTATTCGTCGGAGCAAGAGAAGGAAAGAAAAGGGGTTGCTTTTTTGTTTTAAATTACAAGTCTCCATTTCCGTAAGGTTTTAGAGTTGTTGGTATTGAGAGAAAGTGGGTGATAGAGAACATGGCCCAAACAGAAGGTGGAAACTTCTGAAAGGGAAGGAGAAATATGAGAATAGGAGATAAGGATAAACGTAAAGAGAAAGGGGAGCTTTAGAGGATATAAAGGGGTTGCTGAAGTAGTTTCCCTGGTAGAGAAACCGAGGCATTCATTGAAATTGATGGTGGAGTCAAGTTTTATCGCAATTGCGAACTGATACAAATGGCTCGAAAGTATTCATGACCTACCACAATGCAACATCCTTAGGCATTCTTTCTTATCCGTGCAATCTTGTTTTAATGTCGAGTGATCATTTGGAAATAATCATTTAATAATGTCGAGAGAAATCATATCTTTCACAATGATCCTAGGTCGAGTATAGACCGTGCGTGGTACCTGGAAGCTCGTGGGAATTAATCCGTGAGTTCTTACAAGGATTTCTAGGCTCGGCGGTGTCTAATCAAGCTCCGCAATATTTGCAGGTTTGTCTATTTTAAAGTGGATAGTGCGTAAAGTAATAGAGTTTTGAATGTGATAATAAACTTTTCAGAATCGAATGAACGATATTTATCAACCAATGGATACGATACATCAATATTTGGAACATTTTGGACAATATAAAAAGGCTACGGGAGTAATTTAAACGTTGATTTTGTTAACGGTCGAAAAATAAGTTTTAAAATATACGAAGCTGGCGCCATCTATGAAAGCGCAACAGATCACAATTACCGACCGTATAAAATCAATGATAACCACGCAGGATGCGTTTTAAACTTTTACTCAAACTGCGCGTCTCTACCGTATAATTAAGAACTATTCTCTGTTGTGTATACGTACTGTGAGAGAAAAACAAAAGAAAAACAATAAAAGAGTCGTTTTAAGACTGTATAAATTTAATAAAGAAATATCTTAAAACTTATTTTCTATGTGCCTTTTGAAATTTACTTTACTTTTTGCAGGAGTAACGCACCTATTTAAAAATGCAAACTATTAAAGATGTCGACATAAAATTGAAATATTCCCGACGGTCAACGAACTTACTGTCATTGAAAATTACAGGTCTTCTTCCAGCGTGCATTGCTGGTAATAACTGTCTGTCGTAAATCTAATGCGCCTTTGTTATACTTTGAATATTTATAAGAGGATGAAACTGCACATTTGTAAATGATTGGAAACAATATTTTTCCTAATTTCCATTTGTTAAATTTATACGCGCAATGCAGATTATTTAAGTATTTTTACTATCCACTCGTTTGCATGCTACTTTATAGATAATTATTAATTTCGATATACGTGTAATTGATGTACGTTTAGTTATATTTATTTAATCTTTTATTCTCTTATCCCATTCACGCACAAAATAAGACACTTAGATCTTTTACAAAATTATGTGACGTTCATTGCGACTTCATATTGATTTTCCATAAAGATACAAAACTAAACTGTTTCGAATAATATTTCTGTAAGAACTATCAAAAACCTGCTCACCTTGAACACATTGATGAAGCTTATACAAATTTACACTCGCATCGTTATTGCCAGGTTAAAGGTCTTTTGACTATATTTTCCCACTGCATAATTAAGAAAACCATGCGTTCAAATATCATTGAATTTCAAATGTAGTGGCAAATGAAAAATTAAATCAATTTTGCTTTAAAATCTATAATTTTTATGATTTGTGGAAGACAGTAAAGATTATGTTATTAAGGTGTTGAAGAAATGAAAAATGATTTTGATAAATGAAAGCTTTGTACTTATTTAATTTATTAAAATGCTACTTTGAAGAGTCTTGTTGGAATGTGGCTTATCATCAAAAAAGAAGATGACCGCGTAGGAAGTACACGTTTTCGATTCCAGCGCCACAGTGCGTTGTCCGCAGAAATCTTCGCATTCCCAATTCTTCAGTGACACTACAGCGTGAGTAGTAAGATTTGCCTTGTACTCTGTAACATTGCAAATTGTATTTATTTCACATTACAATGGAGGTAATTAGTTCTATTTCTTTCTTAAAACACTCTATTAATTCTTTATTAACAATTCATCAGGAATATTAATTTCATTATTTGCAGATTGAAGTAGTTTCTGCAAAATCAAGCAAACCTATAGCAACTGTAAATGTAAGTAAAAAAAAATCTAAGTTAATCAATGATAATTGCATCATTTATTGATTAATAGCGAATAGAACATTTATATTTCTCTTGAGAAAGATTGTTATCGATGAGCATTTTTTAATTGTATCATTTCTGATTAGGTCATACCATCCACAACGATAAGTGAAATTAAGCAACAGTTATTTAAACTTAAAAAAGCACCTTATGTTGCGAGACAAAGTCTGAGGCTAGATGCCAAGGGAAAGGCTTTGTCAGATTCAGAAACTGTGAATTTGCTTTCTCTGAAAGCTGGGAGTAAATTATACTTTAAAGACTTAGGACCTCAGATTGGTTGGAAAACTGTATTTCTCGCAGAATATGCTGGACCATTATTTGTATACTTATGGGTATATCAGAGACCATGGCTATTTTATGGTACCATAGATAATGCTAAAACTGATTATGTAGTACAGTAAGTTTATTGTAATATTGATTAACCTTGTGTTGTTTACATATATTAATGATTGTTTTTTTTTTATTTTTTAGTTGGGCAGCACTTTTCTGGTCAGTACATTATGCAAAGCGTATCTTAGAAACAATATTTGTACACCGTTTCAGTCATGCAACAATGCCAATACGTAATCTTTTTAAAAATTGTTCTTATTATTGGCTGTTTACAATGTATGTAGCATATCATGTTAATCATCCTCTATATACATTACCAAGCCAGCTGCAAATCTATATTGGTGCAGCAGTATTTATAATGTGTGAATTTGGTAATCTTAGTATTCATATTGCACTTAGAAATTTAAGACCACCGGGAACAAGTGTAAGAAAAATTCCTATGTCAACTGGAAATCCATTTACTGCATTATTTAATTTTGTATCTTGTCCTAATTACACATACGAAATTGGAAGTTGGATAGGATTTACCATAATGACATCTTGCCTCCCAGGTAATTAAATATTATGAATTAAGCCTTCAATCATATCTTAAAAATATATCATGTGCATTAAAATAAGTTTCTTCTTTTAGCTGGCTTGTTTACACTAGCTGGTGCTTATCAAATGACTGTGTGGGCCTTAGGAAAACACAGGGCGTATAAAAAGGAGTTTTCCCAATACCCGAAATATCGGAAAGCCATAATTCCATTTCTTCTCTAAACAAGTTTAAATCTCTTTTCTTTCTCTTTTTTATATATTTAATATTTGAATTTATTACTTTAGTAAAATCGCACCTTGCATATATTTGTTGGAATTATTGTTTTTGTTTCTTCTACTTTATTAAATAAATACTTTATACAATAAAAACCCGTGGAAGTTATTTTTTAAGTTACTTTTCATATTTTTCAGCGGATAACTTATTTAAGAGTCTGTTTAGTTCGTTTTTCAAAGCCTGAATGATACGATCGCACTCCTGCATTTTACCAGAATATTCATCAGATAATTTTTCATGATCTCCGTATAATCGTTCTATTTTAGCCCTCGCGTTTGCTGGTGGTTCTTTAATTGCCAATCCTAAAATTTGTCCTAATTCCGTGGTACATCTTCGTGCCTCTAAAAGTCCCTCTCTCAAAAGATTAATCTCAGTAATTAGTGCTACATTTTCCTTCAATCTCTTGTCTTCTTTACTTCTACTTGGGGTATCGTAAAAAACTTGTTTCCTCAAAGATTCCACCGTTTTTTCCAAATGTTCTCTTTGCTTTGCGAACTCATATTGAGCCTCTAAATCGACTCTTCGACTGTGTAAGAACTCATCGTTGGCAGTGTATTTCTTATATAAACTTGACACCGCAGCTTTCAATGCCTGAGGTTTCTGAATCAATCTCGAAGTATCCAGCAAGTCTATGCGAATCTTTCTTAGAAGTAGATGACACCTCTTTTCATTCTCTATCACTTTTTTGATCTCGCGCTTGGCCGCATCTAATTTCTCTTTGAATTTCGACAATTCTAATTCCAGGTTCATGTTCGTTTTATGAAGATTAACCAACTCCTCTTCCATGTCACGAACCTTATTCTTAAGAGATCTAATTTCCTGATCCCTCGGATCTATTTGATTCTTCAGCTCTTCGATTTTATAATTCAACACAAACTTGAACTTTTCTAGTTCTTTGTTGGATCGATTCAAATCGTAAATTTGCTGTTCTTTACTATGAATCGCTGCATCTCTTTCAATTATTTCTTTCTTTAGATCTATCACATCTCTTTCTAACTGAAGTATACTGTTCTTGTACTGATCATATTGGGACTGAACGTTCAGGGTTTGTCGTTTTAATTCTTCGTTGTCCTTCTGACAGGCTAAGTACTTATTTCTAATAACTCCAGCATCCCCTTTTAACTTTAAATTAGCTTGCTTCTCCTCGTACAAAAGAGTTTCGTAATTTGTTCGAAGATCTATAATCTCCTTGTCAGCGTCATTTTCAATCTGCGCTGTGATTTTCTCATAAACTCTTGCCTGATGTGCCATTTCTTCTTGAATTTCCTGCAATTGCACATTTTTTTCTTGCAAATAAGCCTCGTATTTCGATATTATCTTCTGCATTTCTTCCGTAGTAGATTTATTTAATTCAGTTAAACGATCTTCGTACTCTTTTCTCATTATATCGGTTCTTTCTTCGAACGCCGAATATTTATCATATTCGATAATTAATTTAGCTTCGTAATTACATTCTATTTTCTTCTGTTTTTCTTCATGGGCTGCTTTCATTCTTGAAATTTCAATATTTATGTTATTCAACTCGTTTTTTCGATCTTCCTGAAGCTTTTCTATTTTATCCTTCAACTCTTCAATTCCCTCGGTGTAACCATGATGAAGATCGTGTAACACATCATTATGCTGCACCTCGGTTTGTCTCATTTTGTACGTACATTCCGATTCTAATTCTTTCAGTTTAAACGTTAAGTCATTGATAGTATGAATCTTCTCCTCCATATCTCCTTTGAGGATCAGTACTTTGTTCATTACCATTTTATCATCGATTCTCGCGGCTTTAATTTCTGGATGGCTCACTTTCCATATGCACAAACTACCATCGATGCCAGTGGATATTAAACAATCTTCATTATACGAGAGTACTATCTGGAAACAAAACAGCTTATCTATTAAATTTCAGATATTTTTAAAACGCATCCCCAAAACTTTTCATGAAAAATTTTCATACTTTGGTCACGTCAGTATTGTGTATGTGTATACTATTAAAATCCACTGGTTCCGAAATAGGACACTTCAATGACAGAATACTACCTCCAGGACTGTTAATGAAAAAACTTAAGTCATCTTTTCCCAAAGTCATACCATGCATTTTGATATCAGGTAAATTATATTCACGTACAATCTGTAAGCAATTATTTTTAGGGCTTGAATCATTTTTAAAATTATTTTCAGGGGTTTTATAAGCACGAGTAACAAATAAAGTTGCGAATTACCAAACCATCTTTAATTTCATGGATAGTACTATCATTAGCAATGCAGTACCAATAAGATGCGTCAGATCCAAAAGCAGCATCATTCAAATTAATACCCTTAAAGATAATCTCGGTTAATCGATGACCGGAAGTTATGTCCCATTCATAAATGGCACTTTCACTTCCCATAGTTAACAGCTTTAAATCGTTTTGCGACCAAACGAGACTTTTCACTTTACTGGTATGACCCTTTAGGATAAAAATATTCTGAAAATTTATGGTATTGTAAACCTGTACTAGATTCCCGTTCACAGCAGCAAATTGATGAGCTCCATGATTAAATTTCACGGTTCTACAATTCCTTATAGCAATCTCTTTCATTTGCGTTAAATCATCTATCAAGATATTCATGAATCTCAGCTTATCGCTAAATCCTATTAAGCAAAAGTATCCGATTGGATGTAACGCAATGCAAAAAATGTCATCGGCGTATTGTTTGTAAAAAATTAATTTTCCTGTTTCATAATTCCATAGTCTGACTGTACGATCTTGCTCTCCACAAGTCATAAAAATGGGTTTCCAAGCACTTATGGTCAAACCACTTATAGAGCCATAATGAAGATTTTGGCCCATCACTTCGAAAAATTCGCCTTTTGGTTTTATCCTTAAATCAGAGCCCCATAAAGCTATATAAAACAATGTGTTCCAACCAGTGGTTATTATCAAACGATCGTAGCTTAGATTAATATCGATCGTGTTTATTAAATACAATTCCGATATCTCTTCTTTTATTGATTGTTGAGGTATTATGTAAATATTTCTTTTTGAGTACTTATGAGCTTCTTCTTTTTCGAAAAAAATAACCGTTCTGGCACCAAATGCAAAGGCGAAGCCTTTCGAAAAGGAAATTAAGCTCCTAATTTCATTTTCCAAAACAACAGGAACATCAGTTTCATAAGCAGTTTTGCCAGCTCCAGTTTGCATGATATATTCTTCTCTAATTTTTAAGCTCATCGATACTGTTTCGTTCATATCGTAAATATTTTTTAGATCGCCATTTTCTAGATAAAGGATTTTACCATCTCTGGTTCCTGCTAACAATCTATCAGCACTAAGCCAGGTCATAGAACGAATGGAAATATTTTCTGCTTTAGAGAATCCATATGGGCGCCAAACTGAATCGGCTACAGTTAAGAATTTAAAGTTGTATGGTCCACCTATTGCAAGAACTCCTGGATCACTTGGATTACAAGTTAACAACTCAACAACAGCTAAAGAATTGTGTGGATTTCCCACTTTCAATTTCGATTCTACTTTGCCTCTATCCCAATTATAAAAAAGCATTGTTTGATCATCACCTCCTGTTACTGCTGCTAAGTATTTGCTATCAAAAGTGAAATCAATACAATTGAACTTGGTTACACCAGGTGCTTCATAAGGTATACCCAGTGTTCTTCTTCTTTTTAAAGTTACAATATCATATATTGATATTAGAGGTTTCTCTCCAACTTCTGTCAAGGCTACATATTTCCTTTAAGAATTTATATCGATATAATGGTAAATCTTAAAGCTCTTAAATAATTATTATACAAGAAAAACTTACTTATTAGGCGCAAGACAGATAATATTTAGTTTATTTTTATCAGGCAATTGAATTAGTTTTTGTTTTAATTCAGAAATATTGTGAATCACTAATACATTTCCTACAGGATATAGTATTTCATTGTCTGATATATAATGTACATTTCCAATAATTTCTGTTCTTAAACCATACACAGCTTTAGAATGTAATGTTGGAATCTGCATTATTTAGACTGTAAATTATGTTATCCCTGTAAAAAAGAAACCAAGTGCTATCAATTTTATGTTACTATTCTACATATGTACATGCACGTATAGATGATTGTTTTCATTGTTTCCATAGTGATTAGAGAAAGTAAACAGTTTGATTCATATTTCATTTATTTAAATGGATTTGTGTTACAAAACAGGTGTCATACGATTACCGACAATGAAGTAGTTCTTACTTGACTTGGAGTATAGTTAATAAGGAAGAACATCATTTTTTAAAACTAGCAAATAGCATCATAATATCCTAAAGTGGGACAGGCGGAGAAGTGCCACAAGTATAGAAACAGACAGAGAGTATTACGAGAGCATAGGTGAACTTTCCCTCATTGGACTATTTCTCATAGATCTATGCTATTCATATGTTTATCTTTTTTTTCAATAACACATGATTGAAACAAGAGTTTAAAGAGTAAAATTGGTAAGTGACGTTTTGATTTTTATTTTCGTAAATAATTGATTTTTTTTTTATAGACAAATTTAATATTTATATATAATTACGAGAAAATTTAATCTTTATAGTGAAACAGTATAAATTTACATAGAAAAACTGATAATAAGATTTTTAAATATGCTTTATTATCTATTAATATAGCAAGCATAATAGATATCATAAAAAATATCTCAAGAACCAGAAGGATAAATAATTTTGTATATGGCAATACATTATATTATGTCTATAGGTTGACTGGCGGGGGCAAAGGAGAACGTGGTGGGAGGTGTTTCGATTCCTCATCCTCGTCTTACGCACGCTAAATGATAAGGAAGGCTTTATATGGGACGAAAAATCTGCGGACAAAACCAGAGTCCCTATCGGCGTCCTTGTTTGGCAGCCGTTTTAGCATACCCTCTAACTTATTAAACTTACCTTTTCTATCTAAGGAGCGCGCGCAACGCTAAGCCGCTCTTTGATACTTCCAACTTATGTGTCGCACTCTCACCTGTCTTTTCTACTTAATGTTATAGGAATGATCTTTTTGCAGGGAAAATAAATTATTACTATAATAATTTTATAATTTATATTTATTCAAATATTTTTAGAGGCAGAAGCAGTTCCTTGTATAATAAATATAGGGTTCTTAAAAGAACCGATTTCTGTACATATTTTCTTTTTAATTAAGTTGTGTGGTTCTGAAAAGAACCGAACCTGTAAAAATTTATTTTTATTAATAATGAGAAATATTTGAGATTTAAAGAAAAGAAAAAGATGTAAAAAAAATTTTGTAAAGAAATCGGTTCTTTTAAGAACCCTATATTTATTATACAAGGAACTGCCTCTGTCTCTAAAAATATTTGATTAAAAATAAATTATAAAATTATAATAGTAATAATTTATTTTCCCTGCAAAAAAATCATTCCTATAACATTAAGTAGAAAAGACAGGTGAGAGTGCGACACATAAGTTGGAAGTGTCAAAGAGCGGCCTAGCGTTGCGCGCGCTCCTTAGATAGAAAAGGTAAGTTTAATAAGTTAGAGAGTATGCTAAAGCGGCTGCCAAACAAGGACGCCGATAGGGACTCGAGTTTTGTCCGCAGATTTTTCGTCCCATATAAAGCTATCCTTATTATTTAGTGTGCGTAAGACGAGGATGAGGAATCGAAACACCTCCCACCACGTTCTCCTTTGCCCCCGTCAGTCAACCTATAGGCATAATATAATGTATTGCCACACACTGGCCTATACTTGATACACACACATTGACATTGCGCTTCTCCTACCACCCTGCCAACAAGCATTTTGACGTCACGTGCAAGAGAGAGCGAAAATTTGTCCAGCTTGGTTTATGCCATACTCGATGCCTAACAGGGACTCGTTCATTGCCGGTCAGTGTAGAAGAGCTGTGTAATATGAAGGTAATTGGTTGAACAATATTGGAAAAATTGCCGATATTTAGTTGCTATGTTACATAAGACAACAAATTCCATGTTGAATCAGTTGGTAAAACATTAATAAAAGTGTTATAGTTAAAAAATACAGAGGGCGTATATATACGCTTTTCGTATAAATTGATGGATTTGTGAGGGCGTATATATACGCCTTTAGCAGTCAAAGGGTTAATTAAGAAAACGAATAATTAAAATATATTAATATAATTAGTATTAAGTAATGTAATATTTTTAATTTATAATAAATTATAATTAATACAAAATATATTTATATCTAACATTTAATTCCCTTATTCTTCATTATCCTTAATTTTTATATGCTTATTTATTTAGTCAATTTTTTGTATGCAGTGTCCTAAAAATATGTAATAAATGATTTCATTAATTATAAAAGTAATTCTCATTACTTCTATAACTAACGAAAAGAATCTTTTTGGAATAATAAGAAATTAACAAATTAATAAATAGATTTTTATCCGTTGTTTTAAATTAATATGTATTTTACATGTATTTATAATGTAATATATAATTTTATGTATTTATCATTCTTTCTTTAACATGAATTTCAATATTAACTTTCTTCTGGGCTCTTCATACATTGATTTAACTCTTTGAAGGTATCATCGTACGTTGAATAAATGTTTCGTATCTTTAAGTGTCAATGATATCGTTACAGTAACATCACCAGCAGTGTAGACAGTCGGATTGTCATCATCGATTACTAAAAATGCCAATTACAAAAAATGTTAAACTATTTTATACGTGTATATATACATTCAGATATGTTTTTTGTGAAATAACCATTGTTTTAATGAAAAAATAACAAGTATCATGGATTCATGCCAATTATTCAATTAACATCTATTTGACATATTTTTAATTGAATAATTAGGCAACAATAAATTATTAATAACTATGCGAATGTGATTATAAGCATTTTTTAAGTATTTACGTGCCTCGGGGCGACGTAGGACTTTTTACGCTGGCTACGGCGCTGTGCTGCTTACGTCTCCGCGCGCGACCGCGCCAGCTGACGCTAGCCCGCGAACCAGGGCTAATCACATTTCGCACAGAAAAACATTAATAATTTTAAAAGGAGGCCCTAAATTAAAAATTTCCAAGGGGTGAAAAGTTCTTAGAATTGTGTCAGGAACCACCCCTCAAAATATGTCTCCTTTTTTTCCGGACACCCTGTATATCTCCATAGTAAATAACACAGATTACAAATAAATGGATTGCTATGAAACTAAAATCATACTTTGGAACGCTAGAAGCATCAGAAACAAAAGGGCCTCTTTAGTTCATCTAAGTAGTAAATATGATTTCGACATATTATGCCTAACTGAAACATGGTTAAATAATAATGACTCACTATACTTCAATAACTACAAAATACATAGAGTAGACAGAAACAATATAGGAGAAGGAATTGCTTTTCTCTCTAGAAATAACATACTTTCCTACAAAATCTCACTTCCAACTGCTCATACATCAATAATAGAAATAGGAGCCATAAAAGTTAACATACAAAATACATTTTTGTACATTTTCCTAATATACAATCAACCCAACAATTTAATTCAATCATTTGAATGGGACCTACTTCTAGCTGAAATCAAAAAAATTACAAACAATAAAAGCAACTTTCTAATAATGGGAGATCTGAAATGCCAACATGAAAGTTGGGGTTGTTCAAAAAAAATAGGAATGGTAAAATCCTTAACGAAATACTTCACAAACACAATCTATCTATTCTAAATAAATCTAAACCCACTATGCCAACTCAGAATAACCAAATATGTATCTCAGATGTTATAATTGCTAATATCAGCTTTGGTTACAAAGTGGCTTTTATCAATAGAAATTGAAGATGACAATTATGATAGTGATCATTTTCCTGTCATCCTTAAACTGATGAACAATACAACCCTAAACAAAATAAATCCCCAAAGGTCTAAAATTATACACAAAAAATTAAATGATAATTCCATGAAAAAGCAATTTCTGGAATACACAGATGTTTCACCTATAAATGAACATAATTATCTACAGGAATACAAACTTCTAACCACCAAAATTCTCGATATTATAAATAGATGTGATGGTCTTCCTAAAGAGACTAAAATAAATCAAAAATTTGCTACAATAACAGTTGACAGTAATAATTCAATCGTAAAAAGTAAAAGAACAAATTCAACCTTTTATCCGAAATCTTGATGGGATGATGAATGTAAGGAAGCTAGAATCAGGAAAAACTTGGCTTTTAAAATATATCTCCAAAACACATCCCAACAAAATTATGACTACTATAGGAATGAATTAGTAAAGTTCAAAGAAATTATAATAAATAAAAAATCTGACCACTTCAAAAAGTTAATACAAACCATCAACAATGGAACTACAATTAATACGGTTTGGAATAAAATCAAGAAAATTAAAAACTCAAAACATCTGGGTCCCATCGCATTATCTGAACTCCCAAATGATGACACTTTAAAACATACAATTGCTAAATTAACTTCACACTGGGCCAACCCAAAACTAAATTGGGACGTCGATAACAATAATGATGACAACAATAACATAAATAACAATAATTTATCTCCAAGCTATAAATTTGATGACTCGGAATTCACAATTATAGAACTAAACACATTAATTAGTAAAATTAAAACATCCTCTTCTCCTGGGCCTGACGTTATTGACAATAAAATTATAAAGGAATTTCCTTCAAAAATCAAAGAAAAACTACTATCTATATATAACACCATAGCCAAAACAGGAACTTTCCCTGAAGACTGGAACAATTGTGATACCATCCTCATCAGAAAAGGCTTCACAGATAAGCTAAGACCAATCGCTCTCCAAAGCTGCCTAAAGAAACTATTTGAAAAGTTACTGGCCAGAAGAATTATCACATTTATCGAAATTAATAAAATACTCCCAAATTCGCAGTTTGGATTTAGATCTAACAGATCATGTATGGACTGCATCATTATTCTTACTTCAAAAATATATAAAGCCTTTTTAAACAGATCTAATCTGATTGCCACTTTTCTAGACATTGAATCAGCATTCGACAAAGTTAACCCAATGATACTTACCAACATACTAAAAGATCTGAAAGTTCCTACTCCCATAATCAAATATATTTTCTATTTACTTACAGACTGAAACATGTAACTGGTTTCCCTGCACTCCTGCCTGAATGCAGGGAAGGGTTGTTACCTTCGGCCTGTTCCCTCTCGATACCGTGCTTCAGGGCGCCAGCTGGTTAGATCGGGTAACCAGCAACCCTTCCTGAAACTTTCCGTCCTCCGGGAACCCTGCCAAGTCCCCGAAGTCCGGACATTCATAGGTTTCTCCTCTCGGGCTCGCCAGAGGGACAGGGCGGCATATCCCGGCCACTCAGTCTCCCCTCAGGGCTGGCTCCGTCGGTCCTAGGAGTTTCGAGAAGCAGTTCCAGCCTCCTCAGGCCTGGAACAGAACACCCCCTCTTCCCACCAACCCGCTTAGGGTTTTGGTTAAGGGGCGATAACAGTCGATAACCGGGGAGAACGTTTCCAGATCCCGATTCGGGTCGCCTCGCCTGGTCGAGCCCGGCGTCCCGCCTCGGCCCTACGGCCCCTCCGGGTCTACGCTCGTGCTGACCAGTCCCCGCTCCCCTCACGGACTGGGTACTCCTCCTCCGATATCTCGGCCTGGATCCAGGGTGCCTTCCGCACCTCCTGAACCCCTACCGTCTTCCGGGGGAATCGGCGGATCCCTACGGACTCCTCCCCGCCTGGACCCCTCCACCTTGGCTCGTTTCTGTAATGTCCAAATTCAAAGCTATGGCTAAAATGATTAACAAGCTAACTAATCACAAATGGGGCTGTAACCCTGAAATTTTAATGATGTTAGTTAATACATTAATCAGACCGAAACTGGAATGGGGGTCAGCAGTATATCTTAACCCTTCTGTTCGCGGTTGCACCGCTTTCAGAAAGAGAGGGGATATATCAGCGAGGAAAGGGGGCTGAGAGGGTAGTAGGGGAGAGTGTGTAAAAAAAAAAGAAGAGATCAGACTATCGTCGATCAGGGTAGCGTGCGGAAAATAGTGTAACCTAGAAAAAAAGATTGTGCGATTGCGGAGTGTGCCAGTGTAGAAAGGGAACCGATACCACACGTGGGTGGTATCGAAGAGCGAGGGGATCCACGGATGTACCGCCAATTAGACTCCTGCGGGAGGGGACGGTGTCATTTGGACCCGTAGGAGGTTGCGACGGAGTCCACCTTCTGGGATGCGGCCCATATCGAGGAGCCCTTCGATAGGGAAAGGATACAGGCCTGGATGGTGGAAATGACTTGGGCCTGAGACGTCAGGGCCATTCAGGTTGCATAGGGCGCATCTTCCCATTGGGTGACAGTACAAGGTGTACAGGCGTTCGTCGTCGAAGGAGCCAGCTTAAACCCAGTTAGCGTCTTTTCAGATGGAGGTTTCTGGCACACTCAGAATAGGTATCGAGAGCTCTCGTGATTATTGAATGTTAGTATGTGAGTATAAATGTAAATTTGTAGTTGCGTTTGAATGGTATGTAAATTAATTGAGTTAACATTTATGTTTGTCAGCAGTGGTATATGTGTGTATGCATTTATATATGTGAATACATGTATATACAGATATACAGGAAATTTTTAAGGCTTTTTTCCTCTGCCTTGGCAGAGGTTTTTTTATGCTATTAGAGTCTTCCCCCCCCCCTTTTTTAATAAACTAACTTTCATTTATTTGATTCACCACCACCCCCCCCAAAATTCTATTGTTTTATTTAATCAATCATCCGATTCCTTGACTACGTTCTCCATCCTTTGTTTTTAATTCATTTTATTATGTTAGCAACGAACACCTTCTAACTGTACAATTAACAACAGATACAACTCCCAAATTTTAACTATTATAAAAAAAATTTTGGGTCTTACAATAGCTGCTCCAAATAACATCTCTTGGTTTTTATCCAACAGCATTGATTGTTAAAACTAAAATGAACATTACTCTAACAAAGTTCCTTTTAACTAGGATGTCTTTTATCAACCATCCCACTATTTTGGCGGTTAAGGAATTAAGGGAAATAATAATAGGAAAATTGAGTTTCCCTACTAGATATACAACTTTTTTCATCTACTCTTACCAAAACTTATTAAAGTGGTCAAAAAATATTCCTCAATTCAATACAATTCCCTCTACTGCTTTTAAAAATTTTAACAAGAAATACACTCCGGGACAAAAAGATAGCACACTTTTGACTTTCTTATATTTTGTTTTATAAATTGTAAGAAATACATATTGTGTTGTCTTAATAACATCGGGCATATTTATATTTAAACCGTACCAAATATCATCCACAATACTCGCTTCATTAAACTTCCGCGAGTACGAATGTAAATATTATAGTTTACAAGTGGGACAGAAAGATAGCACAAATACAAAAATTACGCTCTTCAGTCGCAAATAAGCTACTGGACTAGAAAAATTAAGCGTGGAAAGTAGCAAATAAACTACATCCTAACAGTTTATAGTTTATATCAATTTTTAAAAACGGTAAATTAATAAAAATGGGCCGTAAAAAAAGGCTAAGTTCATTCGAAATAAATATAATATTGAAACTAAAAGAAGAACAATATACAGTGGCACAAATATCAAAAATTACAAATAGAAGTCGAAAAGTAATTATTAATTTATTAAAAAGTCCAGAAAATTATGGAAAACGGAAGAGTACTGGTCGTCCGCGAAGTCTAACAATTCGTGATGAACGAGCAATTTTAAGGGCAGCATCGAATTCCAAAATGACTGCAAGACAAATTGCCAATAGTGTTGGTATAAACACTAATGTAAAGAACGTGAGACGTGTTTT
Source organism: Sclerodermus sp. 'alternatusi' (assembly GCA_037305995.1). Lineage (NCBI taxonomy): Eukaryota > Metazoa > Arthropoda > Insecta > Hymenoptera > Bethylidae > Sclerodermus > Sclerodermus sp. 'alternatusi'. The sequence continues at coordinate 5,463,573 of CM074550.1, forward strand.
ACAAAAATGCAAACATATTGTTACAAGAAAATTGCAGAAGAAACCATGGTTAAATGAGCAACATAAAGCCAAACAGTTACAATTTGCAGAAAAACATGTTCACATGACCAAAAAATGGCGAAATGTGATATTTACGGACGAAAAAAAATTTAATTTAAACGGACCTGACGGTTTTAATTATTATTACCATGATTTAAGAAAAGAACAATGCTTTTTAAGTCGTCGCCAGTGTCATGGTTTGGGCCGGCATTGGCTATTATGGAAAGACCGAGATAAAATTTATTAGCGGCAGAATAAATAGCAAAAAATATTTAGAAATGATTAACGAACATATCAATATACAGGGTGTCCGGAAATAAAGGAGACATTTTTTGAGGGGTAGTTCCTGAGACTATTCTAAGAACTTTTTTCTCTTGTTATTTTTTGAATTGAGACTTCATTTCTGAGATATTCAACGATAAAGTTGCCATTAGTTAGACAGAGTGTAACGTGTGTTTTTCGTAACCCCGGAAGGAGGTGAATCTCCCGAAGTTACAACACAGTCACAATTATTTTAATTAATATGAATCACCGGAGCTCCTCACCCTTGAGGAAACCGACTCCGATGAAAGGGGCCCAAGGGAGGTTCTCCCGTGGTTGAGGACTAGGCGGTGATTGAAATAACCGTACACCGGTTCGTCTATCGTATCTCGCGGATTTATTATTATGAATCTATACAATACAGGTTGATTGAGAATTCCCCGTAGGGCCGCAAGAGTACAAAATATCTCGTTAAACAATAACCCGCGCAGGGTGCCCGTACACCCCCTTTAGTCCTGCCTAATGTGGACGGACTTTACGGCAGTCCGTCGGCGTCGGCAACGCAGAGACCGCTGAGCTTCCTGCAACAACGGCCCCCTTGTTACTGGGAATAGGTCGTCTGAAACACCCAGGAGCTTTTCGGGTAACCTGGGCGGACGTTCCCTAGGGATGAGGACTAGGTCCCGAGCTCGACGACTGCTGCGACAGTCGGAGCACACGATTCCACACGCAACGCAACCGGGCACGGTCAAGTCCGTGTCCCTTGACCGGCACTTTACGCTCTACTCAGTAAAAGGAAAAGAGCGCGTGGCGCTCCACTGACTACTTGTGCGGTCCGAATCGACGTATTGGTGGTAGTCCGAACTCGCCAGACGTCCTTCGTGTAATTCACCGGTGAAGTTCCCTGACGTGGTACTCCAGACACTCCACAGATCGCCTGAACTATCGAGCACAGTCTACAACAACACACGACTTTTGCCTAGACGGACCAAGTAGCACCGACTCGTACGAATTAGAGTCTCCAGCAACACGCGTCCGATCGCTGAGACGACAATATTCGGAATAAAAGCCAGCTGATCGCGCGATATCAGCCGGCCCCAGTAAGGGAATTTAAATCAGTTAAATTCCCTTCAAGGACGCCTCATTAGCTAATACTAGCTTAATGATCAACGGTAATCAGCTGTGCCGAATAACAACAGCGATCACCGTTGGCGTCCCGGACCGAGCTCAGCTGATGCTATCATTTGGAATATTAATATATTCCAATCAGCTGAGCCTGTAACGTATTTCTAATAAAAATGCCACGTTACAAGAGATGCTCCGATAGTTAAAGCGAGACAGAGTGGCGCCATCTCACTTCAACTATCGGAGCGTCTCTGTTTAACTAATGGCAACTTTATCGTTGAATATCTCATAAATAAAGCTTCAAATTAAAAAATTCCACGAGAAAAATGTTTTAAGAATAGTCTCAAGAACCACCCCTCAAAAAATGTCTCCTTTATTTCCGGACATCCTGTATATTCTACAAGAATTGCAGGAGACAATTTCATTTTCCAACAAGATAACGCAGCAGTGCATACTGCAAAAATAATAAAGGAATATTTCTCTCGGCAAAAAATTCGTGTTTTAGATTGTCCAGCAAGATCTCCCGATCTAAACATAATTGAAAATTGTTGGGGAAACCTTTCGAGAGCAGTTTACGCAAATGGCAGGCAATTTGAAAATGTTAGTCATTTAAAACAATGTATAAAAGAGGAATGGGAAAAATTACGGCAAAAAAATATTAAAAAATTGTATAAATCTTTACCAAAAAGGATGATTGCTGTAATTAAATGTAAAGGAGGTCCGACGAAATATTAAATATTATTTACAAATTTCTTTATTGATTTTTTTCAAATGTGCTATCTTTTTGTTCAACTGTATTTTGCTAAAAAATGCTTTTTTCTACATTTATAAAATATATTAAAGAAATTTAATTTAATTTTTCTTTGCATATAATAATTAGGGTATTCCTACAAAATTTATGTGAAAAATAATTTAATTGCAGTATAAATACATCAAAATTACATTTATTTAAAAGTGTGCTATCTTTTTGTCCCGGAGTGTATATCTTAGAAGTCAATCTAGAAATAGGTGCAAAAAGTAAAAAATCAAAAAATCCGAATGAGACATTTAACTTAGGGATAGAAGATATTAAAAGTAAGAACCAGAATATATATATATATATATGGAATTTATTACACAGACGGATCCACACACACAAAACGGGATTATAAGACGGTCCCTGTAGTTATGGAGTAATTGATTTTTCTAACAACAAATCCTACAGAATCTCGTTACACAACCTTAACGATATTTTCTCAACCGAACTTTCAGCGATCTGGATAGTCTTAAAAAAGATTACATCACAAAATAATAATACCTTTAACCCCTTGCCGTGCCATTTAGCTCCACGAAACTTGGGCCCAAGTGTTACGCGTCAACCTTTTTTATTTTGCATTTTGTAAGGGTTTATTATTAAATTTCAATATATCAGGAGACTCGGTAGAGTCTCGCGCCAAGTAGTATAGCCTTACAGTCACGTCATGTGCTACTGTACGCGAGACACCGAGTATCCTTTTCCCGAAACATTAAAAATTTTGGGTCGATTTTTTGAAGAAATTTTAACGCCAAAATATGTTTTGACACATTCTGAAACTTATTAAAGAAAAAAACAAAAAAAAAAAAAAAAAAATTTCGTATAAATGCACTAAAATGCATAAAAAGTGCAGTTGCATAATTTTTTCAATTTTTCAATTTTTGAAAAGTGTATGTTCAGTTCCGTCGTCATCTCCGTCTCCGTCTCCGTCTCCCTCTCCATCTCGCACCGCTTGAAAGCGTGCCATTAGTGACGTCAGAGCGTGACGTCATAAACACAGATATAGCGAAATACCGTGTTCTAAGCCTATATTATCGGAAATAGTGTTGAAAATGTTATACCTTTATAATGTAAATTAATTTTTTTATTTATTATATTTATTATTCATACTATTTTAATAAATAAACTAAACATTAATAAAACTAATTAATAATTAATAAATTATTGTTTCATTTTTATAAATTAACCATTGTTATTTGCGAATAATTGTAATAATAAATGAGTAATATTATTTAATTATTAAATAATTATTATTTTGTATTTACTTTTCGTAATTCTGGAAAACGTACCATTACTGACGTCAGAGCGTGACGTCATATGGCTATATATCGAGAAATACCTTGTTTCGAGCCTAAAAAATCGGAAATAATGTTAAAAAATATTATAAATTTTTGTTATTTATTGGTTTTCGCACCCTTTGAAATGTGCCATTTGTGACGTCAGAGCGTGATGTCATATTTTGCTATATACCGTGAAATAACGTGTTCCGAAGCTAAATTGTTGGAAGTAATGCGACAGAAAATTCTAAATTTTGATTGTTTATTAATTTTCGAACTTCTTGAAAACGTAGTATTAGTGACGTCAGAGAGTGACGTCATATGGTTACATATCGAGAAATAACGTATTCCGACCAAAATAGTCGGAAGTAATGCGACAAAAAATTCTAAATTTTTATTGTTTACTAATGTTCGAACGTCTTGAAAAAGTAGCATTAGTGACGTCATAGCGTGACGTCATATGGCTACATATCGCGAAATAACGTGTTCTGAAGCAAAATTGTCGGAAGTAATGTGATTTATTAATTTTCGAACATCTTGAGAATTTAGCATTAGTGACGTCAGAGCGTGACGTCATAGGCATGAAATAGCGAAATACGTATTCCGAACCTAAATAGATGGAAATAATTAAAAAAAAAATTATAAATATTTAATTTTCGCCACCCTTGAAAATTTGCAATTAGTGACATCAGAGTATGACGTCATAGGGCATGAAATAGCGAAATACGTGTTCCGAACCTAAATAGATATAAATAATTTGAAAAAAATATTATAAATATTTACTTTTCGCCACCCTTGAAAATTTGCAATTAGTGACATCAGAGTATGACGTCATAGGGCATGAAATAGCGAAATACGTGTTCTGAACCTAAATAGATGGAAATAATTAAAAAAAATATTATAAATTTTTACTTTTCGCCACCCTTGAAAATCTGCAATTAGTGACATCAGAGTATGACGTCATAGGGCATGAAATAGCGAAATACGTGTTCCGAACTTAAATAGATGAAAATAATTTGAAAAAAATATAAATTTTAATTTTTCCTATCACTTGAAAACTTTTTATTAATGACGTCACAACATGATGTCATAGAGCTTGATATAAGGAAATACGTGATATGAATTTAAATAGTTGGAGATACTATTAAAAAATATTATAAATTTTCAACGCTAACTTACAAAAATTAGTGAAATCCCCCTAAAAAACATCCCGAGGTAAAAAAATACGCCAAGTAGTTATCCCCTTCTAAAAACCCCCTTATTCAAAAAATATATATTATTTATACACTTATTTAATGAATTCTCTTAATAGAAGGTATAACAATAAAAAGAATATATTTATTTAAAATATGTAGTCACTACAAAAAATACTTTATTTTTCTTATCTTGTTAAAAAGTATTGAAATCATATATAGAATAAAGCCAAGTATGTAATCTTTATTTATTCTCAGCATATAGTTTATAAACAATATGCATAAAAAAGAGAAACTGCATTTGAAATGCAGATAGTTTATAAACAAATTGCATAAAAGCTTTTTATATATAGTTTATAAACAATATGTTTATAATTTTTTTATACAGAACTTGGCGAGCCTCCATGCTTTTTTAAATGACATTTGATTTTACTTTAAATCCTGCCGACAAATTCTCTGCTCTTGTCCTGTAGCAACTACGAATTCCTGCTAACGAATTTTCTCTTCTTTTCATGTAATAAGAACGAATGCATGTCGCTCGCCGAATTTTCAAATGTTTTCATATAGCAGTTATGAAATTATAACATTTTCCTATATATTATAAGAAGTGAGATATTTTTAATTAACATGATTATTGTGTGTCATTTAAAAAAGCATGGAGGCTCGCCAAGTTCTGTATAAAAAAATTATAAACATATTGTTTATAAACTATATATAAAAAGCTTTTATGCAATTTGTTTATAAACTATCTGCATTACATACTTGGCTTTATTCTATATATGATTTCAATACTTTTTAACAAGATAAGAAAAATAATGTGTTTTTTGTAGTGACTATATATTTCAAATAAATATATTCTTTTTATTGTTATACCTTTATTAAGAGAATTCATTAAATAAGTGTATAAATAATATATATTTTTTGAATAAGGGGGTTTTTAGAAGGGGATAACTACTTGGCGTATTTTTTTACATCGGGATGTTCTTTAGGGGGATTTCACTAATTTTTGTAAGTTAGCGTTGAAAATTTATAATATTTTTTAATAGTATCTCCAACTATTTAAGTTCATATCACGCATTTCCTTATATCAAGCTCTATGACGTCATGTTGTAACGTCCTTAATAAAAAGTTTTCAAGTGATAGGAAAAGTTAAAATTTATATTTTTTTCAAATTATTTCCATCTATTTAGGTTCGGAACACGTATTTCGCTATTTCATGCCCTATGACGTCATACTCTGATGTCACTAATTGCAAATTTTCAAGGGTGGCGAAAAGTAAATATTTATAATATTTTTTTTTAATTATTTCCATCTATTTAGGTTCGGAATACGTATTTCGCTATTACATGCCCTATGACGTCATATTCTGATGTCACTAATTGCAAATTTTCAAGGGTCGCGAAAAGTAAAAATTTATAATATTTTTTTTAATTATTTCCATCTATTTAGGTTCGGAACACGTATTTCGCTATTTCATGCCCTATGACGTCATACTTTGATGTCACTAATTGCAGATTCTGAAGTGTGGCCAAAAGTAAAAATTTATAATATTTTTTAAAATTATTTCCATCTCTAATTATGTTCGGAGAACATATTTCGCTATTTCATGCCCTATGAGGTCATACTCTGATGCCTCTAATTGCAGATTTTCAAGTTTGGCGAAAAGTAAATATTTATAATATTTTTTTTAAATTATTTATATCTATTTAGGTTCGGAACACGTATTTCGCTATTTCATGCCCTATGACGTCATACTCTGATGTCACTAATTGCAGATTTTCAAGGGTGGCGAAAAGTAAAAATTTATAATATTTTTTTTTTAATTATTTCCATCTATTTAGGTTCGGAACACGTATTTCGCTATTTCATGCCATATGACGTCACACCCTGACGTCACTAGTGGCATGTTTTCAAAAGGTGCGAAAAGTAATAAATAATAATAATTTTTAACATTATTTCCGACTATTTAGATACGGAACATGTTATTTCGCGATATATAGCCATATGTCGTCACGCTCTGACGTCACTAATACTACGTTTTCAAGACGTTCGAAAATTAATAAACAATCAAAATTAAGAATTTTTTGTCGCATTACTTCCGACTATTTTGGTCGGAATACGTTATTTCTCGATATGTAGCCATATGACGTCACTCTCTGACGCCACTAATACTACGTTTTCAAGAAGTTAGAAAATTAATAAACAATCAAAATTTAGAATTTTATGTCGCATTACTTCCGACAATTTAGTTTCGGAACACGTTATTTCACGGTATATCAGGAGACTCGGTAGAGTCTCGCGCCAAGTAGTATAGCCTCACAGTGATTTCATGTGCTACTGTGCGCGAGACACCGAGTATACTTTTCCCGAAACATCAAAAATTTGAAGTCGATTTTTTAAAGAAATTTTAAAGCAAAAACACGTTTTAAAACCTTCTGAAGCAAATAATGAAAAAAAAAAAAAAAAAATTTTTTTTCGTTTAAATGCACCAAAATGCATAAAAAGTGCATTTGCATAAATTTCTTAATTTTTCAATTTTTGAAAAGTGCATGTTCAGTTCCGTCGTCTTCGTCGTCGTCGTCGTCGTCGTCGCCGTCGTCGTCTCCATCTCCATCTTTTTCGCACCGCTTGAAAGCGTGCCATTAGTGACGTCAGAGCGTGACGTCATAAACACAGATATAGCGAAATACCGTGTTCTAAGCCTATATTATCAGAAATAGTGTTGAAAATGTTATAACTTTATAATGTAAATTAATTTTTTTATTTATTATATTTATTATTCATACTATTTTAATAAATAAACTAAACATTAATAAAACAAATTATTATTAATAAATTATTGTTTCATTTTTATAAATTAACCATTGTCATTTGCGAATAATTGTAATAATAAATGAGTAATATTATTTAATTATTAAATAATTATTATTTTTTATTTACTTTTCGTAATTCTTGAAAACGTACCATTACTGACGTCAGAGCGTGACGTCATATGGCTATATATCGTGAAATACCTTGTTTCGAACCTAAAAAAATCGGAAATAATGTTAAAAAATATTATAAATTTGAGTTATTTATTGGTTTTCGCACCCTTTGAAATGTGCCATTTGTGACGTCAGAGCGTGGCGTCATATTTTGCTATATACCGTGAAATAACGTGTTCCGAAACTAAATTGTCGGAAGTAATGCGACATATAATTCTAAATTTTGATTGTTTATTAATTTTCTAACTTCTTGAAAACGTAGTATTAGTGACGTCAGAGCGTGACGACATATGGCTATATATCGCGAAATAACATGTTCCGTATCTAAATAGTCGGAAATAATGTTAAAAATTATTATTATTTATTACTTTTCGCACCTTTTGAAAACATGCCACTAGTGACGTCAGGGTGTGACGTCATATGGCATGAAATAGCGAAATACGTGTTCCGAACCTAAATAGATGGAAATAATTAAAAAAAAAATATTATAAATTTTTACTTTTCGCCACCCTTGAAAATCTGCAATTAGTGACATCAGAGTATGACGTCATAGGGCATGAAATAGCGAAATACGTGTTCCGAACCTAAATAGATATAAATAATTTAAAAAAAATATTATAAATATTTACTTTTCGCCAAACTTGAAAATCTGCAATTAGAGGCATCAGAGTATGACCTCATAGGGCATGAAATAGCGAAATATGTTCTCCGAACATAATTAGAGATGGAAATAATTTTAAAAAATATTATAAATTTTTACTTTTGGCCACACTTCAGAATCTGCAATTAGTGACATCAAAGTATGACGTCATAGGGCATGAAATAGCGAAATACGTGTTCCGAACCTAAATAGATGGAAATAATTAAAAAAAATATTATAAATTTTTACTTTTCGCGACCCTTGAAAATTTGCAATTAGTGACATCAGAATATGACGTCATAGGGCATGTAATAGCGAAATACGTATTCCGAACCTAAATAGATGGAAATAATTAAAAAAAAATATTATAAATATTTACTTTTCGCCACCCTTGAAAATTTGCAATTAGTGACATCAGAGTATGACGTCATAGGGCATGAAATAGCGAAATACGTGTTCCGAACCTAAATAGATATAAATAATTTAAAAAAAATATTATAAATATTTACTTTTCGCCAAACTTGAAAATCTGCAATTAGAGGCATCAGAGTATGACCTCATAGGGCATGAAATAGCGAAATATGTTCTCCGAACATAATTAGAGATGGAAATAATTTTAAAAAATATTATAAATTTTTACTTTTGGCCACACTTCAGAATCTGCAATTAGTGACATCAAAGTATGACGTCATAGGGCATGAAATAGCGAAATACGTGTTCCGAACCTAAATAGATGGAAATAATTAAAAAAAATATTATAAATTTTTACTTTTCGCGACCCTTGAAAATTTGCAATTAGTGACATCAGAATATGACGTCATAGGGCATGTAATAGCGAAATACGTATTCCGAACCTAAATAGATGGAAATAATTAAAAAAAAATATTATAAATATTTACTTTTCGCCACCCTTGAAAATTTGCAATTAGTGACATCAGAGTATGACGTCATAGGGCATGAAATAGCGAAATACGTGTTCCGAACCTAAATAGATGGAAATAATTTGAAAAAAATATAAATTTTAACTTTTCCTATCACTTGAAAACTTTTTATTAAGGACGTTACAACATGACGTCATAGAGCTTGATATAAGGAAATGCGTGATATGAACTTAAATAGTTGGAGATACTATTAAAAAATATTATAAATTTTCAACGCTAACTTACAAAAATTAGTGAAATCCCCCTAAAGAACATCCCGATGTAAAAAAATACGCCAAGTAGTTATCCCCTTCTAAAAACCCCCTTATTCAAAAAATATATATTATTTATACACTTATTTAATGAATTCTCTTAATAAAGGTATAACAATAAAAAGAATATATTTATTTGAAATATATAGTCACTACAAAAAACACATTATTTTTCTTATCTTGTTAAAAAGTATTGAAATCATATATAGAATAAAGCCAAGTATGTAATGCAGATAGTTTATAAACAAATTGCATAAAAGCTTTTTATATATAGTTTATAAACAATATGTTTATAATTTTTTTATACAGAACTTGGCGAGCCTCCATGCTTTTTTAAATGACACACAATAATCATGTTAATTAAAAATATCTCACTTCTTATAATATATAGGAAAATATTATAATTTCATAACTGCTATATGAAAACATTTGAAAATTCGGCGAGCGACATGCATTCGTTCTTATTGCATGAAAAGAAGAGAAAATTCGTTAGCAGGAATTCGTAGTTGCTACAGGACAAGAGCAGAGAATTTGTCGGCAGGATTTAAAGTAAAATCAAATGTCATTTAAAAAAGCATGGAGGCTCGCCAAGTTCTGTATAAAAAAATTATAAACATATTGTTTATAAACTATATATAAAAAGCTTTTATGCAATTTGTTTAAAAACTATCTGCATTTCAAATGCAGTTTCTCTTTATTATACATATTTTTTATAAACTATATGCTGAGAATAAATAAAGATTACATACTTGGCTTTATTCTATATATGATTTCAATACTTTTTAACAAGATAAGAAAAATAAAGTATTTTTTGTAGTGACTACATATTTTAAATAAATATATTCTTTTTATTGTTATACCTTCTATTAAGAGAATTCATTAAATAAGTGTATAAATAATATATATTTTTTGAATAAGGGGGTTTTTAGAAGGGGATAACTACTTGGCGTATTTTTTTACATCGGGATGTTTTTTAGGGGGTATTATATAAGGGGTATGAAATGTTTAATTAACATGATTATGTTGTGTCATTTAAAAAAGCACGGAGGCTCGCCAAATTCTGTATAAAAAAATTGTAAACAAATAGTTTATAAACTATAGATAAAAAACTTATGCATATTGCTTATAAAATATCTGTATTTGATGCATATTGTTTATAAACTATCTATATTTTATGCATATTATTTATACACTATCAATTCAATATTTGTGATGGATATAGTTTATAAACTATATTAACTATATATAAAAAAGAAATCAGAATATTGATGAGAAACTATATGCTGAGAATAAAGATTACATACTCGGTATTATTTTACATGTGATTTCAATACTTTTTTAAAGAATAAGGAAAACAATTTTTTTGTAATAACTATCAATTTAAAATAAATATATAATTTTTTATAAAAATGCAATTAATTCTTTTTATTTTATTATTATACCTCTTATTAATAGAATTCATTAAATTAAATATATAAAGGAATAAACATTATATTAAATATCTTTTTGTATATAAAGGTTTTTTTTTAATAAGGGGGTTTTTGAAGGGTATAACTACTTGGCGTATTTTTTTTACATCGGTATGTTTTTTAGGGGGGTAGCAAAATATGACGCCACGCTCTGACGTCACAAATGGCACATTTCAAAGGGTGCGAAAACCAATAAATAACTCAAATTTATAATATTTTTTAACATTATTTCCGATTTTTTTAGGTTCGAAACAAGGTATTTCACGATATATAGCCATATGACGTCACGCTCTGACGTCAGTAATGGTACGTTTTCAAGAATTACGAAAAGTAAATAAAAAATAATAATTATTTAATAATTAAATAATATTACTCATTTATTATTACAATTATTCGCAAATGACAATGGTTAATTTATAAAAATGAAACAATAATTTATTAATTATTAATTTGTTTTATTAATGTTTAGTTTATTTATTAAAAGAGTATGAATAATAAATATAATAAATAAAAAAATTAATTTACATTATAAAGTTATAACATTTTCAACACTATTTCCGATAATATAGGCTTAGAACACGGTATTTCGCTATATCTGTGTTTATGACGTCACGCTCTGACGTCACTAATGGCACGCTTTCAAGCGGTGCGAAAAAGATGGAGATGGAGACGACGACAACGACGACGACGAAGACGACGGAACTGAACATGCACTTTTCCAAAATTGAAAAATTAAGAAATTTATGCAAATGCACTTTTTATGCATTTTGGTGCATTTAAACGAAAAAAAATTTTTTTTTTTTTTTTTTCATTATTTGCTTCAGAAGGTCTTAACACTAAACCTACCAGTAGCGGTCAAATTGACCGTTTTCAAACTTTTTGTCCAATTTACACATTTTTAAATGTTATAATATTGTTATCAAACTATATGACAATTCTTAGAATATGCATATAATATTTTCTTCACTCTTTACTTTAAGTTATTTTTTTCTTTTTCCAAGAAAAATTTGTTATGTGGCCTACCTACCGCGGTCGGTCAATATGACCGGTGGGAAAAACTGTTATAAAGTTATTTCAAAGTAAAATTTTTTAAGGTTATCTCAGAGTCGCTTATAGTTGAAAAGAGTAGATAACAATAGTATTGATTACAGTCTCAAGTAGTGCACTTCTAAAAAGGTTCTTATGCAATTTTTTTACCATTATTTATTTGAAGAAGAGAAGGTAAAGTATCAAAACATGGATGTACATTTTTTACTCCTTACATAGTGTAATAATCTGTTGTAGATATTTACCCTAAAAATGTCAAAGCATTTGAAAATTACAAATTACCTAAAAACTATAACGGACATAGAAGAAGAATTTTCAGAATATGATGAACAAGAAACTTCTGTAATTGAAAAAAACATGGAAATAGACCAAGAACTATTTACAAGTGAATTAGAATCAGAAAGCGATAGTGAAGAGGAGAATATTATAAATAAGCGTTCAGGGCAGAAAAGAAAGAGGGTTTTATTGACATCCGAAAGTGAAATAGATTTAGAGGATCAACGCATCGAAACTGCTGCTGATGGAACAGTCTGGGAAGAAATAGACGGAAGACCCAAACTTGGCAGGTTACCAGTACATAATATTTTTAGGGATATGTCAGGACCAACAGGATACGCTAAACGACATATAATGAAAGGACAAATGAAGACGGCATTTAGTCTTATCATTGATCAGCAGATAATACGTCATATTATAAAATGTACAGAAGAAGAAGCATTTAGGGTGTTGGGGACTAAATGGGAGCTAAATGCTATAAAACTAGACGCATTTATTTCCTTACTATATGCTCGCGGCGCATATGAGGCGAAAAATTTGGATATCTCATATTTGTGGAATAAAAATTGGGGACCCGCTTTTTTTTCAAAAACAATGAGTCGAAACGACTTTACGGAAATTATGAAGTACATACGATTTGATAAGAAGAGCGAAAGAAGCCGGCGTTTACAAACTAATAAATTTTCTATGATATCTACAATATGGGATCGATTTATTGAAAATTCACAAAATTGTTATAAACCTGGTGCATATATTGCTGTTGATGAGCAGTTGTTTCCGTCGAAGACTAGGTGTAGATTTACACAATATATGCCAAACAAACCAGACAAATTTGGAATAAAGTTCTGGTTGGCATGTGACGTCAACAGTAAATATATAGTAAATGGGTTTCCCTATTTGGGAAAGGATGAAAGGAGAGATTGTTCAATTCCACTTGGGGAGTTCGTTGTTCTAAAGCTAATGGATCCTTTCACAGGATGCGGAAGGACTGTAACAACAGATAATTTTTTTACGAGTGTTTCATTAGCCAAGAAATTACTTGCAAGAGAAACTACAATTGTTGGAACAATTCGTGGAAACAAAAGAGAGTTACCAAAGTTAGCCAAAGAAAAAAAAGATAAAATGGTTAGATTTTCAAGCAAATTGTATAAATCAAATTATATTACTCTTACAGTGTATAAAAGTAAGCCGAAAAAAAAAGTGCTTGTCCTAAGTTCCAAACATAACTCAATAGAAATAGAAAAAAGCAGCAAACGCATACCGGAAACTATTAGATTTTATAATAGTACAAAATTTGGTGTAGATGTGGCAGACCAGATGGCAAGGAAATACAGCGTGAAGTCGAAAAGTTGTAGGTGGCCACTTCAGGTATTCTTCAACATTTTGGACCTAGCTGGAATAAATGCCTGGATTTTGTATAAAGAAACGACAGGTGAAAATATTTCCAGGCAGGAATTTTTGTTCCAGTTAGCTTCAGAACTTGGAGATGCATATACAAAATCTAAAGAAAAACAGCTTTTACCAACACCGTCCACAAGTACAGATTTGTGCGTACGAAAAACTTGTCAAATTAAATTTTGTAAAGGTTATAAAACAACAAAAATCTGTTCGAAATGCGAAAAATATGTTTGCGGCAAGTGCACATTTCAGACTAAACTAATTTGTAAACTATGCGAGGAAGCCAAATAAAGTATATTATGTATGCATAACATTCTGTATAAAACATTAATTTTATTTGTTTTTTTTTATAAAGAATTTTAGAAATTATATAAAATAAATTGGAGGAAACTTTATGAAAATTCTTTATTTTATACACATTTAGCAACAAATCAACCATTATCTGCATTGAATAATGAAATCTATAACTTTTTTAATTACCGGTCAATTTGACCGCACGCGGTAGGAATAGGTATACAAGAATTGTCGGTATGTTTAGTGTTAAAACGTGTTTTTGCCTTAAAATTTCTTTAACCCTTTCTCTACGGACGCATTCTCCGGCGCGCTACTCTCGCTGAGTGAGCCGCCGCGCCAAAAGTGTGCATTCGCGAAACAACGGTAATCGCCCGTGATGCGCTCAATACCGCGGTATCTTACGCAGAGCGGAGGTAGTGGTTCGTAGAAAGGAAATGGTAAAAAATTTATCATATAATTCAATCAGAAAACAAATGCAAAATACTTGCGATGGGTAACTATGGAGTAATAAATATACTCTGTTCACAAAAAATCGCGGGTGACTACAGTCACCGCTCGTAGATAGCGAGCGTCAAGTGTTGGGTGACTATAGTCACCGCTCGTATATAGCGAGCGTCAGGCGTTGGGTGACTATAGTCACCGCTCGTAGCGAAAGGGTTAAAAAATCGACTTCAAATTTTGGATGTTTCGGGAAAAGTATACTCGGTGTCTCGCGCACAGTAGCACATGAAATCACTGTGAGGCTATACTACTTGGCGCGAGACTCTACCGAGTCTCCTGATCCTTCCTTGTTTATCGCTAATGAAAGACAAGGATAACTCTATTGCTGTCCTTATTCGACAACTACTAATGCATACCAATATTTATTAGACTATCCTTCTTCATAGAGGAAGAAGGGGAAGTGTCTCTAGAGCGTATAGGCTGTACCGTCGTACATTAGTCTATCCTTCTTAGAATAATACGGGTAATGATTTCCTTCTTTCTTTCATATACATACTGACCATCTCTCTCATACCTATGACACTTGTATCTTTTCTCTGTCTTCCATTATACCTTGATTGCCAGGGGGGTTTTAAGGGGAACATAAGGTGGGAGGCATTTTGATAATTTCTATCCTTGTTTATCGCTATTGAAAGACAAAGATAGCTCTACAACCACTCATGAATGCCTATATTTATTAGACTACTCTTCTTTTATGAGGAAGAAGGAGAATTATTGGTAATTCATATAGGCAAGACCCTCGTATATTATCCTTCTTAGATTAATACGAATAATATTTTTCTTCTTTCTATCAAATACACATTGGCAATCTCTCTTATACTAATGGCACTCATATTTATTTATAGTAATCTTTCAATATACGTTCATTAATTAATAGAGGTTTAACAATAAAGAAAAAAATCATTATCATTATCATTAATAAATCTCTTAATCAATGTCTGTGAAAAGACTGAAAAACAGATGAAAGAAAGAAGAAAGAAAAAAGAATAAATTATTAACTCTAAATTAATTTAAGAAGGATAGACGAATGTGCGACAGAGTTGCTTATATGTTCTGACACTTCTCCTTGTTCCTTTTTGAAAAAGGACAGTCTAATAAATATAAACATACAAGAGTAGTTGTCGAATGAGGACAGCAATAGAATTATCCTTGTCTTTCATTAACATTAAATAAGGATACAAACTGTCAAAATGTCTCCCACCATATATATTCCCCTTAAAACCCCTCCGTCAATCAACGTGTATTGGAAGACAGAGGAAAGAGATGCAGGTGTGATTGACATGAGAGAGATCACGAATCTGTGTTGAAAGAAAGAAGAGAGAATATATTATTTCTGAATTAATCCAAGAAGGATAGACTAATGTACGACGAAATTGCCTATACGTTCTAGAGATACTTCCCCTTCTTCCTCTATGAAAAAGGACAGTCTAATAAATATGGGCAGGTATGAGTAGCTGTCGAATAAGAAGAGCAATAGAGTTATCCTTGTCTTTCAATAGCGATAAACAAGGATAGAAATGATCAAAATGTTTCCCACCTTATGTTCCCCTTAAAACCCTTCTCTCAATCCACGAGTATTGAAAGAGAGAGAAAACGATAGAAGTGTCATAGGCATAAGAGAGACCGTCAATAAGTATTGAAATGAAGAAGAATTTCTCCCTCTTCTCTAAGAAACTGTAATACGCGAATTGAGCTTTCTCTGGAGCTGGGTGAGACCCCAGAGACTATCGCGAAACAAATAATTATTTATCCCGACCGTCCGGGAGGAAAGAGACCGAGGGTGTGATTTCTTTTGAAGCCGCGGGTGACCCTGAAATACTAACGAGACTGGGAAGTGTCAATAACACACGGATTTTACTTCAACCGATTTATTTGGCGAGGACCAATTTCGCACGCCAATTTTACAAATAAATTCTCCGGATACAAAATGCGCAACGCGACCTAACAAATTGGGAGCGCCCGCTCGCTCTACGCTCGCGACACTTCCTGAAGTCCGTAGCACAAGCCGTCGGCTATACCGCGAAGACCTTCGTTCGGTCGAAGTCACTCAACCCTGCGAGAGGCGATAGTCCAACCCGAGGGCAAGTGCTTCGCGGGGTGCTACGGTGCAGCAGGAGAAGCAATTCCTGCCTCCCTGCGCAAGTGAGGTGGCTAGCCTCCGCGGGAAAAGAAATTCGCAAACACTAACGATGGACAAGACTCATAAAAGACACAATAACATGTGGCGTCCCACTTACATTCGGTGATTCGGTAGCTAGTCCCAACGATGCAGCTAGATCCGTCGCACAACCTTGCTCCAGTAATCAGATTCACTGCGCGAACAATTGCACCGACCACCTTCCGTACACTGACAAGACAAAAACGGCAATGAGGGAAGATCGTTGAACTGTCAGTTTGACAGTTCAAGATCCTCCCCACGCACACAACCAATCGGACCAATACCGACATAGCCAAACTTCTTATTATTGTTTGGAGGAATCGGTCTAACCCGATATTAGACCGCGCGCAATGAGCGAGACAGAGACAGACTCTGCCACACCCGGCCGTCGGACAGAGACACGACGCTTTCGCATCGTTCTCTCTCCAACTCACTGCCTCGCCCGCTGATCCAGACATCAGCATAGGCGCTACAGTGCCGAGTGTGCTCAACTTATTCCCGATATTCTCTTAATATCGGGAATCGGTCGAGAGATGCTGCAACGGTTTTTTACATCGTTACACATCCCCCCTCCTAGATTCAAACCAGGAGTTTGACCGGAGCGCAGCTGTAGAAAGCGCCGCTCAAGCCGAACCACTGCGATGCTCTCCTTCTACTATGGTGGGGTATGCTGCAATAAGAACCAATTCGTTATAGTTTCACACTCGCTATATTTTTCCGCTTTTACATTTATTTCTTAACCTACCCAACACCAACTTAACCTAACTTAACCTACTTAGTACGCTACCACCACCAACTTAAACCTAACTTATCATGATACCCGCCACCAACTTAATCCTACCCTATAATTGGATGAGGAGGCGGTTCATGGCCGCCACCTCCTCATCCAGGGAACCGCTGTTCCCCGCGGGTCCAGCGACCGGCCCTGCCGATCCCGGCAGGGAGATCGTTCCTTTAGAAGCGGCAGGGGCCTTCCGCTTTTTCACCCCTCCGCGTTTTCCTCGCTTCCTGCGTGAGCTGGTAGGCCTGACGCCTCTGTCTACTGCGGGGGCCGTTGGCCCTGCCGTTCTCGGCCGTCCGCTCCCGGCCGCCGCCGATCCTGCAGCCCCGCTCCTTCCGCTCGCCGATGTTGGTGGCGGTCTCCTCCCGGTGCTGGCCGCTGGAGCCCGTCCAGCCTGCCGCTGGAGCAGCTGCTCCATGCGGCGAAGCACCCGCTGCCGATCTTCGCGGTCCTTCCTTCTCTCCTCCGCCTCCTCTTCTCTGCGCCTCTGCTCCCACTCGTATCCGGGCCACGCGGTCTGCGGTGGTCTCTCCCCCATCATCGGCGGCACGTTGGGAGGGTAACCCCCCCACTGCTCCATTGTCACCTCCTGGCTCCTCAGGGGGGTGGGCCCGTCCATGGAGTACCGGACCCACACCGCCCTACCGTCCGTGAATACGCCGGGTTGGCGCTGGCTCCACTGGTTCCATCCGTCCATTCTATCGACGGAAGAATCTCGTATAACCTAATGCTATGGTCCTTAATTCTAACATATATCACGTACAACATATAACATAAATTCGCTCGCAATGCATACCCCTCGCACGCTGGAGACTCTAGGACTTGCGTGGGCGTAAACGCTGAGCCCACGTCGAGGAGAGCGGCGATGCCGGTTGTGCGAGATAGCCCCTAGTTCGGCCGCCGCCCGCTAGATGGCTAGGCCCGCGTGGCGCTCCTATAAGGCCCATGGCCAGCGTGTCTCGCTAGTGATAAGAGGACAACGTTCCCTTATCACTAGCGATCAAGCTCACTCCTATCGCAGTATCCAGCCATCCCACTACCCAATCAGATTTCGGAGGCTCTCGGAAATCTGTCCCTACTAGCCACACCTGTCTTAGCCAAGGCTTTTGGCCAAAGACACCCTCCTGCCGTTCGCAAGGGTTCCTTGCTAGGCGATCCGCCCCCTGGATACTCCAAGTCGTCAGCCAGTCCTGACACTTGGCAGCCGCGGTCTCTCATCAGACTCCATTACTAACTCTTAGAGGAGTTGGTGAATTCCGTGCTCCTATCGGAATTAGTCATTTCGCCAGCCGATTGGCTAATTTCCGATAGTGGGACGATCTCAGGCTATCAGCTGAGCTGATTGCTCTGTTACAAATTTTGGGTGTCACTCTTAATCATAATTCCAGGTGTATTATTTTTGTATGCAAATAACTAAAATATAATTTCAGTAATTTATCCAAGCACGTGTACTTTTAGTTCATTTCTTCCTGACCAGTTCTATTCTCTACAGCTTGTGGCATCATCACTCCGCAGAGTTACGCACAAATTTTTGGTCCTTCGAGCCGGATAGGCATTACTCTAGTTGTGCTTCTTGCGAGTTGTTGACCACAGGTTTGATCAAATTGGTCAGAGATGGCAAAAGATGACGTTTCCGGGTACATCACCCACATCAACGTCCTCCGAGAGGAGTTAAATCGTCTATTCGCGAATACAAAAAAACGTGGAGTGAACAATTTCACACAGCGGTTTCTTCAGGAACGAGTATCCACCGTTCGCAGGGTGTTTGAGGACATCAAGAGCCTCCACCTGGAAATCTGCAATGCGATTCCTGCAGCAGAACTACCGCAATCGGGTTATATACGAGCCGATACGTATCATCAGGACTCCATAGACCGTGGATGTCTGAGATTTGCGTGGCAATCGCAGATTCTGTGCCAGCTTCTCTGTGATGAGAGATTTCTGAGATGCGTTGTCGATGAGTCCTCTAACGGTGAGAGCCCGGCCATCCGCAGATCGCACCTCTACCATCACTGTGCCCAGCAGAACGGTTCTATCTTCCTCCGCGCTAATCAGAGTTGTCACTTGAGAAGCTACTGTCTCCTGACGTTTTTCCTCCGAGGATGGAGGGGCTGTTGAACAGCTATGTGAAGTTGGCACCCCACTTAAATCTTTTTGAAATTTTTTGGTATACATTTATAGGAAATCGTTTGTACTTGATTGTACCAAACGATTTTTCGTTTGTACAAAAAAAATTAAAAAGATACGGGGGTTACAAAAAAAGGCTGCACCCCATTTTTTCAAAAACTGTCGGACAAAGTGCATGTCGATGTTAAATCGTTTGTACTTGATTGTACTAGAAAAATTTTCGTTTGTACCTCAAAGGCAAAAAAGTTTAAGCCCAAAAACAACCCCTAAAAACAAAAAAAAATGTTTATTTTCCATACCGTGGAAGTACAAACGAAAATTCTTTTTGTACAATCACCTTCGGGCCGTATCAAAGCTAGGAAAGAAACTCGGAAGTTGGCATCCCCAAAAACAACCCCGAAAACTCACCCCCAAATTATAAAATGTGCCTAATTTCGATACTGTGGAAGTACAAACGAAAATTCTTTTTGTACAATCACCTTCGGGCCGTATCAAAGCTAGGAAAGAAACTCGGAAGTTGGCATCCCCAAAAACAACCCCGAAAACTCACCCCCAAATTATAAAATGTGTCAACATATAAAAACGTGCATTTTTTATGAATTATTTTTTATTATTTTTTCAGCTAACATTTTTAAGCTTAATAATTAAGCATGATATGATAATGAAATATATAATTTGACAATATAATAGTATTCAAGATATTTATTAAATGTAGTATAAAACAAATAATATAATAATAAAATATAATGTAAAATAAAATATATAATAAAATATAATTAACAAAAATTTTAATCATTGTTATGATGTATATAATACAGCATGTGGATTCTCTTCTTCTCAAATAAAGATCGAGAGGTGACCTTTAAGGCTTTCTTGCCATATGCTAGCCCATCTTGAATTTGCCAGTTTCCGCTTATGCGTCTGCAAAAGGCTTGATAATGGCCAACATCGAAGCCAGCTATATAATTGACTGCACCAATTAATATATATTTTTTTGTGTTTATACTTAAATTTGTAGGTAACTCGGCCAATGTGTATTGACAGCTATAAGCTTCCTTGAAGCCTAATGTATCCGCTACTTCGTTAAATTCTAGCGCTTCGGTGTCAATGAATAGGTGATCTCCTCCTATAAAACTGGACCCTGGTAAGTTTTTTTTGCAGTTCTTGCAATTAAATTGCTTCATAGTAATGGATGCTGTTAAAGCTTCTTGTAGAGCTTTGATCCCTTCACGATGTATGTGCTCACTATGTGGATTAATAATACAAGTTTTCAATTCTGTTTCTATATTACATTTTAAGCAATTTGCTATATGAGTTATTGATGGGTGGCTAGTTAATAATTTTTCTGTTAAATTTGAAATGTTTGCTGTACAATTTAAACTATTATTGATTGGTGATTTAAATTTTAACATAATTTCTGCTCTTTGTTGATAAATGTTGTTGGTTATTCCAGAAATTGATACACTTTTAATAAAATTAAAAAAATCGTTACTAGAACTATTAACGCATTCATTATAAATAACCCAGTCACTGTATGCTGTTAAAACGCATTGTGCTACTGAGTCAAATGGGCAAGTATTTGTTACTTTTAAAAATCCACGTGATGTCTTTATGGGTCCTAAATGCAAAACTATTAGGGAATTCTCCGATATATGCATAAATGTACTAATTGTCGCTTTCACTGAATTAGAAGACATAACTGACCCAACAAAAGGTTCAGTTAAAGCACAAACTATTCTTTACAAGGATATGAAGACAAGCAAAATAGAATATCAAATAAATGAAGATGATCCTCTAACTGAAGCCGGAAATATTGATGATGATATTGATGATGAAGAAAATTTGGATAATTCTCCCATTGACAAATTTTTAACACAATTAAAATTACGAAGTAAACTAAAAACAGGAGGTGACAGACCAAATCCATTTTTCTGTCTTGATTTTGGCAATCGTTTATTGAAATTGTCCAAGCATTTTATATTATGGACTGCTGTTACCAATGACATTAGTCAAATAATTATATCTGGACCTTCTACATCAGCTCTTAGTGAGGCATATTTTAAAGACCTAAAGTCTCTTGTTTCAAATAATAAAAAATCATTGGTGCAGTCAATTATATAGCTGGCTTCGATGTTGGCCATTATCAAGCCTTTTGCAGACGCATAAGCGGAAACTGGCAAATTCAAGATGGGCTAGCATATGGCAAGAAAGCCTTAAAGGTCACCTCTCGATCTTTATTTGAGAAGAAGAGAATCCACATGCTGTATTATATACATCATAACAATGATTAAAATTTTTGTTAATTATATTTTATTATATATTTTATTTTACATTATATTTTATTATTATATTATTTGTTTTATACTACATTTAATAAATATCTTGAATACTATTATATTGTCAAATTATATATTTCATTATCATATCATGCTTAATTATTAAGCTTAAAAATGTTAGCTGAAAAAATAATAAAAAATAATTCATAAAAAAATGCACGTTTTTATATGTTGACACATTTTATAATTTGGGGGTGAGTTTTCGGGGTTGTTTTTGGGGATGCCAACTTCCGAGTTTCTTTCCTAGCTTTGATACGGCCCGAAGGTGATTGTACAAAAAGAATTTTCGTTTGTACTTCCACAGTATCGAAATTAGGCACATTTTATAATTTGGGGGTGAGTTTTCGGGGTTGTTTTTGGGGATGCCAACTTCCGAGTTTCTTTCCTAGCTTTGATACGGCCCGAAGGTGATTGTACAAAAAGAATTTTCGTTTGTACTTCCACAGTATCGAAATTAGGCACATTTTATAATTTGGGGGTGAGTTTTCGGGGTTGTTTTTGGGGATGCCAACTTCCGAGTTTCTTTCCTAGCTTTGATACGGCCCGAAGGTGATTGTACAAAAAGAATTTTCGTTTGTACTTCCACGGTATGGAAAATAAACATTTTTTTTTGTTTTTAGGGGTTGTTTTTGGGCTTAAACTTTTTTGCCTTTGAGGTACAAACGAAAATTTTTCTAGTACAATCAAGTACAAACGATTTAACATCGACATGCACTTTGTCCGACAGTTTTTGAAAAAATGGGGTGCAGCCTTTTTTTGTAACCCCCGTATCTTTTTAATTTTTTTTGTACAAACGAAAAATCGTTTGGTACAATCAAGTACAAACGATTTCCTATAAATGTATACCAAAAAATTTCAAAAAGATTTAAGTGGGGTGCCAACTTCACATAGCTGTTCAACAGCCCCTCCATCCTCGGAGGAAAAACGTCAGGAGACAGTAGCTTCTCAAGTGACAACTCTGATTAGCGCGGAGGAAGATAGAACCGTTCTGCTGGGCACAGTGATGGTAGAGGTGCGATCTGCGGATGGCCGGGCTCTCACCGTTAGAGGACTCATCGACAACGCATCTCAGAAATCTCTCATCACAGAGAAGCTGGCACAGAATCTGCGATTGCCACGCAAATCTCAGACATCCACGGTCTATGGAGTCGCAGGCGTTGCAGCGTGCAAAGCACCTTCCGCAACGGAAGTAACCTTGCACTCACTCCAAAACGACCAGCTCTCGTTGGGAGTCAGTGCCTTTATTCTTCCCAAGGTGACGAATTATCTTCCCCCGGTGTATTCAACCGCTGGGTTCCCAGAACTGAACAAATTGGAGATATCGGACAAACACCCAGCATCACGGGCACCAATTGATTTACTCATTGGTGCCGATTATTACCCTCATGTCATGGAGGAACGGGCCATCAAGTCTCCAGACCAAACGCTCATAGCCCAGTTGACTATATTTGGGTGGACGGTCATTGGAAATGTCCCCGATATCGTGGCTACACATTCCAACTGTGTCCTGATCCACCATTGCTGCAGCATGGAACAGACGTTGCGACGATTTTGGGAATTGGAAGAGGTCCCAGCAGCAACCACGCTTTCAACCGAGGACCAGTATTGTGAGGATTTCTTCAAGGCCACCGTAACCCAGTTACCCTCTGGTCGTTTTTCCGTCGGTTTGCCATTCAGGTCTGAATTCAACGCAATCCAGTTGGAGGCCACTATGAGCACCGCAGCTGCATCTCTCCGACGAGTTATCGGGAAGTGCCAGAAATCAGTAGCACTGAAACAAAGCTACGAGAGTTTTATGGAAGAATACCATACCCTCGGACACATGACGAAGGTCAATGAGTCCACGGAACAGTTGGCCTCTCGCGTATTTCTCCCACATCACGCAGTTTTTAAAACTGAAAATGGGAAAGACAAGATAAGGGTTGTTTTTAATGCCTCTGCGAAAGCTCCCAGCGGGTTTTCGCTCAATGACGTCCTCCTCACGGGACCAAAACTCCAGAAGGATATTACCTCCATTTTAATAAATTGGCGAGGTCATCGTCTAGTGGGCGTCACGGACATTGTGAAAATGTTTAGACAAGTTCTTGTTCGACCAGAGGACAGGAAATATCAGAACATTCTATGGCTCGCCGAGCCAAGTTCAGATCAGTTTCAGGTGTTCCAGTTAAACACCATCACCTATGGTATGGGTCCAGCACCCTATCTAGCCTCACGCGTTATCCAAGAGTTGGCCTATCGCCATGGGGACCAGTTTCCTGCTGCTCAACGCATACTACTGGAGTCCACATATGTAGACGACATCTTATTCGGAGCCGATAACCCACACGAGTTAGCCGTAATCAAAGATCAGCTGATTCAACTTCTCGCTCGAGGCGAGTTTGAATTAAGCAAGTGGGCATTCAGTTCGTATCCATCGCCCAGTAACGAGATGAATTCGATGGCCAGCCCATCCATCACGTTTCAAGATGAGACTGAAACTGCTCACAAGATCTTAGGGGTGGCGTGGAATCATCTGCTCGATGTATTCCACTTCACAATTTCTCCTTCAAACGTGAGCGCATTGACCAAGAGGGTCATGCTCTCAGAAAATGCCAAGATCTTTGATCCGATGGGATGGATTTCCCCAGTCACCATCGTGCTCAAGCAACTCATGCAATCTACCTGGTTGCTGAAAATTGCGTGGGATGATCCACTACCGGAACCTGTGAGGACAAAGTGGTTGCAACAATACCAACAATTGGACGAATTAAAATCCATCACGCTACCGCGTTGGGATGGCAGAGAAGGCAGTTCAGGGAGGCTGGAACTCGTGGGGTTTTGTGATGCCTCGACCCTGGCATACGGAGCAGTGGTCTACTCCAGGTTCATTGATGAATCCGGGCACGTGTCAGTTAGCCAGGTGATGGCCAAATCCAAGGTAGCTCCAATTAAACCGGTCTCGATACCGCGGATGGAACTACTGGCTGCAGTACTGTTGACGAAACTGGTCAACCACGTCAAGAGCTCTCTGACCTCTACCATCAGTGCAATCAGCTGTTTCTCAGACTCACAAATTACCCTGGCATGGATTGCCCAGCATTCTTCCAGGTGGAAGGTATTCGTGGCCAATAGGGTGGCCTTCATCCAAGAGAGTCTACCGGAAGCTAGTTGGAACTATATCAACACAAAGGAGAACCCAGCTGATCTAAACTCTCGTGGCTTAACACCGGGCCAGTTGAGAGCAGCGAAAATCTGGTGGCAAGGACCGCCCATGCTGAAAGAAATGACGCTACGCAAGGTTACCAGCCCCATTCTGCTTACAACAGAAGAAGGAAGAATAGAAGCCTTGGTCATATCTGGCCCAGAATTGGAACCACCTTCTGGATTTATGAGCCGTATCTCTTCATGGTCAAAGCTGGTGAGAGTAATGGTATACGCAAGACGTTTCATAGCTCGCGCACACCATCGATGTCCAGTACCCAATCACTTGCATCCCACTAGTGACGAATATCGCTCGGCAGAAGGACACATTGTACAAATTGTACAAAAGGAGGCGTTTGAGGAGGAGCTTTGCGCACTAGGAAAGGGCCGGTCCCTTCCTAGATCATCGGCACTAATTGCTCTGAACCCTTTTGTAGAAGAAGGAATATTGAAAGTAGGAGGCAGATTGACCTACTCCAAGTTGCCGGAGACTCAAAAACATCCCGTCATCCTTCCAGAATCGCACATAGCCACACTGATCATCCGCAAAGCCCACCTTGACACATCGCATGGGGGATTGCAATTAACACTGGCTGCCGTGCGTTCTGAGTACTGGATCATAAGTAGTCGAAATGCAACTAAGAAAGTACTACGCCAATGCGTCAAGTGCACCAAGTGCAAAGGTAGAACCTGCACTGAACTGATGGGATCTCTCCCAGCTTCACGAGTACAAAGGAGTTTCCCTTTCGAACATACAGGAATCGATTATGCCGGCCCACTGCTAGTTAAGCAGCATACGGGTCGCAATGCTAAGTCCACCAAGGCTTACATTGCTGTTTTTGTATGTATGGCTACCAGGGCCCTCCACCTGGAATTGGTGTCCAGCTACACCACGGAGGATTTCTTGTCTGCTCTGACACGATTTATAGCCCGTCGAGGAAAACCAGCAGTCATCTATAGTGACAATGGGTCCAATTTCTTGGGAGCATATGCAGAGCTGAAACGAGCTTTCAGAAATGCTCAAATCCACGCTCAGGCAGCAGAAATCACCCAAAAAATTGAATGGAGATTCATCCCGGTTGCAACCCCACACTGGGGTGGCATTTGGGAAAGCGGTGTCAGAGCTGTGAAGCATCATCTTCGGCGAGTATTGGGCACGTTCACTCCCACGGCACCGGAAATGAACACCCTGCTCTGCCGTATAGAGGCTTGCCTTAACTCTCGACCTTTAACCCGTTTGCACGACGATGTGGAAAGTCTGGATTATCTGTCACCAGGACATTTTCTGATTGGCCGGCCTCTGATGACTGCTCCGGAAAAGTCCACCTTGGATCTGAAACTCTCGACACTTAGTCGGTGGCAGCATGTCGCTCATATGGCCGAGACATTTTGGCAGAAGTGGTCCAAAGAGTACCTCCACACGTTGCAGCCACGATCGAAGTGGAGGAAGCAGGAGCGCGCACTCAAAGAAGGAGATGTAGTCATCCTTAAGAACTCCAATCCTCCGTGTAAATGGAGTTTGGGCAGGATCATCAGAATGATCCCCGGGTCGGATTCAGTGGCAAGAGTGGCATTGGTCAAGACTGCCCGGAAGGAAGTCCAGCGCAGCATTACCCAGCTCTGTAAGCTGCCGATCTCTTAAAAAGAGACAATACTTTAATCTAGTGCTCGACGGGTATATCACTATACAATCCTGAAAGCGGTTGACTCCTTCAAATTTCTTGAGGAAAAAACTTGTGACGACACTTGTTTGCGTCGCACTATAAAAGGACGTCGCACGGAATAAACACTTTCAGTGTCATATTTTGATAATTGGTCTCAAGACGTCAAACGTCAACTCAGTCGACGTTATACTCCATTCGCAAACTCCTCCGACTCACAAAGTGATCCACCTAGTCACGGAATAATCATGGAGTCCTTCTTACAACTGGATCTGGAGGAAGAGGTCAAGGATTATCTAAATATGTATGGAGAACCATCCCTGGACGATCTAGACGCCAGTTTTCTGGCCCAGTTTGCGGATGAACAGGCCAATTTATTTGACGAAGCGACCACTGCAATTCCAGTAGATACATCAACGGAAGTATCACCACCGCTCAGCGCACATCCGTCAGTACCGGTGCACATCTTACTGACGTCGATTGTGAGCCCAGACGATCCTCGCCATCAGGAACTCATTCCAGCCGCTCCAGTAAAGCTGAGGTCATTAGACGCCTCCACTTGGGACCAAGGGATTCTCCACGACCCCACAGCCAAGGAGGTCAACCGGGACAACACTACCATCTTCATCAGATGCTTTGACACCATCATCACTGCACCGCTGATCGCCGTCAAAAAATTCCGCCAATGGAAGGATTGGGTTCCACAGGGCAAAGTGACCCTCCGCTGGAGTACGTGCCTCGAGCTGACCTCAGCCAAGTTGGTGATCAAACCCCGGAGGTCATCAGAGTGACTACCATATTTAGTGCATTAGTTTTAAGTTGCGGACACATTTGGTGCATTAGTTTTAAGTTGCGGACACATTTGGTGCATTAGTTTTAAGTTGCGGACACATTTAGTGCAAGTTGCGGACATATTCAATGTTAAGTTTAAGTTGCGGGCACACAACGATTTTGCGTTCCTGTTTTTTGTTTTTTGTTTTTTCTTTCTTCTTTTCAACTATTGGCTATTTCCTTTCAGCTGCGGTTAACGCCACAGGGGCGTTAACAGGGGGGAGTGTTGTGCGGGATAACCACTAGTTCGGCCACCGCCCGCTAGATGGCTAGGCCCGCGTAGCGCTCCGATAAGGCCCATGGCCAGCGCTTCTCGCTAGTGATAAGAGGATAACGTTCCCTTATCACTGGCGATCAAGCTCACTCCCATCGCAGTATCCAGTCATTCCTCTACCCAATCAGATTTCGGAGGCTCTCGGAAATCTGTCCCTACTAGCCACACCTGTATTAGCCAAGGCTCTTGGCCAAATACACACTCCTGCCGTTCGCAAGGGCTCCTTGCTAGGCGATCCGCCCCCTGGATACTCCAAGTCGTCAGCCAGTCCTGACACTTGGCAGCCGCGGTCTCAGCAAAGACTCCATTACTAACTCTTAGAAGAGTTGGTGAAGAAGTCCGTGCTCCTATCGGAATTAGTCATTTCGCCAGCCGATTGGCTAATTTCCGATAGTGGGACTATCTCAGGCTATCAGCCGAGCTGATTGCTCTGTTACCAATTTTGGGTGTCACTCTTAATCTTAATTCCAGGTGTATTATTTTTGTATGCAATTAATCAAAATATAATTTCAGTAATTTATCCAAGCACGTGTACTTTAGTTCATTTCTTCCTGACCAGTTCTATTCTCAGCTTGTGGCATCATCACTCCGCAGAGTCACTCACAATCGACCTCCTGCTTCGCGATTTCTAATATCGCGGGGGAGTAGCGCCGCATGGCCTGCCGTATCGGCGGATGCCCTTGGACATCTATACGATGTTCGACCAAGGTCGTCATCGCCAACGGCCCCGTTCGCTCTTTTAACTTTCCCTCGAGTAGTTGTTGCAGCGCGGCCTGCTGAGTCTCCGACATCTCAGCAATCGCGTAACACTCGAATACTGCACCGGAGCTAACTATCGCCGCGACTGAATCCGCGGCTTGGAGACATTGACGTTTTCTCGTTTGCCAATGCCCCGACCACGAGTCGAGTTGCACCCCGAAGGACCTCAAAAAGTCCATGCCGAGTATGCACTCGTAATCCAGCGCGCGTACTACCCGGAAGCGTATCCGACGCGACATTTCGTGGAGCTCAAGCCTCAGGGTAACAACGCCCAACACAGGCGTTACACTACCCTCGGCGACCTGCATCCACTGGTTCCGCACCGCCACGATCTCTGTCTCGATCTGCTCGAACGCCCGTGATCCTAAGTACGAGCGCCTGGCCCCGATGTCCAGCATCGCTCTTAACCTTAGGCCCGTGAGATCAAGAGACAGGAAAAAACGATCATCGGCAGCGGGCACGAGCCGCTCCAATGACGAGTCGTCGCGACACGGACGCGCGACGCACACGGTGGGGTCGCCCTCCGCGGCGCCCCCTTCGTCGATGCTGCTCGCTCCCGATTCACGGTCGCCGAGCGCGCCCACGCGTTCCCTCATCGCTCCGAATCTCTCGCGAATCGCGCCTAGCCTATCGACGGTGCCCTCGAGCTCCCCATCGGGACCGAGGGTTTCCGCGTTCTCCGCCGAGTCGCTTCCCTCCGCAACTTCTAAATCGACTTCCGATCCGCTATCGGAAAAGTCGATGTCTTCAGACTCGTAGGCTTCCGTTTCTACGTCTGAGTCGCTGACGGTGTCCTCGGGCGCCTCCCACTCGACATAGTGTAGGTCAGCCATGGAGAACACCGGTTCGGGAACCCGTTGTTCCCTTGTAGGGGCTGCAGTCGGGCCCACGGCGCCCGCAGCCCCTATTGCCCGTTTCCCGAGGTCGGTGGCCCTGCCCTCTGTTCGCCGACCCCCGGGGCTTCGGTCCGGGTGGAGGTGGGGAGGGGCGGCCAGTAGTTATTCCCCGCTGGGGGTGCTCCCGGCGCCGGTCCCCAAATCCCAGCCGGTCCCTGTTGTGTGGCCGGGGCAGGATGAGTCCACTGGTTATACGACGACTCTCCCTGCGCCGGCCTATTTCCGTGCGCCGGCGGACGAGGTTCCGCCGACAGCTCGTTTTGGTGGAAGCGCGACGGACACTCCCGTACGTAGTGCCCGCGCCCTCCACAACGCGAACAGTAGGAGTAGTCCTTGCCCGTTGGCTTCATGGACTCTCCCCGCTGAAAATTCGCTTGGCGCACCGGGCCGCCCGGTGCCGCCGAAGTCGCTGGCCGCTGGTAACTATTACCCGAGTTACCCGGGCCGCGCCTTCCTGCCAAATTCACGGCAGCGACCGCCACTTCCAACCCGGCCAACGCCTTCTCCAGCGTGTCCGAGCACGCGGCCGTCTGCTGCCCTCCCTTGCGCTTCGGCTGCGCCTTCCGCGGTCGCTGCGAACGCGGGCTTCCCGACTCCGTTCCGCTCGAGTCCGACCGCTGTGACCAGGGGGTCCTGAGCGCGCCTCCCGCGCTTGACCCGCTTCCCCTTTTTCCCCTGGTCCTCCGCTTCCCGGGCGAGGGGGCACCCCGCTGTCCCGTCGCCCCGCTACCCCTAGGCGAGTCGGTCTCCGATCCGACCGCCACCACGCTAACGCGCTTCTCCTTCGCTGAAGTCTTGGTGGGAGCTGCCGTTCCGGACACCAGGAGATTTCGCTTCCTGTCGATGTCCAGGCGCTTCTCCACTTCTCGGCCCTCCACCCGGAGATCGTCAAACACCTCGATCTCCCGGCGCTTAATGCCCGCCCGGTAGCAGGGCAGCATGTTCGTGTAAGCTAAATCTAGCTGACTTCTCAGCGCTGGTGTGGGCTCTATTTTGTTTAACTTGGTCCGTATGCGGACCAAGTAGCTGCGCATGTTGTTATTAATGAAGGACTCATATATTAAAGATGTTAATATTGAATTAGGGGAATTCAAGGATAAGGATAGGCAGATGATTTCAGGAACAATAAAACTCATCAATTTCGGAGGGGGAAGGAAAAGAAGTGTAAAACTCAAATTTATTGCAAATTAAGAAAAGGGGGGGAAACGCGAAGGCATAAAAAAAACCTCCTTTTGGAGGAAAAAAGCCGTGACTCTAAGTTAATGCAATTATCACAGATAATGGCATTATTAGTAAAAGATTGGAGCCTGCTAGGTTCAGATTGGAGCCGTACCTGACTATGATGATATTCCGCTCGCCGTTAAGCCTCAATACATTCCTCGATGGAAATGAGTGCTCGCACAGACAATCCATCATAACCATGAATGGATTACAGGTGGAAAAATGTGCCTCGTTCTCCCTATGAGAACGGGATGCCAAGTCGTGGGCTTGCTAATGATTAGCAAGTGGGTGAGGACCCATCGACCACTCTCAGCGACGGATCAGACGTACATCTGATCGCAACCAAGAAGCACATTTCAGGGAAAGCCGAAGCATTTCCCAACAAGTTACCTTTCCTATAAAGGCCTCGTTCCTGGAATGCACTTAAAAAAAAGTGCTATGAATCTCACAACCAGTAGAGATTCAACGTCCCCTACCTACACGAACCATCATTCCTTAAACGCAATAAAAACTATCTCGTTCACATTCACTCATTCACACACCGCTCGCCACCACCATTCAATCCCTCTCATCAAAAAGAACTAAACTGGAAAAAACAAAGAAACCGCTCTGACCTAGAGGCTCCAGACCCCTGCGCATGTGCAACGCCTAATATTAATTAATAATCAAAGTAATATATATATATACATGCATAAGAAAAAGAGGAAAAGCTCTTTAAAGCCTAAAACAGCGCATGCTCTCGCCCTCCCGCTGGAAGACCTCCCGCGCCTCATCCCATCGGGCCTGCTCGCTTTCTTCGCCCCCGAATTGGCGAAGAAACGCACGACGGAATCGCGTCCAGTCGTCCCACTGGCACCCCTCCAGCCGGAACCAATCGAGAGCCTCGCTGCTTAGGACTAGCGAGAGGGAGCTGTGCAATCGACGGAAGGGCAACCCCGTGCCCTCCATGCACACCTCCATCGCTTGGCAGAATTCTTCTGCCTCGTCCGCCGTCCCATCGCTAAACCGAATGCGGTACAACCGCAGTATCTCGGGGATCTTGCCTTTAGCTCGACCGGACCCCCCTTCCTCATCTCGGGCTAATCCGCTTGCGGTCCTTAGGGAGCCCGAGTCGTCCCCACCTTCGCCCGGCCGATTTGGCCCGGCGCTAGGCGTGACTCCTCGGACGCGATCTCCCATTTCCTGAGCAAGCACGGTCATCTGCTCGGCCAGCCGACGGACGGCTTCGTCCGTCTGCGCCAAGCGATTCTCCATGCGCTCGTTGGTTTTTCTAGCTTCGTCGCGCTCCTGCATCCTCTCGCGCCGCTCGGCCAGGATGAGGTCGAAGCACGATTGCGTCCATTTCTCGGGGACCCTTTCCGGCGAACGCGGCGCTATCCTGTCGCCCGACCCCGCCACCGCCCGCGACGCACCCCGTCGCGCCTGTGGCAGTGACGGCCCTCGGTCGTCCGTCCGCGCCCCCCTTCCGCTTGGCGTATCCCTTATTGCGTCCTGGAAGGTCACGGCAGGGCCGCGCTGCTCCCCTGAGGAGCCGCGCGCCCCGTCGCCCCTCCCCAGTTCCGCGCCCTGTCGGCCTGTTGGTCGCCTTGGTTCCGCGTCCAACATTACCGGCGACAAGGCATATAATGACTCGGACAGTGACAACGGGTCCTGCCACTGTCCGTACGACTGTGCCGTCTGCAGCACAGGGGAAGGTCCCCGATGACCGACCCCCTCCGGCGGCGCCCCCAACAGAAGTCGCCCATCGCTGCGCACAGGCATCAATGTCGAATTGGCTACCCCCCCCCCCCCCCCGCGGGGCGCTTACTGCCCGCAATTCTTCATTCGCGACCTCCGGCTCGCCCGGTTCGTCCAGTTCGAGCTGCTTGGGTACGTCCACGCTGGCCCCGGGGACCACTGTGAAGTTGGCATTGCCTCTACCAGCATTTCAAAAAAAATCATAAGTTCCCATTGCATTTCAAATAGTTCTATAGTTCTAGACTAGTTTCAACAATAGTTCTATGAAATTGTTTAAAAAAATAGATATTGAAAAAAGGCAATGCCAACTTCACACCTGAAAAGTTAGCATTCCAAAAACTACCTAGTCGATTGTCCAAAGTCCAAGAGTTCTCGCCTTCTTTCACTCTAAAAATAATAGTTCCGGTGAGTTCCAACCCCTAAAACCACCTCCACCCCTTAAAAATCGAAAAAACCCCCTAGAATAGGCAATGCTGGAAGAAAAACGTGAAAAGCTACGAAGTACTGGAGTTCTCGACGGAGTTCTGGGCAGTTCTGAGTAGCATTTCAATAGTTCTATGGAGGGCAGCAATAGTTCCGCCGAGTTCAACCCTTTAAACCCCATAGAAATCAAGAAAACACTCCAAAATAGGCAATGCTGGGTGAAAATCGTGAAATGCTACGTGGTACTGGAGTTCTCGACGGAGTTCTGGGCAGTTCTGAGTAGCATTTCAATAGTTCTACGGAGGGCAGCAATAGTTCCGCCGAGTTCAACCCTTTAAACCCCATAGAAATCAAGAAAACACTCCAAAATAGGCAATGCTGGGTGAAAATCGTGAAATGCTACGTGGTACTGGAGTTCTCGACGGAGTTCTGGGCAGTTCTGAGTAGCATTTCAATAGTTCTACGGAGGGCAGCAATAGTTCCGCCGAGTTCAACCCTTTAAACCCCATAGAAATCAAGAAAACACTCCAAAATAGGCAATGCTGGGTGAAAATCGTGAAATGCTACGTGGTACTGGAGTTCTCGACGGAGTTCTGGGCAGTTCTGAGTAGCATTTCAATAGTTCTACGGAGGGCAGCAACAGTTCCGCCGAGTTCAACCCTTTAAACCCCATAGAAATCAAGAAAACACTCCAAAATAGGCAATGCTGGGTGAAAATCGTGAAATGCTACGTGGTACTGGAGTTCTCGACGGAGTTCTGGGCAGTTCTGAGTAGCATTTCAATAGTTCTACGGAGGGCAGCAATAGTTCCGCCGAGTTCAACCCTTTAAACCCCATAGAAATCAAGAAAACACTCCAAAATAGGCAATGCTGGGTGAAAATCGTGAAATGCTACGTGGTACTGGAGTTCTCGACGGAGTTCTGGGCAGTTCTGAGTAGCATTTCAATAGTTCTACGGAGGGCAGCAATAGTTCCGCCGAGTTCAACCCTTTAAACCCCATAGAAATCAAGAAAACACTCCAAAATAGGCAATGCTGGGTGAAAATCGTGAAATGCTACGTGGTACTGGAGTTCTCGACGGAGTTCTGGGCAGTTCTGAGTAGCATTTCAATAGTTCTACGGAGGGCAGCAATAGTTCCGCCGAGTTCAACCCTTTAAACCCCATAGAAATCAAGAAAACACTCCAAAATAGGCAATGCTGGGTGAAAATCGTGAAATGCTACGTGGTACTGGAGTTCTCGACGGAGTTCTGGGCAGTTCTGAGTAGCATTTCAATAGTTCTACGGAGGGCAGCAATAGTTCCGCCGAGTTCAACCCTTTAAACCCCATAGAAATCAAGAAAACACTCCAAAATAGGCAATGCTGGGTGAAAATCGTGAAATGCTACGTGGTACTGGAGTTCTCGACGGAGTTCTGGGCAGTTCTGAGTAGCATTTCAATAGTTCTACGGAGGGCAGCAATAGTTCCGCCGAGTTCAACCCTTTAAACCCCATAGAAATCAAGAAAACACTCCAAAATAGGCAATGCTGGGTGAAAATCGTGAAATGCTACGTGGTACTGGAGTTCTCGACGGAGTTCTGGGCAGTTCTGAGTAGCATTTCAATAGTTCTACGGAGGGTAGCAATAGTTCCGCCGAGTTCAACCCTTTAAACCCCATAGAAATCAAGAAAACACTCCAAAATAGGCAATGCTGGGTGAAAATCGTGAAATGCTACGTGGTACTGGAGTTCTCGACGGAGTTCTGGGCAGTTCTGAGTAGCATTTCAATAGTTCTACGGAGGGCAGCAATAGTTCCGCCGAGTTCAACCCTTTAAACCCCATAGAAATCAAGAAAACACTCCAAAATAGGCAATGCTGGGTGAAAATCGTGAAATGCTACGTGGTACTGGAGTTCTCGACGGAGTTCTGGGCAGTTCTGAGTAGCATTTCAATAGTTCTACGGAGGGTAGCAATAGTTCCGCCGAGTTCAACCCTTTAAACCCCATAGAAATCAAGAAAACACTCCAAAATAGGCAATGCTGGGTGAAAATCGTGAAATGCTACGTGGTACTGGAGTTCTCGACGGAGTTCTGGGCAGTTCTGAGTAGCATTTCAATAGTTCTACGGAGGGTAGCAATAGTTCCGTCGAGTTCAACCCTTTAAACCCCATAGAAATCAAGAAAACACTCCAAAATAGGCAATGCTGGGTGAAAATCGTGAAATGCTACGTGGTACTGGAGTTCTCGACGGAGTTCTGGGCAGTTCTGAGTAGCATTTCAATAGTTCTACGGAGGGCAGCAATAGTTCCGCCGAGTTCAACCCTTTAAACCCCATAGAAATCAAGAAAACACTCCAAAATAGGCAATGCTGGGTGAAAATCGTGAAATGCTACGTGGTACTGGAGTTCTCGACGGAGTTCTGGGCAGTTCTGAGTAGCATTTCAATAGTTCTACGGAGGGCAGCAATAGTTCCGCCGAGTTCAACCCTTTAAACCCCATAGAAATCAAGAAAACACTCCAAAATAGGCAATGCTGGGTGAAAATCGTGAAATGCTACGTGGTACTGGAGTTCTCGACGGAGTTCTGGGCAGTTCTGAGTAGCATTTCAATAGTTCTACGGAGGGCAGCAATAGTTCCGCCGAGTTCAACCCTTTAAACCCCATAGAAATCAAGAAAACACTCCAAAATAGGCAATGCTGGGTGAAAATCGTGAAATGCTACGTGGTACTGGAGTTCTCGACGGAGTTCTGGGCAGTTCTGAGTAGCATTTCAATAGTTCTACGGAGGGTAGCAATAGTTCCGCCGAGTTCAACCCTTTAAACCCCATAGAAATCAAGAAAACACTCCAAAATAGGCAATGCTGGGTGAAAATCGTGAAATGCTACGTGGTACTGGAGTTCTCGACGGAGTTCTGGGCAGTTCTGAGTAGCATTTCAATAGTTCTACGGAGGGCAGCAATAGTTCCGCCGAGTTCAACCCTTTAAACCCCATAGAAATCAAGAAAACACTCCAAAATAGGCAATGCTGGGTGAAAATCGTGAAATGCTACGTGGTACTGGAGTTCTCGACGGAGTTCTGGGCAGTTCTGAGTAGCATTTCAATAGTTCTACGGAGGGTAGCAATAGTTCCGCCGAGTTCAACCCTTTAAACCCCATAGAAATCAAGAAAACACTCCAAAATAGGCAATGCTGGGTGAAAATCGTGAAATGCTACGTGGTACTGGAGTTCTCGACGGAGTTCTGGGCAGTTCTGAGTAGCATTTCAATAGTTCTACGGAGGGCAGCAATAGTTCCGCCGAGTTCAACCCTTTAAACCCCATAGAAATCAAGAAAACACTCAAAATCGAGCAATGCATGTAGTAGACTTTGGAGGAGGCAATTCGTATTTGTGATTATGGTGTTCGTACTCGTGGTATTAGTTCGATGTAGTTTGTTATATGAAAGGTAAGTATGAATTTTATTAAACTTTTTAAGAAAAAAGTTATTTATACTATAGCTTTATATGTGTGTTTTTGCGTGCGTAATATTATATTTATCGACAGAGTTGTAGGTTATATATGACAGTCGATAAATTATTATCGGTATAGGATTTACCGGCAAATCTTTCATTTATTTTATAAGCAGATATTCCATGTCACCTTAACTGACTGTAAGATACATTGACCATGAGTTAAGTGGTTTGATGAACTTAATAATAAAAAAATTTATTGATTTAAATAAACTTTATTCCTCCTGAAAAGCATGTATCACTGAAAATTTATTAACTATTTCTTAAAGGTTTTAAAAGCAGAAGGTACGTATGATATTCTTAAACTTTATACAAAATTCTTTAATTTTTTTATATATATTTATTAGATGTACTCTTAACTAGGAAAGATAAAAAAAATAAGATTCTTAATTGAATTCATATTTATATTAAAGTATTATATAAAAAAATACCATGCTTCACACACGCAGTATAATACTGAATATTTTTATTTATTTGAAGCTATACTAATAATATGTATTAGGAAAAAATGAAACACTGAAACTATGTATTTTTTTTTTATCAGACAATATATATTTATAAAAATAATAATTTATAAAGAAATAAAATATAAAATTAGTTTATATTAAAGTGTCCATTTTTTATATAGAATATTTTGTATTCGTTCCTCCCTCTTCCTCTTCCTCTCCTTCCTCTTCCTCTTCTGCTTCTCCATCCTCTGCCTCTTCCTCTTCCTCCTCTTTCTCCTGGTCCCCTCGCCTCCTCCACGACTTCAGTTTCTTTATTCTGAAAAAAGATGAACATTTATGAACTAAATTTATATTATATATACATTAATAACTATCTCATTGCAATACTTTGTAAGCTTTGTCTTGTCGATACTATTTGAAAAGTTACATTTATTAGCAATTTATTACTCAGCAGTAAAAATGTAAATTAATTTGTCCATACCTCCTCTTCCATCGCAACATCTGTTGCTTCCTGCTGCTGCTGCTGCTGTTGAATTTGTTGTTGCTGTTGTTCCTGTTGCTGCGGCTGTTCTTGCAACTGTTGTTGTTGCGGCTGTTGCTGCCCTTCTTCCAAATTTGTATTAAATTTTTTTTCTTCCCGCAATTTTTGATAACGCTTTCGCGAAGAATTGTCTTTTGATTTAGGCACTAAAAAATTTTTTTAAATTACTTAATATATTTTACAATACATAGAAGTATAAAATTATGGAAAATAATTAATAATATTACTTACTTTTTGCTTTATGTATTTTCTTTTACTTCCGTACCTCTGCCTTTGTGCTATACTAGTGACACAATAGTGGACGCCGCGACGGCACGACGTCGCGACGCCGCGAGAAAAAACAATGTTAGTGTACACAGTAATATGATACTCCTTGTATTCCAGCAATTGGCTACTTTTAATTTGCATGAAATACAAAGACCGCCCTATCCCCACAATGATTTTTCGTATTGCATAGCATATTTTAGTTAACCTGAAGCTTGAAGCTACTAAAGTTCTAGGCGACAAATATTTCCACAATTGATTTTTATGTATTTTATATATTAGCGATATAACTGTGCTATTTTTTGTGGAAATTTCAGTGCGAGTAGTGCGAGTTTCACTACTTAGTTTATTTTCGCGAGTTTCGCGGATTTTTTAATTATTTATTTTCGCGATTGAATTTTTCAATAAGGAAAGAAGAGAAAGAGAAAGAGGGAAAAAGTAATAAAAGAAGAAGAAAAAGGAAAGAAAGAAACAGGAAGAGGGAAGGAAGGTGGGAGGGAGAGAGGGAGGAAGGGAGAGAGAGAGAGAGAGAGAGAGAGAGAGAGAGAGAGAGAGAGAGAGAGAGAGAGAGAGAGAGAGAGAGAGAGAGAGAGAGAGAGAGAGAGAGGGAGAGAGAGAGAGGAGGGAGAGAGGAAAAGTGACAAAGAAAGAAATAATAGTTTAATATGAAAAATTTATTTAAAAAAAAATGTATAATAAAATCATTTTGCAAGACATTGTAACGAAAGAAGAGTTTTTAACAATAAATGAGAAAACTTGCAAACCTTTTCCTCCGGCGTCAGATGTGTATAAAAAAATTTCTGAAGAAATGAAAAAACAGGGGTCAAACATCACTCCTAAACATATGTATACCATTATCAATGAAAATAGAAATGGTTTTAAGAAATTAATAATGGAAACATTTTCTATCAAAGAAATTAGTGACATTCGTGAAGTGTCATCTAGTGATTTACACATTAGTGCAAGTAGTGAAATGTGTGAAAACAATAATGATGAAAAGTCAAATGAAAAATTCCAAATTGTCATTTCCTTGGAAAAATGGAGTGAAATTAAACCAAGGAAAATTATCTCCGCAAATCGAGTGTTTTGGCGATTGTCACCAGGTTGGACCTGTCTTATATCAGAAAAATTACACGAACAAGGTAAAATTGAATGTATTATTGAGTTCAAAAATAATATTGTTAATATTTCGAATAATGCATCCTATTTTGTTAAATTGAATGGATTTTGTAAAGAATGTGGGTCTAGCCTAGTAAGTATTTTGGAAAACAAGCCAC
This sequence comes from Sclerodermus sp. 'alternatusi', assembly GCA_037305995.1. Classification (NCBI taxonomy): domain Eukaryota; kingdom Metazoa; phylum Arthropoda; class Insecta; order Hymenoptera; family Bethylidae; genus Sclerodermus; species Sclerodermus sp. 'alternatusi'. The sequence continues at coordinate 5,502,462 of CM074550.1, forward strand.
ATCCAGAAAACGATGCAATATTCGAATGCTCATTAACAAATATTAACAAAAAATTACACACTTTTAAATATAAAAGGTATTTAAAGGGTCAACGGCGAGATAAGATCACGAGGAAATTAATAAATGAAAAAAAAGCTGCTATTACTTTTCGAAGGGAAGAGGCAGCTAGAATGAAAAAATTTGGTTCGCATAGTCTACGTGATCTTCCCTCAACAGCTGTATTAAGAAAAGCGAAACAAGAACAACTATTAAAAGCGTATGATTTAATGTTTGTTAGTCCAATACACAATTTAGTTAATTTTACTAAAATTGGGAACAATGTTGGTTCCATACATAATATCTCAATTATTCCATTCTATTGTATGTATTGGACTAAAGAGCAAAAATTAATTTATAACGCGAGAGTAAAAAACAATAACAATGCTATTTTAGTGATAGATGCTACAGGTAGTTTAGTAAAAAAATTGGACAATAATAGCAAACCGATATTTTTATATCAGTGTATGCTAGTTACAAATGAAGGAAGCATACCGATTTTTCAAATGTTATCAGGAGATCATCGCGCATCAATAATATCATTCTTTTTACGAATGATTATCTCCGATAACATACTTATACCACCAAATGTTGTTAGCGACGGCGGAAGAGCACAATTAATGGCTGTAGCAGAAATATTTGGTAAAAGCAGGGATTTACAAAATTATATGCAATCCTGTTTTGAAATTATTATGCAAAAAAAAGATTTCCTACCATCAACCTTCATAAGACTAGATGTCAGTCATACTATTGCTATGGTAGCGCGCTGGAAATGCTTCGATAAAATAAAACAGCCTGTTGCGCGAAAATTTTATTTAAGAGCAATAGCACAAGCATATCAAATGGAAGATGCTGACGATATAAAATGCTTGTTCGAATCACTTTTAACAGTGGCATTAAGCCTAACGATAGGAGAATCGAATAACTGTAAAATACCCAGCGATAGACACATGAAACATATTAATAATATAATTCAAGGTGTTTCAGTTGATGAAAGCATATCGCAGATAGATGAAAATGATACAAAATTAACAGACTCCATTTTAGAATCTGAAGTCAATTGTTCCGATAGTACAAGCTGGAAAGAATGGTCTGACAAAATATATGAATCAGCAGAATATACAGCCAAACAGTGTAATGACGGAGACATTATCAATGCCTGCTATAATCCACATTTCGCACAATTGTTTAAAAAACAATTGATGCATTACGTTACACTTTGGACAGGTATTATGCGTCCATATTTTAAAAGAGGGAAGATAATTGCGACATCGTCTTCCGTTGAAGCGGAATTTGGTAATTTAAAGTCCCGTACTTTTCAAAATCAATTACCAATGAGAGTCGATAGGTTTGTTATCCAACATCTGGAATATTTAGATGGTAGAATAAAACTGTCATCTTGTAAAGGAGATGTTCAGAATTTACATATAAGTCAGACTGAATCTCCTGAAAAAGAAAATGAAACCACGGATATAGAAAATGAAAACTTATCTGTGAGTGCTTCCAATGATGAAAACATACAAATGTTGTCATCTCATGAAGGAGATCTACCAAGACTAATTAGTCAGGTAGAATCTCCTGAAAAAACAAATGAAACAATGGATATTGAAAATGACAATTTAACTGTCAGTACTTTTAATGATGAAAATATGCAAATGTCAAATAATATAAAATCATTTACATTTCAAACAAGCACACCTAAGAAAGAAAATGATGAAGAAGAGTCTTGGAATGTTAAAGAGAACTGGAAAGGTCTAATAGAAAAAAGACCAGAAAGACCAGATACGCTAATAGAAGAACCACCAAAAAAAAGAAAGAAACCTTCCTATTTAGATAAATGTCCAGAATGGACATTTACGAAAGGAATGAAAAATGTACAAATACCAATTTTAAAGAATGGTTCCTCTTGTGCTCCTGTTAGCACTAAAGATGGAAAATTAAATGTGAAAGAAACTTGTGCTTTTGATTCATTAGCACATATATTTTTATCAGCAATAGCATGTAATAATAAGTATTATATGTTAATAAAAGATTCGAAATGTGACATGTTAAAATTTGCATTAAAAGTGCTAAACAGTAAAAAAATAATAGCTATGCATTATAAGGAAAGAGCACAAATTTTAAGTAATTTGCCTTTGTTCAAACATTCTAAAAAGAAGTTTACTAGGCAAATAATGCAATTAAACACAAATTGCAACGCAGCAAATTTAATAGAAAATCTGTGTGTTGATGAACCGAGTTACACACGAAAAGTCATATGTACTTCTATTACTTGTAATGAAAAATTTACTCGTACTTTCGTGTGCATCAACATAAATGTGAACATTGTACTAAAGCATGGTTTCTCATATCTTCAAGATGCAATTGAAAATGCGAAAATAAAAGACAATACATGCAAAAAATGTAAAAATCCCATTGAAGAAATTATTACATGTGGTCCACATATACTAATAGATACATCTATTATAACAGACACACATTATCAGATAAAAGCAACAAATGATTTTACTTTGAAAAGTTTTCCAGAAGAGATAACTTTTCAAGGAAATTCATTTCTTTTATCTGGCATAGTTCATTATGAAAATGAACACTATAGAGCCTACAATAAAGTAGGCTCTTATTGGTACCATGTGGACGATTTAGGTCCAGTACGAGAGGTTGTCGGAACAAATACAGTGGTTACACCTCATGTAATAATTTACACTGCTGCCATATAATAGTAGTGAATGTAACCAACAATAAAAATATTCGAACTGATGTTCCTGTGATGATCGAAAGTGAACAGGAGCTAAATGTTCTGAAAAAACATAAAAATATTCGAACTGATGTTCCTGTGATGATCGAAAGTGAACAGGAGCTAGGTTCTATAAAATAATTACTGTTGTTATTTATTTATTTAACTGATTAAGAAACTATCTTCTTCAAGTAAGAGTCTTTCGTCAAGTGTTAAGGTATGTACTATAAACTTTAATAAATAATTATAAATAATAATATTCAACAATATTATAAAACTAATATTAACAAAATTCTTTTATAATTAGGACTTCAACATCAAAAGATACCGCCTTCCTTGTGTTGTTGTGCTTCAATGTGTGGATTCCAAAAATTTTAAAACACTATACACAAGTGACAAAGAGAAACGGAAACAGAGAAAGAAAGAAAGAGTCACTGTGTGTGTGTGTGTGTGTGAGAGAGAGAGAGAGAGAGAGAGAGAGGAGAAACAAAGCACACTTAAAAGAAAACATTAAGATCAGTTTCTCGCATTTCAACGCAAGCAGCTACCAGCAACGTTAGCAGGACGACGGCGACGACGACGACGACGCGATACAAGGATACACGTAAAAGAGAGGTAAGAAATACAAATATTTAAGATATTAAAGTAAAAAGTAATAAAGTAGTATATATTATATATAATAATGTAGTAATAATATATATATATATATATATATATATATAAATGGTGTGTGTAAAACAATGAGAACTTTCATAAATCTACGAGATTATAAAGAAAATGATTGTAATGATTTTCCATGTTAAACTTCTCTTATTGAAGTTTACATTTGAAGTAAGTGTTAGTTAAACAAAAGCAGATAACTAGTTAAAGTTAAATAGCATGACACTTCATTGTAGATAATCTTCTATGGTCAACCCATAATACATTTATAATACTATTTCTTCAAATGTAATCTTCAGATAGAAAAATGGTAAATGAAAAATATTCTAAGAACCACTCCCTCTACAATCCTTAACAATTATGACATTTATAATTATTACATATTTCTGTAAATAAATAAATATTACTTACTTATACATGGATTTTTATAATTATAGATTCGCCATGTCTGAAGAAGGGCAGCAACAGCCGCAACAACAACAGTTGCAAGAACAGCCGCAGCAACAGGAACAACAGCAACAACAAATTCAACAGCAGCAGCAGCAGCAGGAAGCAACAGATGTTGCGATGGAAGAGGAGGTATGGACAAATTAATTTACATTTTTACTGCTGAGTAATAAATTGCTAATAAATGTAACTTTTCAAATAGTATCGACAAGACAAAGCTTACAAAGTATTGCAATGAGATAGTTATTAATGTATATATAATATAAATTTAGTTCATAAATGTTCATCTTTTTTCAGAATAAAGAAACTGAAGTCGTGGAGGAGGCGAGGGGACCAGGAGAAAGAGGAGGAAGAGGAAGAGGCAGAGGATGGAGAAGCAGAAGAGGAAGAGGAAGGAGAGGAAGAGGAAGAGGGAGGAACGAATACAAAATATTCTATATAAAAAATGGACACTTTAATATAAACTAATTTTATATTTTATTTCTTTATAAATTATTATTTTTATAAATATATATTGTCTGATAAAAAAAAAATACATAGTTTCAGTGTTTCATTTTTTCCTAATACATATTATTAGTATAGCTTCAAATAAATAAAAATATTCAGTATTATACTGCGTGTGTGAAGCATGGTATTTTTTTATATAATACTTTAATATAAATATGAATTCAATTAAGAATCTTATTTTTTTTATCTTTCCTAGTTAAGAGTACATCTAATAAATATATATAAAAAAATTAAAGAATTTTGTATAAAGTTTAAGAATATCATACGTACCTTCTGCTTTTAAAACCTTTAAGAAATAGTTAATAAATTTTCAGTGATACATGCTTTTCAGGAGGAATAAAGTTTATTTAAATCAATAAATTTTTTTATTATTAAGTTCATCAAACCACTTAACTCATGGTCAATGTATCTTACAGTCAGTTAAGGTGACATGGAATATCTGCTTATAAAATAAATGAAAGATTTGCCGGTAAATCCTATACCGATAATAATTTATCGACTGTCATATATAACCTACAACTCTGTCGATAAATATAATATTACGCACGCAAAAACACACATATAAAGCTATAGTATAAATAACTTTTTTCTTAAAAAGTTTAATAAAATTCATACTTACCTTTCATATAACAAACTACATCGAACTAATACCACGAGTACGAACACCATAATCACAAATACGAATTGCCTCCTCCAAAGTCTACTACATGCATTGCTCGATTTTGAGTGTTTTCTTGATTTCTATGGGGTTTAAAGGGTTGAACTCGGCGGAACTATTGCTGCCCTCCGTAGAACTATTGAAATGCTACTCAGAACTGCCCAGAACTCCGTCGAGAACTCCAGTACCACGTAGCATTTCACGATTTTCACCCAGCATTGCCTATTTTGGAGTGTTTTCTTGATTTCTATGGGGTTTAAAGGGTTGAACTCGGCGGAACTATTGCTACCCTCCGTAGAACTATTGAAATGCTACTCAGAACTGCCCAGAACTCCGTCGAGAACTCCAGTACCACGTAGCATTTCACGATTTTCACCCAGCATTGCCTATTTTGGAGTGTTTTCTTGATTTCTATGGGGTTTAAAGGGTTGAACTCGGCGGAACTATTGCTGCCCTCCGTAGAACTATTGAAATGCTACTCAGAACTGCCCAGAACTCCGTCGAGAACTCCAGTACCACGTAGCATTTCACGATTTTCACCCAGCATTGCCTATTTTGGAGTGTTTTCTTGATTTCTATGGGGTTTAAAGGGTTGAACTCGGCGGAACTATTGCTACCCTCCGTAGAACTATTGAAATGCTACTCAGAACTGCCCAGAACTCCGTCGAGAACTCCAGTACCACGTAGCATTTCACGATTTTCACCCAGCATTGCCTATTTTGGAGTGTTTTCTTGATTTCTATGGGGTTTAAAGGGTTGAACTCGGCGGAACTATTGCTGCCCTCCGTAGAACTATTGAAATGCTACTCAGAACTGCCCAGAACTCCGTCGAGAACTCCAGTACCACGTAGCATTTCACGATTTTCACCCAGCATTGCCTATTTTGGAGTGTTTTCTTGATTTCTATGGGGTTTAAAGGGTTGAACTCGGCGGAACTATTGCTACCCTCCGTAGAACTATTGAAATGCTACTCAGAACTGCCCAGAACTCCGTCGAGAACTCCAGTACCACGTAGCATTTCACGATTTTCACCCAGCATTGCCTATTTTGGAGTGTTTTCTTGATTTCTATGGGGTTTAAAGGGTTGAACTCGGCGGAACTATTGCTACCCTCCGTAGAACTATTGAAATGCTACTCAGAACTGCCCAGAACTCCGTCGAGAACTCCAGTACCACGTAGCATTTCACGATTTTCACCCAGCATTGCCTATTTTGGAGTGTTTTCTTGATTTCTATGGGGTTTAAAGGGTTGAACTCGGCGGAACTATTGCTACCCTCCGTAGAACTATTGAAATGCTACTCAGAACTGCCCAGAACTCCGTCGAGAACTCCAGTACCACGTAGCATTTCACGATTTTCACCCAGCATTGCCTATTTTGGAGTGTTTTCTTGATTTCTGGGTTTAAAGGGTTGAACTCGGCGGAACTATTGCTGCCCTCCGTAGAACTATTGAAATGCTACTCAGAACTGCCCAGAACTCCGTCGAGAACTCCAGTACCACGTAGCATTTCACGATTTTCACCCAGCATTGCCTATTTTGGAGTGTTTTCTTGATTTCTATGGGGTTTAAAGGGTTGAACTCGGCGGAACTATTGCTGCCCTCCGTAGAACTATTGAAATGCTACTCAGAACTGCCCAGAACTCCGTCGAGAACTCCAGTACCACGTAGCATTTCACGATTTTCACCCAGCATTGCCTATTTTGGAGTGTTTTCTTGATTTCTATGGGGTTTAAAGGGTTGAACTCGGCGGAACTATTGCTGCCCTCCGTAGAACTATTGAAATGCTACTCAGAACTGCCCAGAACTCCGTCGAGAACTCCAGTACCACGTAGCATTTCACGATTTTCACCCAGCATTGCCTATTTTGGAGTGTTTTCTTGATTTCTATGGGGTTTAAAGGGTTGAACTCGACGGAACTATTGCTACCCTCCGTAGAACTATTGAAATGCTACTCAGAACTGCCCAGAACTCCGTCGAGAACTCCAGTACCACGTAGCATTTCACGATTTTCACCCAGCATTGCCTATTTTGGAGTGTTTTCTTGATTTCTATGGGGTTTAAAGGGTTGAACTCGGCGGAACTATTGCTGCCCTCCGTAGAACTATTGAAATGCTACTCAGAACTGCCCAGAACTCCGTCGAGAACTCCAGTACCACGTAGCATTTCACGATTTTCACCCAGCATTGCCTATTTTGGAGTGTTTTCTTGATTTCTATGGGGTTTAAAGGGTTGAACTCGGCGGAACTATTGCTGCCCTCCGTAGAACTATTGAAATGCTACTCAGAACTGCCCAGAACTCCGTCGAGAACTCCAGTACCACGTAGCATTTCACGATTTTCACCCAGCATTGCCTATTTTGGAGTGTTTTCTTGATTTCTATGGGGTTTAAAGGGTTGAACTCGGCGGAACTATTGCTGCCCTCCGTAGAACTATTGAAATGCTACTCAGAACTGCCCAGAACTCCGTCGAGAACTCCAGTACCACGTAGCATTTCACGATTTTCACCCAGCATTGCCTATTTTGGAGTGTTTTCTTGATTTCTATGGGGTTTAAAGGGTTGAACTCGGCGGAACTATTGCTGCCCTCCGTAGAACTATTGAAATGCTACTCAGAACTGCCCAGAACTCCGTCGAGAACTCCAGTACCACGTAGCATTTCACGATTTTCACCCAGCATTGCCTATTTTGGAGTGTTTTCTTGATTTCTATGGGGTTTAAAGGGTTGAACTCGGCGGAACTATTGCTACCCTCCGTAGAACTATTGAAATGCTACTCAGAACTGCCCAGAACTCCGTCGAGAACTCCAGTACCACGTAGCATTTCACGATTTTCACCCAGCATTGCCTATTTTGGAGTGTTTTCTTGATTTCTATGGGGTTTAAAGGGTTGAACTCGGCGGAACTATTGCTGCCCTCCGTAGAACTATTGAAATGCTACTCAGAACTGCCCAGAACTCCGTCGAGAACTCCAGTACCACGTAGCATTTCACGATTTTCACCCAGCATTGCCTATTTTGGAGTGTTTTCTTGATTTCTATGGGGTTTAAAGGGTTGAACTCGGCGGAACTATTGCTACCCTCCGTAGAACTATTGAAATGCTACTCAGAACTGCCCAGAACTCCGTCGAGAACTCCAGTACCACGTAGCATTTCACGATTTTCACCCAGCATTGCCTATTTTGGAGTGTTTTCTTGATTTCTATGGGGTTTAAAGGGTTGAACTCGGCGGAACTATTGCTGCCCTCCGTAGAACTATTGAAATGCTACTCAGAACTGCCCAGAACTCCGTCGAGAACTCCAGTACCACGTAGCATTTCACGATTTTCACCCAGCATTGCCTATTTTGGAGTGTTTTCTTGATTTCTATGGGGTTTAAAGGGTTGAACTCGGCGGAACTATTGCTGCCCTCCGTAGAACTATTGAAATGCTACTCAGAACTGCCCAGAACTCCGTCGAGAACTCCAGTACCACGTAGCATTTCACGATTTTCACCCAGCATTGCCTATTTTGGAGTGTTTTCTTGATTTCTATGGGGTTTAAAGGGTTGAACTCGGCGGAACTATTGCTGCCCTCCGTAGAACTATTGAAATGCTACTCAGAACTGCCCAGAACTCCGTCGAGAACTCCAGTACCACGTAGCATTTCACGATTTTCACCCAGCATTGCCTATTTTGGAGTGTTTTCTTGATTTCTATGGGGTTTAAAGGGTTGAACTCGACGGAACTATTGCTACCCTCCGTAGAACTATTGAAATGCTACTCAGAACTGCCCAGAACTCCGTCGAGAACTCCAGTACCACGTAGCATTTCACGATTTTCACCCAGCATTGCCTATTTTGGAGTGTTTTCTTGATTTCTATGGGGTTTAAAGGGTTGAACTCGGCGGAACTATTGCTGCCCTCCGTAGAACTATTGAAATGCTACTCAGAACTGCCCAGAACTCCGTCGAGAACTCCAGTACCACGTAGCATTTCACGATTTTCACCCAGCATTGCCTATTTTGGAGTGTTTTCTTGATTTCTATGGGGTTTAAAGGGTTGAACTCGGCGGAACTATTGCTGCCCTCCGTAGAACTATTGAAATGCTACTCAGAACTGCCCAGAACTCCGTCGAGAACTCCAGTACCACGTAGCATTTCACGATTTTCACCCAGCATTGCCTATTTTGGAGTGTTTTCTTGATTTCTATGGGGTTTAAAGGGTTGAACTCGGCGGAACTATTGCTGCCCTCCGTAGAACTATTGAAATGCTACTCAGAACTGCCCAGAACTCCGTCGAGAACTCCAGTACCACGTAGCATTTCACGATTTTCACCCAGCATTGCCTATTTTGGAGTGTTTTCTTGATTTCTATGGGGTTTAAAGGGTTGAACTCGACGGAACTATTGCTACCCTCCGTAGAACTATTGAAATGCTACTCAGAACTGCCCAGAACTCCGTCGAGAACTCCAGTACCACGTAGCATTTCACGATTTTCACCCAGCATTGCCTATTTTGGAGTGTTTTCTTGATTTCTATGGGGTTTAAAGGGTTGAACTCGGCGGAACTATTGCTGCCCTCCGTAGAACTATTGAAATGCTACTCAGAACTGCCCAGAACTCCGTCGAGAACTCCAGTACCACGTAGCATTTCACGATTTTCACCCAGCATTGCCTATTTTGGAGTGTTTTCTTGATTTCTATGGGGTTTAAAGGGTTGAACTCGGCGGAACTATTGCTGCCCTCCGTAGAACTATTGAAATGCTACTCAGAACTGCCCAGAACTCCGTCGAGAACTCCAGTACCACGTAGCATTTCACGATTTTCACCCAGCATTGCCTATTTTGGAGTGTTTTCTTGATTTCTATGGGGTTTAAAGGGTTGAACTCGGCGGAACTATTGCTGCCCTCCGTAGAACTATTGAAATGCTACTCAGAACTGCCCAGAACTCCGTCGAGAACTCCAGTACCACGTAGCATTTCACGATTTTCACCCAGCATTGCCTATTTTGGAGTGTTTTCTTGATTTCTATGGGGTTTAAAGGGTTGAACTCGGCGGAACTATTGCTGCCCTCCGTAGAACTATTGAAATGCTACTCAGAACTGCCCAGAACTCCGTCGAGAACTCCAGTACCACGTAGCATTTCACGATTTTCACCCAGCATTGCCTATTTTGGAGTGTTTTCTTGATTTCTATGGGGTTTAAAGGGTTGAACTCGGCGGAACTATTGCTACCCTCCGTAGAACTATTGAAATGCTACTCAGAACTGCCCAGAACTCCGTCGAGAACTCCAGTACCACGTAGCATTTCACGATTTTCACCCAGCATTGCCTATTTTGGAGTGTTTTCTTGATTTCTATGGGGTTTAAAGGGTTGAACTCGGCGGAACTATTGCTGCCCTCCGTAGAACTATTAAAATGCTACTCAGAACTGCCCAGAACTCCGTCGAGAACTCCAGTACCACGTAGCATTTCACGATTTTCACCCAGCATTGCCTATTTTGGAGTGTTTTCTTGATTTCTATGGGGTTTAAAGGGTTGAACTCGGCGGAACTATTGCTGCCCTCCGTAGAACTATTGAAATGCTACTCAGAACTGCCCAGAACTCCGTCGAGAACTCCAGTACCACGTAGCATTTCACGATTTTCACCCAGCATTGCCTATTTTGGAGTGTTTTCTTGATTTCTATGGGGTTTAAAGGGTTGAACTCGGCGGAACTATTGCTACCCTCCGTAGAACTATTGAAATGCTACTCAGAACTGCCCAGAACTCCGTCGAGAACTCCAGTACCACGTAGCATTTCACGATTTTCACCCAGCATTGCCTATTTTGGAGTGTTTTCTTGATTTCTATGGGGTTTAAAGGGTTGAACTCGGCGGAACTATTGCTGCCCTCCGTAGAACTATTGAAATGCTACTCAGAACTGCCCAGAACTCCGTCGAGAACTCCAGTACCACGTAGCATTTCACGATTTTCACCCAGCATTGCCTATTTTGGAGTGTTTTCTTGATTTCTATGGGGTTTAAAGGGTTGAACTCGGCGGAACTATTGCTGCCCTCCATAGAACTATTGAAATGCTACTCAGAACTGCCCAGAACTCCGTCGAGAACTCCAGTACTTCGTAGCATTTCACGTTTTTCTTCCAGCATTGCCTATTCTAGGGGGTTTTTTCGATTTTTAAGGGGTGGCGGTGGTTTTAGGGGTTGGAACTCACCGGAACTATTATTTTTAGAGTGAAAGAAGGCGAGAACTCTTGGACTTTGGACAATCGACTAGGTAGTTTTTGGAATGCTAACTTTTCAGGTGTGAAGTTGGCATTGCCTTTTTTCAATATCGATTATTTTAAACAATTTCATAGAACTATTGTTGAAACTAGTCTAGAACTATAGAACTATTTGAAATGCAATGGGAACTTATGATTTTTTTTGAAATGCTGGTAGAGGCAATGCCAACTTCACAGTGGTGCCCCGGGGCCCCCTGCCCCGGGTTCCCCCTGCGCCTCCCCCCGACCATACCCTCGGGCAGTGGACCGTCGGAACGGCTATTCCACTTTGCCCCCTCCGGACCGAACCGCGATATTAAATAAAATCGCACGAGGCGATCGCGAAGTATTCGGGAAGTCTCATCCGAACTCCCCTCTATCCCCTCCGCTCGGGTCCGCTCGACGAGTTCGCGCAGGCTCAGATCATCCATCTCGCCCGCTATTTGTTCGCGAACCCGCCCCTGCTCTAGTCGAGCGCTCTGGCGTCGCTCCTCCATTGCGATCAACGCCACCTAGCGGATTGCACGGAGTACTACTAGCGCTCTGCCGTTACCGACGTACCGACGTCGGCCCAAATCCAAACTAACGTCCGCGCGGCCCGATGCTCGCTGGACTCCCTCAAGGTCACGCGCTTCAAAACACCCAACGGCCCCACGTTGGGCGCCAATTTGTAATACGCGAATTGAGCTTTCTCTGGAGCTGGGTGAGACCCCAGAGACTATCGCGAAACAAATAATTATTTATCCCGACCGTCCGGGAGGAAAGAGACCGAGGGTGTGGTTCCTTTGAAGCCGCGGGTGACCCTGAAATGCGAATAAGACTGGAAGTGTCAATAACACACGGATTTCAACTTAACCGTTTGATTTAGCGAGGACCAATTTCGCTCGCCAATTTTGCAATTACAGATTCCGCTACAATGACGCAACGCGACCTAACAAACTGGGAGCGCCCGCTCGCTCTACGCTCGCGACACTTCCTAAAATTCCGTAGCACAAGCCGTCGGCTATGCCGCGAAGACCTTCGTTCGGTCGAAGTCACTCAACCCTGCGAGAGGCGATAGTCCAACCCGAGGGCAAGTGCTTCGCGGGGTGCTACGGTGCAGCAGGAGAAGTAATTCCTACCTCCCTGCGCAATCGAGGTGGCTAGCCTCCACGGGAAAAATCACGCAAACACAAACAATGACGAAACTCACGAAAGACGAGATAACTAAGTTAAGTGGCGTCCCACTTACATTAGCTGAGTGGGTCGTTAGTCCCAGCGATGCAGTTTTGGATCCACTGCACACCCTTGCTTCAGATCCTATGTTCAATCCTCGAACAATTTGCACCAGGACAACTTCCGCACACTCACAAGACAAAACGGCAATGAAGGAAGATCGTTGAACTGTCAGTTTGACAGTTCAAGATCCTCCCCACGCACACAACCAATCGGACCAATACCGACATAGCCAAACTTCTTATTATTGTTTGGAGGAATCGGTCTAACCCGATATTAGACCGCGCGCAATGAGCGAGACAGAGACAGACTCTGCCACACCCGGCCGTCGGACAGAGACACGACGCTTTCGCATCGTTCTCTCTCCAACTCACTGCCTCGCCCGCTGATCCAGACATCAGCATAGGCGCTACAGTGCCGAGTGTGCTCAACTTATTCCCGATATTCTCTTAATATCGGGAATCGGTCGAGAGATGCTGCAACGGTTTTTTACATCGTTACAAAACGTAAACAAAACAAATTTGACTGAATAATAAAATCGACGAAAGAGATTTACCATTTCTATATATCATACCTCAGTGAACCATCGAACAGATAAGACGTAAGTAATAATAATAATCTTTCTAGCTTATTCTATAAGTTATATGAAAATAAAATTGCTATTATTAATAATATAAAAATCGTTTTTTTAATTTGTTATAGATTGAAGACTTCATTATATTTTTTAAAAAATAAAAAAAAGGAAAAAAAATGGAAGCCGAAAATAGTAAGTAAATTTTTATTAATTAGAGTATTATATATTATTATATATTAGGTGTAACAATGACACGTTTTATTGATTGTACTCTTTTACAAGTAAAAGTTTTATTTAATTATTAATCTATTTAACAGATGAAATGGGCCATAATGATGAGACCGCTCGGAGAAACCAGCATCAGCAGCAACAGGATGCAAATGAACTGCAACTCCTGCGTCAACAGGTGCTGCAGTATCAGCACCAGATAAGCCTGTTGGCGCAGGAGTTGCAGCATTCAAAACGGCAAATTGCTCCTGTTGCTGCTGATGCTGGTATTCTTCAGCAGCAGCCCCCGGTGCAGCAGCATCCCCCGCCAGAGCCCCCCGTACATCAGCTCCAAACATTGCGGCTCCATGAGGAGCAGCAAATACATAGTAAGTTAGATTTTATTATCTATCTTAGATATATACACACACACACACATATATATATATATGTATCGTTCTTAATGATATGAATTTTTTTATATTTTCAGGCCGTTCTCAAAGAAAAGCGAGGCGGGCGGAGCAATGGAGGGAGAGCCGCCGGCGGGCAGAAAATGAGGACGGTCGTGGTCGTGGCCGAGCACGCGGTCGTGGTCGTGGCCACGGTCGCGGCCGCGGTGGTCAACATAATTTCCACCAGTCATTCATATTTTATTAAAATTAAAACTATTACTACTACTAATTAATAAATACTGATATATATATAATCATAATGTTTTTTTATTCTCCCCTGAAATTCCTTCATAATTTCCATTATCTATATACATTCTAAAAACATCATCTATCATTTTCCCTTTGAAATAACTCAGTCGGAATAAAAACTGTATATATGTATGTAGTATTGGAAGAAAGAGACAAAATTATTATTATGATCATTAATACAAGAAGGATAGGCTGATATGAAAGATATACACAGGTCCTGATATGTTTTCATAACATTTCTCTATCTTTCTCTGTGGAAGGATAGAAAAAGATACAAGTTTCATTGATATAAGAGAGATGGTCAATGTGTGTGTGATAGAAAGAAAAAAATCATTATATTATCAGAATTAATTATATTAATTAATAGAATTAAGATTGTCATTGCATTAGTTTAAATTATTTTATTAAGCAATATAATCCTATGTTATTCCACCTTCTTATATTAATTTTGTAAATGATTTTTTCTTTCTTGTAAATAAGAGCCATCTCTTTGCTATTTTGCTATTGAAAGACAAGGATAACTCTATTGCTCTCCTTATTCGACAGCTACTCATACTTGCCCATATTTATTAGACTGTCCTTTTTCATAGAGGAAGAAGGGGAAGTATCTCTAGAACGTATAGGCAATTTCGTCGTACATTAGTCTATCCTTCTTGGATTAATTCAGAAATAATATATTCTCTCTTCTTTCTTTCAACACAGATTCGTGATCTCTCTCATGTCAATCACACCTGCATCTCTTTCCTCTGTCTTCCAATACACGTTGATTGACGGAGGGGTTATAAGGGGAATATATATGGTGGGAGACATTTTGACAGTTTGTATCCTTATTTAATGCTAATGAAAGACTAGGTATATGCTTGTAGAGTAGGTTAATTCTGCGGACATTGTATGTATCTCTATCGCACTATCCTTATCAGACAACCGCTCGTGCATGCTTATATTTATTAGTCTGTTCTTTTTCATAGAGGAATACGGGGAATTGTCACTGTAATATAAAGACAATACCATCGTACATTCGTGTATCCTTCTTAGATTAATTCAGATAATAATATATTCTCTCTTCTTTTTTTTAACATACATCCATGATCTCTCTCGTATGAATGACACTCATATCTTTCTCTCTATCTTTTAATACATATTGATTAACAATTCTTTGATATAATATATTTAAAAAACGAAAATCATTATCAGATATCCCTTTGTCAATTAACGTATATTGGAAGACAGATAAAAAGATACGAGTGTCACTGATATAAGAGAAATTGACAATATACAGGGTGTCCGGAAAAAAAGGAGACATATTTTGAGGGGTGGTTCCTGACGCAATTCTAAGAACTTTTTACCCCTTGGAATTTTTTAATTTAGAGCCTCCTTTTTAAATTATTAATGTTTTTCTGTGCGAAATGTGATTGGCCCTGGTTCGCGGGCTAGCGTCAGCTGGCGCGGTCGCGCGCGGAAACGTAAGCAGCACAGCGCCGTAGCCAGCGTAAAAAGTCCTACGTCGCCCCGAGGCACGTAAATACTTAAAAAATGCTTATAATCACATTCGCACAGTTATTAATAATTTATTGTTGTCCAATTATTCAATTAAAAATATGACAAATAGATGTTAATTGAATAATTGGCATGGACCCATGATACTTGTTATTTTTTTCATTAAAACAACTGTTAATTCACTTATTTCATGAAAAACATAGCTGACTAACAGTCCTCTAATGAATAATAACAGGTATCATTAATTACAAATTGTTAAAATTAATATTTTAACAATCTAGACAAGGGCAACATGCAACACATTTTAATTCTTTAATTTAATACTGTTAAACACTTACCATTTACTGCACACTTTCCTAATATCCTCATCCTGTCGTGGAATGGCTTCCCTTTGGGTAGAAAATTATTTATGATCCTAATTTTCCAAACAATTGTTGAAAAATTAGCACAACATAACCACAATCACTGCACGAACACTTTTCACATATTTTTTAACACTTCAATGAACACTGTGATTATTCACAATGTTTCACAATATTTGTAACTTTATTAACTATCACTTTAAACACTAATCGCGGAAATAACTAATTAATTTATGCAATAAATTGTGAGATTATTGGAAAGCGTTGTCCACGAAATCTCACACACGTGTGGCACGTACACAATTGAAGTAATTCTTGATCTTGACCTACCCCATGTTCTATTTTTACTTTCTACAAGTGAGTGCTACACGTGTGTGAGATTCCGTGGACAACGCTTTCCAATAATCTCACAATTTATTGTATAAATTAATTAGTTATTTCCGCGATTAGTGTTTAAAGTGATAGTTAATAAAGTTACAAATATTGTGAAACATTGTGAATAATCACAGTGTTCATTGAAGTGTTAAAAAATATGTGAAAAGTGTTCGTGCAGTGATTGTGGTTATGTTGTGCTAATTTTTCAACAATTGTTTGGAAAATTAGGATCATAAATAATTTTCTACCCAAAGGGAAGCCATTCCACGACAGGATGAGGATATTAGGAAAGTGTGCAGTAAATGGTAAGTGTTTAACAGTATTAAATTAAAGAATTAAAATGTGTTGCATGTTGCCCTTGTCTAGATTGTTAAAATATTAATTTTAACAATTTGTAATTAATGATACCTGTTATTATTCATTAGAGGACTGTTAGTCAGCTATGTTTTTCATGAAATAAGTGAATTAACAGTTGTTTTAATGAAAAAAATAACAAGTATCATGGGTCCATGCCAATTATTCAATTAACATCTATTTGTCATATTTTTAATTGAATAATTGGACAACAATAAATTATTAATAACTGTGTGAATGTGATTATAAGCATTTTTTAAGTATTTGCGTGCCTCGGGGCGACGTAGGACTTTTTACGCTGGCTACGGCGCTGTGCTGCTTACGTCTCCGCGCGCGACCGCGCCAGCTGACGCTAGCCCGCGAACCAGGGCCAATCACATTTCGCACAGAAAAACATTAATAATTTAAAAAGGAGGCCCTAAATTAAAAAATTCCAAGGGGTGAAAAGTTCTTAGAATTGCGTCAGGAACCACCCCTCAAAATATGTCTCCTTTTTTTCCGGACACCCTGTATATATAAAAAGGAAGAAGGACATCATCATTATATTATCAGAATTAATATAATAATGTAAGATAGAAGAATGTACGATTGCTTATATGTGCTAGTGATACCTCTCCTTCTTCCTTCATGAAAAAAGACAGTCTAATAAATATAGACATGCATGAACATGCATAAACAAGGATACAAACTATCAAAATATCTTTCACCATATATTCCCCTTAAAACCCCTCTGTCAATCATTGTCTGTTGGAAGACAGAAAATATATTATATATCTCGATTAATATTCAAGAAGGATAGAGGATAGATTAATATGTACAAAAGTATTACCTACATATGTTCCAGCGACAATTTTTCTTCCTCTATGGAAAGAATACTTTTTTAAATATAGGATGTAATAATGATTCTCTTCGAAATTTTAAAGGGTTGTACACAAAATAATTCTAAAAGAATATTTTTTTATTTGAAACTTAGTTTTAAAAATTTTTAATGACAAAGATGCAATTAGTTTGATTGGTTGAAGTGAGATGGAGTAACATTGTCTCACTTCACTTATCTATCAGTATCTATCTGGTAGTTTATGCAGGGTGTTTCAGTGAGATACGGCCAAATTTTAAATGGTTGTAAAGGGGGTTATTCTGAGGTGATTTTTCATGTACCCCATTTTGATCTGAATCTTAGTTTCTGAGATATTTAATTAGAAATGTACTATTAGTTACACAGAGATAGATAGATAGTTGAAGTGAGATAGAATAGCGTTATCTCACTTCAACCAACTCACTCTCTCTGTCTAACTAATAGTACCTTTCTCATTAAACATCTCAAAACCTACGCTTTAGATCAACATATTATATATGAAAAATTGTCTTAGAATCATCCTCTTTACAACCCTTAAGATTTGGCCCTACCTAACAGAAACACCCTGTATTTATAATGCCTTTATCATTGAATATTTTAAGAATTGAACGTTAAAGTGTGAGATGGAAGATAGGAGTTGGAAGATGGGAATTGAGAAGTGGAATGCAGATATGGGGGAGATAAAAATTGGTTATACGGGAGGTGGTAGTTGGAATGCAGATATGCGGAAAGTGTTAGGTGGCTACGCGGGAGGTGAAAAGTGGTAGGTGGGGTTCTTTAAAAAAAATTAATATACATTAATTATCAATTATTTTTAATATTTTGTTTATTTATATTAATAATATAAATAATAAATAAAAAAATGCATAAGCGTTAAAAATTTATAATATTTTTTAACATTATTTTCGACAATTTAGGTTTAAAACACTGTATTTCGCGAAATATAGCAATATGACGTCATACTCTGACGTCACTAGTGGCACGTTTTCATGACGTGCGAAAATTAATAAATAATAAAAATTTAGAATTTTCTGTCACATTACTTCCGATAATTTAGGTTCGGAACGCAGTATTTCGCGATATATAGCCACCATATGACCTCACGCTCTGACCTTCACTAATGACATGTTTTCAAGGATTGCGAAAAGTAAACAGAAAATAATAATTAAATAATAGTTAATTATTATTCATTTATTATTACAATTATTCGCAAATGAAAATGGTTAAAAAAATAAAACTATAATTTATTATTTATTAATTATTATTTATGAAAATAATATTAATAATAAATGATAAAATTAATTTGCTACGAAAAGTTATAACATTTTCAACACTATTTCCGATAATATAGGCTTAGAACAGGGTATTTCTCTATATCTGCGTATCTGACGTCACGCTCTGACGTCACTAATGGCACGCTTTCAAGCGGTGCGAAAAAGATGGAGATGGAGACGACGACGACGACGACGATGACGACGACGGAACTGAACATACACTTTTCAAAAATTGAAAAATTAAGAAATTTATGCAACTGCACTTTTCATGCATTTTGGTGCATTGAAGCAAAAAAAATTTTTTTTTTTTTTTTTTTTTTTTTTTTTCGTAAATTAACTTCAGAATGCCTCAAAACATATTTTGGCGTCAAAATTTCCTAAAAAAATCGACTTAAAATTTTTGATGTTTCGGGAAAAGGATACTCGGTGTCTCGCGCACAGTAGCACATGACGTCACTCTAAGGCTATACTACTTGGCGCGAGACTCTACCGAGTCTCCTGTTACGACCCCCACCCTATCAAAAGCCGTGGCTTATAATAATGGTAGATGAATCTTAAGTGTGGTTAAGAGTGCTTGCGCGTTTTCAGAAGAATATG
Organism: Sclerodermus sp. 'alternatusi'; assembly: GCA_037305995.1. NCBI lineage: Eukaryota > Metazoa > Arthropoda > Insecta > Hymenoptera > Bethylidae > Sclerodermus > Sclerodermus sp. 'alternatusi'. The sequence continues at coordinate 5,521,749 of CM074550.1, forward strand.
GTCAACAATTTAATGCTTTACCTGTTTCCTCTAAAATAATCTTAACCGATGGCCTTTTTAGGTTGCAACTTAATGCTTTATTCCTAGGATAGGCCTAAATGCTCTATTTAACTCGTGTAATGGAAATGAGATCTGAGATGGTTTTAGTATTGAATCTGTGCACTTACCTGGTTATTAGTTGTACTGGCAATAGTGACTGGGTTTGATAACAAATGAATGAAAATGATTTTAATTTACTGACACTTATTTAATGAACTGTTCAACCTTTTGAATTGAGATACTTTTACAAGTCTAACCGAACTGACTAGTTGTCTTACAAATATTGCGATATCGAAGTCTGATCTGAGTCTCTGGTCTGTGTCTGAGTCTGTAGTCTGTGCTGTGAGTTCGAAGTGAGTGTTGGCCGGAGTCTGTGTATGAAGTGAGGTATGAAGTGATCTGTGAGTGAATGTCTGGTAGTGATCTGTCTGGTAGTGATGAGAGTAGTGATCTGTCTGGTAGTGATCTGAGTGGTCTAGGCTGGACCTGCCTTCTTATATGTTTCCCAAAAGGGCCTACGTGACGATTCCTAAATGTTTAAACATTTAGGCTCTTCCCTTTTGGTTAGATGTCTGTTTCGTATTGGCTAATGATTCTTGGGAGGGGATATTCGGCTGTTCTCTAATTTTTGTTAATCTGCCGACATATGCACGACCACCCGTGAAAAGTTTGCATAAGGGTATTTTATGGCCTAAGGATAATCCTCCAAAGGGTCAGTTTGTATCTTCCGGTTCCTTACAGTTTTCCGTGTTTGTACTTAAAATTATCAGTATCTGTTATAAAACATTTGGGTTGCCTGCATACGTCAGCTGGTCTATGTGCCGATGCAACAACTAAGAGCGTTACAAAGACTCGCGCATGTAACATCTCCCTCCTAAAAATCATTGTTGTCCTCAACAATTATGGTTAAAGCACTGTTCAAAAAAAATAAGGTATCCTGAATTGTATTAAATATTTAAATATTTGTTAATTAATAACTCATTATAAATTTTTTCAAACTCAATTGTCATTGATCTTTTAGTAAAAGTTTCTACTTCGCTCACTAACATTGTGATGCGTACAATTTCTTTGTTATATTTGTATAAATATTTGTTTCTGATCTTCTGAGTATTCGTATAAATATTTCTTATACGTTTTCCTTTTTGTTTTATTTTTAATATTTTATTAGGTTAATTTCTTCATCTTCATTTCTTCCAATCGTTTTTAGGTCCCAAAGGTTCTTCAATTATTCAATGTCCTTTTTGGGTTTTTAGTACGTCTTGGATCTTCGTATACATTCTTCTTTCTTCTTTTTAACCCTTTTATTAGGTTAACTCCTTCACCCTATTAATGGTATGAAGTCTTTGTTCGTTCCAATTGTTTTTAGGTCCCAAAGGTTCTACAATTACTTATTGTCCTTTTTGGGTTTTTAGTACATCTTGGATCTTCGTATACATTCTTCTTCCTTCTTTTTAACCTTTTATTAGTTTAATTTCTCCATTTATTAGTGGTATGATCTCTTCAAAGGTTTTATAATTATTCAATGCCGTTTTATATTTTACTTTGATCAATTTTAGACAATTATCAATTTTAGATTAAATTTACTAGTTTGTTAATTTTACGGATTCCTTATTTTCCGTCAATACTTTATCCATTTGTTACATACTCTTTCTTTGTCTTATTCGATGGTTCCCTAAGTATCTCAATCCTGATAGCATAAACAATATTAAAAAGAATATAATATAAACTAAATAATCTAAATCATGCAATTTACAATATTTTGATTACACACACACATTTTTTTTTTGGTTTTTGTTCTTTTGTATTTTTTTTGTATATTTTTTTATTATTTTTTTTTTTATTTTTATTATATATTTTTTATGAATTACGAGTAAAATTAATTATCCTTGGTGATAATAGATGGTTGTAGGGTCCTGGAGCTGTTGGTTGTAGTTCCGTTGAATGATTACAATCCTCCGGATGTCTTCTGTTTTGAGGGGTAGACTGATTTTGATGATTATGGTTTTCGTGTAGTTGTTCTTCTTGTAAATTCTTCGGGTGAAGCTGGTCTTCACAGGGCTGGTTTATAATCGGTGTAGGGTTTTCTCTTGCTGGTTGCTCGCTGTTGTTTTCATTATTGCTCTGTTGGCCTGAGTATTCTTGATTGTTTTTCCCCAATAATATGAGTAAATGTGTTATCGAATCCCAGATGGATCCGATTAGGTGTATAGACCATCCATAAATAGTATGTAGGGTATATCCATGGACTACTGTGTCAACTATGAATTTAATGAGTCGAATGATAAAGACGATTCCAATAATTCCAGCACTAAAATTTCCAAATCCAATTAATCCTCCCCAAGTTTTTTATGTTGATATTCGTTTCTTCAAGTTAGGTTCAGTCACAGTTTATGGCTTTTTATGGTTTCGAGGCTTCCGTCAAAAGGGGGTTTTTTTTTTTTTTTTTTTTTAAGGGATGGCTTCTATAAGATCCCTTCGTCCGGCGGAGGTTTTTTTCTACCGCATTCCCGAAAATCTATGATTGGTCTCCATCCCCTGTTTCCTTGTGAATCCGAGTTTTTGGGTAGTATCCGAATAGGTGATTTATACGGAGATTGAGAAGGTTTCATCATTCCTTGTTTTAATAATGCTTTTATCTGGTTGCCTATTTCTTCTTTATTAATCAGGAGAAATCTACTTTGTTTCGCATCAATGGGAATAATGGGTATTTCTTGGTTTAGAATGTTGGAAGACTCTAGACTATTTTCTGGTGAAAGGTTTCCATGATTTTGACTTTCATCTTTTTCGATAATAGGTACAGAGTATTGTTGTTCATTCATTTTTTCGTCTTCTTTTAATAAAACTCTTCCTTCTTCTGATAAAATTTGTGGTGTGTCATCAGACAAGTCTGACTTTTCTATTTCTAGTTCTTTTTGGGGTGTATCTATAGCATCTACACTCATTCCTTCTTGCTCCGCAGATTTACTTCCTTCTAATTTGTTTTTGGGTTCGTCTTTATAAATGATAGTGAGTGGTTCTTCAAATTCTTCAGTCTCCTTAGCTTCTTCAGTTTCCTTAGCTTCTTGTTTTTCTACTATTCTTTCTAATTCAAATTCTGTATCTTCATTTTCCGATTCTTCAAATTTTCTAGTCTCTTCAGCCTCTTTAGTTTCTTTAGTTTTTTTAATTGAATTGTCATATTCGAGTCTAGGAAGGCTAGTTCCTAGGTGAACACTATATATTTTGTAAGTTGCTACGCCATTAGGGGTTGTAGATTGTTGGTTTTCGTCACTATCATTTCTTTTTGTCCTTTTAAGTTCTGGTGTGGTTGTTTGGATTTCGGATGGTTTATTACCAGGAATGCGGAAAAAACAATTTTTAGCTGTGTGATTCGGTTTTCCGCATATTTGACAAGTTTCCTGAGTGTTGCCAACGTTTTGTCTGAGCGTATTGATTCTTTGGGGTTTTGTACTATTGGATTCTAATTCTCTTCTGAGGAAGCGACAGTCTTTTGTGGTGTGGTTCGAAGTTTTACAAATTAAACATGATTTTTCGTTAGGACTTCGACAATCTTTAGCGTAATGACCTATTTTATTGCATTTGAAGCACGTTATAGTAGGAGATTTTGGTTTTTGAGATATAGATCTGCATGTATCTGCAGTATGTCCCTGACGTTTGCAATATTGACAAATTTTGATTTCGGGATTTTGAGGTCTGTTTCCTATTGTTCTATAGTCTAAAAATTCCAATTTGTTCTTATCCCTCATTCTACTTTCTAATTTCAAAGCTTCTTGAATGGCACTTTGTAAATCATTTCTACTAGTTATTAATGCTCCTATCTCCCATCTCAGTCCTCTTAAAAATTGTTCTAAAGTATCTGATTCTATTTTATTAATTAATACAGGATCTAAATTGGTATTTAAAAATTTTGAAGCTTCAAATATTTCGCGGCTTATTCTTTTTATCCTACCTACGAATGACATTACGTCTTCCCCAGGTCTTTGGTTTAATGTTGCCAGTTCTCCCAATAACTCAAAATTAGTTTTTACCGGTGGAAATAATTTTTTTAAATATATGGTTAATTCGGCTATTGTTGCAAAATTATTGTCCCTAGCCATTTCTAGTGCTATTCCTTTCAGTTTATTTCCTATAATAAGATTAACTAATCCTCTTTCTGCTAGAGGCGATATTGATTGTCTGGCCTGGTCACATTCGGAAACAAATTGATATATACTTGAACTATTACCATTAAATTCTGTTATAAATCCTAATACATCCTTTGGTTTCAAGAAACTCATATCGTTACTATTAGGTCTCGTGTTTTCGGTATTCATATTTGAATTATTATTATTTGTTGGAGTATTCTCAAGAGTAAATAAAATATTAGTGAGACTTTTATTTAATGATGTTTCTAACGCGTGTATGTCTTTTTCAGATGTATTTTGAGACTCTTCTTGTGTAGAAGCGGATTTTTGTGTGTTTAAATTTTGATTATGTACTGTAGATGATTCACGAGGTATTTTTGGTTTAGATACAAAAGGATTTTCCGATGTAAATTCTTCGTTTGCCGGTTTTTCTTTCAGAGTTCTGTTCTTCGATCTAGACCTAGTTTCCATGACACGACTTAAAAAAGAGCATTTTTAATCCCGGACGAGCCCCCAATTGTTACGACCCCCACCCTATCAAAAGCCGTGGCTTATAATAATGGTAGATGAATCTTAAGTGTGGTTAAGAGTGCTTGCGCGTTTTCAGAAGAATATGGTCAACAATTTAATGCTTTACCTGTTTCCTCTAAAATAATCTTAACCGATGGCCTTTTTAGGTTGCAACTTAATGCTTTATTCCTAGGATAGGCCTAAATGCTCTATTTAACTCGTGTAATGGAAATGAGATCTGAGATGGTTTTAGTATTGAATCTGTGCACTTACCTGGTTATTAGTTGTACTGGCAATAGTGACTGGGTTTGATAACAAATGAATGAAAATGATTTTAATTTACTGACACTTATTTAATGAACTGTTCAACCTTTTGAATTGAGATACTTTTACAAGTCTAACCGAACTGACTAGTTGTCTTACAAATATTGCGATATCGAAGTCTGATCTGAGTCTCTGGTCTGTGTCTGAGTCTGTAGTCTGTGCTGTGAGTTCGAAGTGAGTGTTGGCCGGAGTCTGTGTATGAAGTGAGGTATGAAGTGATCTGTGAGTGAATGTCTGGTAGTGATCTGTCTGGTAGTGATGAGAGTAGTGATCTGTCTGGTAGTGATCTGAGTGGTCTAGGCTGGACCTGCCTTCTTATATGTTTCCCAAAAGGGCCTACGTGACGATTCCTAAATGTTTAAACATTTAGGCTCTTCCCTTTTGGTTAGATGTCTGTTTCGTATTGGCTAATGATTCTTGGGAGGGGATATTCGGCTGTTCTCTAATTTTTGTTAATCTGCCGACATATGCACGACCACCCGTGAAAAGTTTGCATAAGGGTATTTTATGGCCTAAGGATAATCCTCCAAAGGGTCAGTTTGTATCTTCCGGTTCCTTACAGTTTTCCGTGTTTGTACTTAAAATTATCAGTATCTGTTATAAAACATTTGGGTTGCCTGCATACGTCAGCTGGTCTATGTGCCGATGCAACAACTAAGAGCGTTACAAAGACTCGCGCATGTAACACTCCTGATAAGAATGGTACTAAATAATTATCGACAAGGATTCATACTTGTTACATAAAAAAAAAATAAAAAAATCATAGACAGGAATTCGTAGCATCTACATGAAAATTAAAAGAAAATTCGTCAACAGAAATGCATAGTAATTACATTACAAGGAACAAAAATAGAAAATTTGTTGACAAGGACTCGTAACTGATACAAGACAAGAATAGAAAATTCGTCGGCGGGAATTCGTAGTTGCTACATGCCAGTAACTGAAAATTCATCGGTATAAATTCGTAGCTGCTACATGATAAGTACAGAAATTTCGTCGGCAGAAATTCGTAGTTGCTACATGATAAGTAAAGAGAATTCGCCATTATAACTTCGTAGCTGCTACATGACAAGTACAGAGAATTCACCGACATAAGTTCGTAGTTGCTGCATGACAAGTATTGAAAATTAGCCGACATGAATTCGTAGCTGCTACATGACAAGTATAGAAAATTCGCCGACATGAATTTGCAGCTGCTACATGAAAAAAAAAAACATAAAATTCATCGACAAGAATTCGTAGTTAGTATATGAATTATTTTTAATGATACTTGTTTTCCAGTTCTTCGCTATTAGTATTTGAGAAGATTCAAAAATTATCTATACAGGATTTCATCTATATTATTCTACAAACAAGCTGATTATAGATTTTCCGACAGGAATTCGTACCTGCAATTCCAAAAGAATATTACAAAATTATTCGACAAATATTTATCAATGCCGTTGGATTGTAACAGGACAGGACTAGAAATATCTTTAATCAAGTAGACAGAAGACATTGGTGATAATACATTACGACTTACAGTTAATATAAGAAAAATATGTCATAGCATATGTTTTAAAATAAAACCAAATGTTATTTAAAAAAGCACGGAGGCTCGCCAAGTTCTGTATAAAAAAATTGTAAACAAATAGTTTATAAACTATAGATAAAAAACTTATGCATATTGCTTATAAAATATCTGTATTTGATGCATATTGTTTATAAACTATCTATATTTTATGCATATTATTTATACACTATCAATTCAATATTTGTGATGGATATAGTTTATAAACTATATATAAAAAAGAAATCAGAATATTGATGAGAAACTATATGCTGAGAATAAAGATTACATACTTGGCATTATTTTACATGTGATTTCAATACTTTTTTAAAGAATAAGCAGAATAATTTTTTTGTAATAACTATCAATTTAAACTAAATATATAATTTTGTATAAAGATACAATTAATTTTTTATATTTTATTATTATACCCCTTATTAATAGAATTCATTAAATTAAATATATAAGGCAATAAATATTATATTAATTATCTTTTCCTATATAAAGTGTTTTTTTTGAATAAAGGAGTTTTTGAAGCATATAAATACTTGGCGTATTTTTTTTTACATCGGGTCAAGCGATTCGGGGAGATGTCGATTTTCATGATAATTTTTTTGATTAAAATTGTTGCTATTATCACAAAAATGAACACGTTTGGAAACGGTCTTCTGTGTGTAATTTATCTATCGATTACTAATTACCTGCTGAATTTCAAGCGATTCGAAGAGATGTTGATTTTTAGGAAAATTGTAGGTGGATCTATTGCAATGTTATCACAAATTTTTCTGGATTAAAAGTGTCGCCACTTCCACAAAAATTAAGATTTGTGGAAACGTTCTTCTGTGTGTATTCTGTCTGTCGATTACTAAGTATTGGCTAAATTTCAAGGGATTCGAAGAGATGTCGATATTAACGATAATTTTTCTTGCTGAATATTGTCGCCATTATCACAAAAATGATCATATTTGGAAAAGGTCTCTTGTGTGTATTCTATGTATCGAGTACTATGTATCTGCTGAATTTCAAGAGATTCGGAGATATGTCGATTTTCACGATAATTTTTCTTGCTGAATAATATCGCCATTATCACAAAAATGATCATATTTGGAAAAGGTATCTTGTGTGTATTCAATGTATCGATTACTAAGTATTGGCTGAATTTCAAGGGATTCGAAGAGATGTCGATATTAACGATCATTTTTCTTGCTGAATATTGTCGCCATTATCACAAAAATGATCATATTTGGAAAAGGTCTCTTGTGTGTATTCTATGTATCGAGTACTATGTATCTGCTGAATTTCAAGAGATTCGGAGATATGTCGATTTTCACGATAATTTTTCTTGCTGAATAATATTGCCATTATCACAAGAATGATCATATTTGGAAAAGGTATCTTGTGTGTATTCAATGTATCGATTACTAAGTATTGGCTGAATTTCAAGGGATTCGAAGAGATGTCGATATTAACGATCATTTTTCTTGCTGAATATTGTCGCCATTATCACAAAAATGATCATATTTGGAAAAGGTCTCCTGTGTGTATTCTCTGTATCGAATACTATGTATCTGCTGAATTTCAAGAGATTCGGAGAGATGTCGATATTCACGATAATTTTTCTTGCTGAATAATATCGCCATTATCACAAAAATGATCATATTTGGAAAAGGTCTCTTGTGTGTATTCAATGTATCGAGTACTAAGTATCGGCTGAATTTCAAGGGATTCGAAGAGATATCGATATTCACGATAATTTTTCTTGCTGAATATTGTCGCCATTATCACAAAAATTATCATATTTGTGAAAAGATCTCCTGTTTGTATTCTATGTATCGAGTACTAAGTATCTACTGAATTTCAAGGGATTCAGAGTGATGTCGATTTTCACGATAATTTTCTTGCTGCATAATATCGCCATTATCACAAAAATGATCATATTTGGAGAAGGTCTCTTGTGTGTATTCTACGTATCGAGTACTAAGTATCTGCTGAATTTAAAGAGATTCGGAGAGATGTCGATATTCACGATAATTTTCTTGCTGAATAATATCGCCATTATCACAAAAATGAACATATTTGGAAAAGGTCTCTTTTCTGTATTCTATGTATCAAGTACTAAGTATCTGCTGATTTTCAAGAAAATAGGAGAGATGTCGATATTCACGATAATTTTTCTTGCTGAATATTGTCGTCATTATCACAAAAATGTTCATATTTGGAAAAGGTCTCCTGTGTGTATTCTCTGTATCGAATACTCAGTATCTGCTGAATTTCAAGAGATTCGGAGAGATGTCGATATTCACGATAATTTTCTTGCTGAATAATATCGCCATTACACAAAAATCATCATAATTGGAAAAGGTCTCTTTTGTGTATTCTATGTATCTAGTAATAAGTATCTGCTGAATTTCAAGAGATTAGGAGAGATGTCGATATTCACGATAATTTTTCTTACTGAATATTGTCACCATTATCACAAAACAGATCATATTTGGAAAAGGTCTCTTGTGTGTATTCTATGTATCGAGTACTAAGTATCTGCTGAATTTCAAGGGATTCGGAGAAATGTCGATTTTCACTTTATTTTTTCTTGATTAATATTATTGCCATTAACACAAAAATGATCTTATTTGGAAAAGGTCTACTGTGTGTATTCTATGTATCGAGTACTAAGTATCTGATGATTTTCAAGAGATTAGGAGAGATGTCAATTTTCACGTTAATATTGCTTTATTAATTATGTCACCATTGTCACAAAAATGATCTTATTTGGAAAAGGTCTCCTGGGTGTATTGTATGTAGCGAATAATAAGTATCTGCTGAATTTCAAGGGATTCGCAGAGATGTCGATTTTCACGACAATTTTCTTGCTGAATATTGTCGCCATTGTCACAAAATTGATCATATTTGAAAAAGGTCTACTGTGTGTATTGTTTGTTTCGAATACTAAGTATCTGCTGAATTTCAAGGGATTCGGAGGAGTTCGGTTCTAGACACGGCCCAAGTAAGACGTGTTTATTCTCTTTAGTGCTAGTGTTTAGGCTATAATTCAATTCATTTCTGTAATATACTTTCGGTTATTCAGTTCAGTTTATTTAGTTTAATTCTGAGCTTACCTACTTAGTGCTTTATCAACTATCGCATCTATCTAATTCAAATTTTTGCGCTGCTGTGCAGTGCAACATACGGTAATATGGCTTCCAACAAGAATCAGCCTAATTCTTCACTTGATCTAATCAATAGCTCTGGTAACACCAACATTGTTAATGTTGACCAGGCCTCCACCTCTCACTCTTATGCAACTGCTACCCAAAATGGTATCTTTCCTAAAAAAGAAGATGCTATAATTCTAGACTCAATTAATGACATCCCAATTAGGGAATATATAACTACCGTTGGTAAACTCATAGGCCCTAATAATATAAGGTTCGCCTCGAGAATTTCTAACAATAGGATATGTATCTTTTTAACTAATAAGACTTTAGTTAATAGTTTTACATCTAATCATAACTCTATTAATATTGGCCAACATACTGTCACCATTAAGCCTCTCATAGTAAAAGCTACTAGAGTCATATTATCAAACGTATGTCCAATTATTCCACATACAGTATTGGAAGAACATCTGAAATCATTAAACATTAAATTGTCTTCGAAGATGTCCTTCATCAAAGCGGGTATCACTGATCCTTCATATTCACATGTAATGAGCTTCAGGAGACAAATATTTATAAATCCAGAAGACGTTGGCAAACTCCCGAATAATATACAGCTAAATTTTGATAGTTCTAGCTTCTGGATTTTCTTATCAACAGAAAAACCCATCTGTTTTGTTTGCAAGAGCGTGGAACATCTTGCAAGTAAATGTCCACAAGCTAATAATACCAATACTATTCCCGATCATACTCCTACATTGATTGATACTCAAAAATTGAATCATAGTCAATCTTCTACAAGTGACATATGTTTAGACAAAGAACCTATTACAGGAATTAAAAGACCTTTTGCTTTTAGTGATACCAGTAGTACTACCTCGGATAAGTTTGTTGGCATTATTAGTACTCTTCCTGTACCCATATCTGAGGAACAGAATAAATCAATAAAACCTAGTAGTAACAAAAAAACAAAAAATTTACCACTAACTCCTACAAATACTCCTGACAAGAGTGATATAGCGCTCAAATTAGAGCCCATTAGATCTCTAATAGATGACTCTTTCAACAGTAATCTATATCCATTGGATGCTGCCAAGACAATCGAATTTCTCACTCGTGCAAAAGGAAAGAGAAACATAGTCCCTCTAGCCTCCGAATTCTCTACTGATCTAAATAAATTGTCATATATGTTAAGGAATCTGTATCCCAATCTATCAAATAGACCTTTGAAGAATCTTTTCTCAAGAATTATAAAAAAACTGGACACTACTGGAATTTGGTCGGAAGATCCTAGTACGGAATCGGAATCGGAGCAAGTCTCTACCAACGAAGATTCTAATGTCACCCCTTCCGTTTTATAATTATCTTTCAAAATGAATCTTACTGAATATAAAAATTTGAAGAGTATCTCTTGTTTATTTTGGAATGCTAGAAGCCTAAATAGATGTAAAGAAGAACTTTCTAATATTATCAACAGTTACGACATTTTTATTGCAGTGGAGACCTGGCTTAAGTCTCATAACAAAATAGACTTCGCCAACTATAATTCCTTTAGACAGGATAGAAAAAATGACTGTAAGACAGGAGGTGGTATCATCCTGTTTATAAGAAAATCTATTTTTTTCAGAGTAATTCCTGCTGTGAGCCGGAATAATAATAGTTATGAGACTTGTGGTATAGAAATACTTAACTCTGCCCACAAGATAAGTATAGTTGTTCTATACAGGAGACCTAGTTCTACTCTTTCGCAGAATGATTGGAATAATCTTATATCTCTTCTAAATATTAACGATTCCTGCATTGTCATGGGTGATTTCAACGCCAACCATACAGCTTGGAACTATTCCTATGATGATATAAACGGAATCAGACTCTTAAATGCTTTGGAAAATTCCAATCTAATTCCCGTTAATAATAATAGTTTAACACATATTGACTTTCACAGGAAAAAATTATCTAATATTGATCTGATTCTTGCGTCTCCAAATATTTTGGATAGTTTAGAAGTGCATGTTCTTGGTGATACTTGGGGATCGGACCACTATCCGATCAACATTTATATTCGTAACGAAAGATTCTTATGCTCTTACCCAAGAAAAAAAAGTCTATCTAGTAAAAAAACAGATTGGATTTCCTATAGTAATAATTTGTCCGAATCTTATGGTGATTTTCTGGATAAATTCCTTTCCTGTTCCAATTTAAATGATAAATACGAAATTTTTACGAACACTATTAGCAAATGTATTATAGATAATACACCTCATAAATCAAACAACTTTCACTGTTCAAGAAGAAATCCTGCATTATGGTGGGACCAAGAGTGTGACAAGCTTTTGCGGATCAGGAAATCTTTGCTCAAGAAATGGAAACACACGAAACTGACAAGTGACTATGTTGAATATAAGAAATCAGTAGCTTACACCAAGAAGAAACTCAAGGCTAAAAAAAGAGATAGCTTTAGAAACTTTGCTTCCAGTCTCAATATGGGTTCGAACTGTGAGCATGTATGGAAAACATTTAAAATTTTTAAAAATAAGTGGTCTCGCGGTAACAGTGTCAATTCTATTTCTATAAGCTCTCCTAACTATAAGGACTCAATAGTAACAACATTAAACAATCTTTTTCCTCCCTTTGTTCCTACATGCCCAAGTCTTATGCCAAGTTGCAAGAGGGATAGCTTTCTTGATGATGACTTCTCTATTGTTGAATTCAATGCAGCCCTTAATAAATGTAACCTAAAATCTTCGCCAGGCAAAGATCTGATTGATTACAGAGCCATTTGGCATCTTCCTGATAAATATAAACATCTTCTCCTTAATCTTTTTAATAACATGTTTGTATCTGGCACGTTTCCGTATGCTTGGCTAGAATACAAAATCTTCTTTATAAGGAAAGAGGGTGGTAAAGGTGTTCGACCTATTTCATTGTCTTCTTGCCTTTGCAAATTATTTGAACGTATGGTGAAAAATAGGTTACAGTGGTGGGTCGAGGTTAGCGGAATCTTGCCCTCTTCACAGGCTGGCTTTCGTAATAATAGATCTGTTACTGATAATCTTGCCGCTTTAACCCTAACTATTCAGAGGAACTTCAGCCAAGGAAAGGATACCCTTGCCTGTTTTTTGGACATCAAGAGTGCCTTTGATGAAGTCAATCCCACAATTTTAATTCATAAATTAGCAGAAATCGGCTGTTCCCTTAATGTTGTTCGCTTCATTAAGTTCCTAACGTATGAAAGAAATATCACTTTCCAAGATCCTGGAGATAGTAATGTTGAGTCATTCAAGGCCTTTAAGGGGCTTCCCCAGGGCGGAGTGTTAAGTCCACTCCTCTACATTTTATATGTGAAGGATATTACGGTTAATATTAGTAAAAGTGTCCAGATTTCGCAATTTGCAGATGATATTGCTGTCTACAACACAGTTTCATCCCCTAGTTCTGCAAAAAAAAGTCTTGAGAGAGCGGTTGATTCTATTCAACTTAATCTTCGGAAAATAGGTCTAAAGCTTTCCCCAGAGAAATGTACCTTTGTTCACTTCAACAACAAAAAAATCCTTCCAGGCATTGCCTCCATTAGGATTTGTACTAATAGAATCACATCCTCGCCTTCTGTAAAATTTCTTGGTTTAATTTTTGATTATAACTTAAGTTTCTCTGAACATATAAACTCTATCAAGCTTAAATGTTTCAACAGACTGAACATCATCAAATTTGTCAGCTCTATTGGTTGGGGTGCAGATCCCTCTACCCTTTTAATTATCTATAAAAGCTATATTCGTTCTATAATTGAATATAATTCCTTCCTCTATTATCCAAAAAACTATAACATGGCTTTAAGATTAGAGAGAATTCAGTTTGCTGCTCTCAGAACGATACTTGGTTACAGAATCAGCACTCCAACTAATATCTTATTAGGAGAATCCAAATCCTTAACTATTAAGGAAAGATCCAAACTGTTAGCCAAGAATTACTTATATAAAACTTACTCTCTTAAAAACCCCCACATCCTTTCTGTTTTTAAGGAACTTGATGCTTTAAATATCTCAAATTCATGTAAGACTGGACAGGTACTATTATTGGAATCATTTCTTGAAGTTCAGACTAACCTAGATCGCATTATTGATAATAGCGATGTTCATTCTGAACTTAAAGTTTACCATGCTTTGGCTATTGACATTCCATGTATTACTGAGCTAGGAATTAACATTAAAAAAAGTAACTACCCTATAGAACTTTTTCTTGAACACTATAATAATAGATTGGGGGGCAGTCTGTCTATCTTTACGGATGGAAGTAAATTTCAAAATGCTCCTGCTGTTGGTGCAGCTTTGCTTTCGCCTGAATTGGGTGTTTCCCGGATTTTTAGTCTGCCCCCTGAATCCTCTATTTTCACCGCAGAATGCTTTGCGCTCTATGAGGCTACCAAGCTTGCACTTAAACACTTTCCGTCTAAAGTGTTCATATATTCGGATTCTCTAAGTGCCGTCACGGCTCTATCGAATTCCTTTTCCTTTTCCTTAGGTTTATCCTATAACTATTTTTTAAAAAAGATTAAACTAATTATCTATGATAAACTGATTTCAACTGGTGCTTCTGAAATTAATATTATGTTTCTCTATATCCCATCACACATGGGTATACATCATAATGAAATGGTTGACAGACTTGCTAGAAACGGTGCACGGACTAGTGTGCCTACTTCTGGTAATGAAATTGGAATACCCTTCTCAGATTTTAAAAGTCTGTCCAAAACCCAGGCCATTGAAGGAGTCACTTCATGTATTATGGAAGAAGCTAAATTTAAGGGAACTTATTATTTTCAACACTATTACACACCCAATTGCAAGCCATGGTTTTACTCCTTGGATTTGCCCAGAAATATGATAACTTTTATTTGTAGACTAAGAGGAAACCATTATCATTTAAACGCCTCACTAGCCAGAATTGGATTCATTATCGATGGTGGTTGCAATTGTGGAATAGAAACTCAGGATATAAATCATATACTCTGGAACTGTCCAGTATTTGACTCCGGCAGACAAGTAATGATTGACCAACTAAGGAAAATCAAGCATTTTTCGCCTTACTGGATTTCTTCTTTCCTGTTTAAACCCAATATACGGGCATTGAAAATAATTTTTAAGTTCATAAATATGTATAAGCTATGTATATAACTCTCTTGTACTTAGTTAATGTTAGCTAAATAAGCATTTGTATGTTTAATAGCTTAATAAAAAAAAAAAAAAAAAAAAAAAAAAAGGATTCGGAGAGATGTCCATTTTCACGATAATTTTTCTTGCTGAATATTGTCGCTATTGTCACAAAAATGATCATATTTGGAAAAGGTGTCCTGTGTGTATTCTAGATATCGAGTACTAAGTATTGCTGAATTTCAAGAGATTCGGAGAGATGTCGATATTCACGATAATGTTTCTTGCTGAATATTGTCGCCATTATCACAAAAATGGTCATATTTGGTAAAGGTCACCAGTGTGAGTAGTATAGCTATGGGGATTCTGGACCAACGCGTGTTAGTGTCACACCGACACACGGACACACCACACATGCACACTTGTTGGTGAGGTGGTGAGGTCGGGTGAGCGAGGAGATTACAAAGTCCAATTAGTCAGCACTTTTTTTGCAAAGTAGCACATTCCAGGTGAAATGTAATCCGATACCAAAAAGTATCAATTTACCCCCCACCTATGCGATTGACGCATTTATTGACCTTCAAAATCTCCAAAATTGCTAATAGTGAAAGAGTGCGAGCCATGTAAATTCATGTAGTTGTGAGAGGAAAATCTTACACGGACACACCCATACAAGTGAACATTATGGGTGATGGGATGTGCAGGGGGGTGTGAAATTACCCCACACGTGTGCGGTCCAGTGAAGTGGGTTAGTGTAGATCTTCAAATTCCTGCAAGAAGAAGATGGACCTTGAAAACATGGGGGTGATTGGTGGGGCAGTAATCTGGAAGAAGGTGAGTCTGTTTCTAATACATTTAATATTTCATTTTATCTCTGTCTGACGTGTATCAATGATAACGCGCGGCTGTTGCTAACGGCACGCGCCAAAACCCCCACCCAAGCGATATTAGCTCTTTCTCTAATTGCGCGAAGGATGCTGTACGATGACCCGATCATCGTGGCACGTGTAGCCAAACCTCCGCCCAAAAAATGCATCATGCAGACAGCAGCAGCAGCAGCAGTAAACATGTATGTGTCTCACCTAGTCTAATAGTGTGAAAGATGCTGCGTGTGTGTTCCCAAGCCCCACTCCAAAATATGCATCTAGAGACATGCGATATTAGCTCTTTCTCTAATTGTGCGAAGGATGCTGTACGATGACCCGATCATCGTGGCACGTGTAGCCAAACCTCCGCCCAAAAATGCATCATGGAGACAGCAGCAGCAGTAGACAGTGTCCGTCTCACCTAGCCCGCCCAATAAGATTTAAGCATTTTACAACAACAAATTTAGTGTTCCTCACACACACACACACACACACATTTTTGCAAATGTGTAATGAATATGAGTCTCTTTCCATCTCTCTCACTCTCTCTGTTTTATTCAATCTCATTTATTCTATATATGATGCTGCTTACTGTGCGGAATTTTCTATCAATGTATTTGGGCAAAAGTTTAGTAACATTTTTTAACCAATGAGTGAAGCCTCTCTCCCATAATACGTCAAATTTTACCCCCCTACTATTTTAAACGCAGTCAATATTAAGTGATGATATTCAGGAAATATTCAATTGACTGCATTATCTCGCCCGTTGCATATCTGCAAGGAATAGTTGGAGGCATATTAAACTGTCACAAAAAAAAAAAAGTGAAGTGACTTTATTATTTCATCAAACACTAGCCAAGAACTGTGAAATATTAGAAAGGTAAGATTTGTCATTATAATAAATTTATTTAATAATTTATAAGTCAAATTATTATTATTATTTAAAATATTTTCAGATGGATCTCTCACTGATCAATAATTGTGGAAAAATAAATACATTTTTACCACTTATCAAATTAAACGATATTGAAATCAATATCAATTTTAAAGTAATAAAAATGCGGGAGGCCAATACCAAGTTTGGCAAGAAAATAATTATAGATAGTGATAAGTTTTCATTCTTCCTACCGCCTAGATTTAGTAAAATTCTAGACAATAAGGAATATTATAATAATTTAGTTGCTAAGATAAATGAAGGATGTATATATGTGAAGATAGAAGAAGGCGGAAAATATCGAGGAATTGAATTTATAATGAAAAGTGAATAATAAAGATTAATAGAAAGGAAATAATGTTTTTATCTTTTTTTCCCAACTTTGGGGGTAACATATCATGATTCATACATGAATACGTGTTACATGGTCAAGTTTTCCAAAAGATGTAGAGCCGTATAACACTATCAATTTCAGAAAAGAGCAGTACGCAGGCGAGAACGATATTTGTTGGTCGAGCAGTTGCAGCCAAAGAGAGAGACATTAATGATGACTACCACCGAAAGGCCGAGTGTGCAGCCAGACACATCGGTGTAGATGATAAAAAAAATATTTGCATTAGGATTAGGATTTTATTAAATAAAAAGAAATATATATATGTTTAAAATGTATTTATTATACTTTTTCCTCCTCCTCCTGTACCACTTCCACACCATCATCATCATCCGCCTCCTCTTCATCCTCTTGGATGAGGACCTCAAATATGAAATTATCCTCGTTTTGGAGGATCTCCTCCAACGAATCGATAATTCCCTCGACAATTGCATCGAGTACCTCCTCCTCCTCCCCATCCTCCTCCTCCAGTTCCATATCCTCCTCCCCCTTCCCGAGAAATATTTTGCACCCCAAAGGATCGAGATTCTAACAAATTAAATAAATTAAATGTAAAAAGAATAATAAGAAGAATAAAAAAAAAAAAAAAAAACTTACTGCATAAAATTGCACCATGATGTACATGTACACAATTCAACTGTCAGATTTATACTGAGATGCATCAAAGACTAACTAACTAGCAAACCTAAACTGTAATCTCAAG
Source organism: Sclerodermus sp. 'alternatusi' (assembly GCA_037305995.1). NCBI lineage: Eukaryota > Metazoa > Arthropoda > Insecta > Hymenoptera > Bethylidae > Sclerodermus > Sclerodermus sp. 'alternatusi'. The sequence continues at coordinate 5,539,491 of CM074550.1, forward strand.
ACATCAAAGTTTACTTCCTATCATGTTACTAATTTTGCATAGTATTCACAGTGTAGAATGTGTATAGAATTTTAATACATTCTCTGCAAAGAGACAGCTTGGGGAAATTAAGAAACATATATGCTTTAATAAAAAAATATTTATTCATTTATAATTAATAAACTACTCCTCGGCCTCCCACATATACTGTTGCTGCTCCTGCTGTTGCTGCTCCTCCTGCTGCTGCTGCGGATGTTGTTGTCGCCATCGCCGGTGCTCCCGGATAAAATTTAAAAATCCGTACATATCTTCACGGAATTCCAGGAAGCAATCTATACTAAAGATGCGCCGACGACGGCGCTGCGCCTCATCACCATCGGGGGCAGCAGCAGCAACATAGGAGATAGAGGACGTCCTGACGTCCACTATCGTCCGCCAGAACTAATAAATAAAATATATATTGAAATTATTTTGGATAAGAAGAAAGAGAATCTTACCTCAAATTCCTCTGACATCTCCTCGTCATCACTTTCATGCTGCTGCTGCCGCCGTAGCCGTTGTTCACGGTTAAAACAAACATATTCGCGGATTTCTTCACGGAATTCCTTGAAGAAATCCACGACAATGAAGCAACGGCGACGGCGTCGCGCATCATCCTCATCGGGGGCAGCATTAACATAGGCATCGATGGATGCCCTAGCACCAATCAATTCCTGCCAATTCTAATACACAAAATATATTATTTTGGGAAAAATAAAAAAAAAACAAAAAAAAATCTTACCATAAACTCCTCCGACATTTCATCAACGTTTTCATTATTTGCAGCCTGCAACAATTGAATAAAAAAGATCTTTGTCACATTAATACTAATTCATTACACCACAAGTCTGATTTCTTGACCACTTTTTACTCACCATTTTTCAGTTTCTTCCTTTTGAGTACACACTTAATATTTGACACTTGATACAGATGATACAGATGATAATACCGCTTCCAAGGAAAATGAAATTTGCAAATGTCTTTATAGAGAGCACATCTCCCACTTAAAAAAATCTTGAAAGCATATTTTGCATAGTTGCACTTTTTCCTCTGAAGCTACTCCCCCTCTTATTGTCAGAAACAGACTATATATCTGCTTAAAATTTAACGTGTATGTGGGAATGGGATACATTTAATAATGAGAGATGAGTTTGATGTGGGAAAAAAAATTATTTATTCAATTATTATATACATTAAGTTAATTTCCTAACTATACTATTAAGGGGGTTATATTCAATAACTCGATCATGTATAATTAAGCAGTACGCGGTGGTATTATGGGGTATATTTTGCATGCATTCCATCTCAATTCGGATGTCAACCGTACCACTTTTTATACTATCGTTTTGATGCGAGCAATCGATCGGCATGATTGGACCAATAATTGCGAAATCCTGTAGACTTAGCATGGGTGCAGCTTTCCTGCCTGCATAGTAAGACCTTATAAAGTTTAAGTACATATCGTACAGGGTAGAATAGCGCAATTCTTCAAAGTTCAAATTCAATCGATCGTAGGGGTATGATTCAGAATTTAGATAAAATTTGACATCCGATAGATAACAATTATCGAAACTGACAGACACTCTATCGCGAGTGCTGGCTCTTTTGTTGGTCCTCAGCGCCAGTATCACGTATCGAGGCTTCTCAAGTTGCGTCGCAGCCTTCACCGTCCACACATGCTTCATCGCGGTAGGCAGTAGCGGATACTCGTACAGATCCCAAGTGCGAAAAGCAACGCTAATCATATTCCCTTTATCGATATAGCGTAAAAATTGTAATTTTGTCATATCATTTAGGGTGAGATGAGGCATTCGCCACTGTATCCTGCTCAGTTGAACCCTTGATTTGTTAACATTACTACTCTCGGTTATCAGTGCAATATCATCGTGTGCACGTGTTAGCACAAGTTCATGTCGAGCATTTACTACCACACACTTGTAGTCTTCGCAAAATCCCAGCAGCATTCGCAGCGGTACGCTGAAGCTAAAATTGTTTTTATTCAATGTCAAATCATAGCCATTTAGACTTCAACCAACATTCCTCAGAGCAGCACTCTCCTCGCTGGTCAACGTCGCCAAATTCTTGATACTCGTAGTTACACCTACATTCTTACATCGGTCAATGTCGATACCGTTCAGCTCGTAACGGATCTCATTGAACATGTATGCAACACAATTGTTGTTGTTGAGTATACATATTGCCATTGTTCTTCTTAGAGCATATACTATAGCACGCTTGCAAAGATACCCCACCACAGTAGCGCGCGACATCTAAACACAAATCCATAAAACTTATTACAACCACTGTAGGTGTGTTACACCGTTCACTGATCCTGCGAAAGTCAAGTGTTTCTCAATAATTATAAAACTTATCTATAATAAAACCTTTTATTTTAAACCTAAAATTCGAACATGGTAGCAGAGCGTGGTTCCTAAAAGAGGTCTGCAAAAAGAATTTTGTTTTACGGAAAATTTTCTTAGTAAAAGGCATGTGTCTTGAAAGACAAGCGTGTAGTAAATAATAAAGGAAAATACAAGTAAAAATAAAAGGAACAATAAATAAATTGTCATTAACGAAAGAGATCTAGTGAAGTTTATAACAGAATCAAGCCGATGCGAGCGGATTAATTCTTTGAGTCGGAACACGTGGCACATGGTGCACGCAGTCCTATGGAAATTGATAAAAAGAGTTTAAAACTAAATAAGAAAGTTAGAAATCAGCTTAGAAGGACCTTTTTGAAAGAATTAAAAAAGGTGTTAATTATCACAGACAAAATTTACGGAAGTACTAAAGTTCAAAAAATTATAATGGCTAAACAAACAAAAGTCGATGATATACTGATCCCAACCTTCGATGGCGAAAACTATTCAACTTGGAAATTTAGACTAATGATGTTATTGGAGTACAAAGAGTGCAAAGAACAAGCACAAAGAGAAATCACGGAAACAGACAAAGTAGATGAATGGAGAAAAAAGGATCTCAAAGCAAGAAATATATTAATCAGCGCAATCACCGATAAACAATTAGAATATGTATGTGAGTGCAAATCAGTGTATGAGATGATAAAGTACCTTGATAAACTATATCAAACGAAATCCACATCATTACAAATAATATGCAGAGGAAAACTGGAAGAAATCAAAATGAAGAATTATGAACAAGTAGACGAATTCTTTGCAGAGTTCGAGAAGGGGGTAAATGAATTTAAGGCAGCTGGGGGAAAATTAGAAGAAGCAGAAAAAATGAGATATCTAATACGAGCGCTACCACCAAGCTACAGCTACATAGGTGACTTCATCGACGTAATTCAAGAGGAACAAAGGACAGTAGATTATGTTAAATCGAAAATCAAAGAAAAATCCATGTCAATAAATGAATTCGATAAAAGGAGCAATGTAAGTACGTTCACAGCAGAGTTCGAGGGAAAGTGTTTCTACTGCGGAAAAGCCGGCCATCGTCAAAGGGATTGCTGGAATCAGAAAAACATCAGAGGTAAAGGTCAACCTATCAGAGGACAACGCGGAAACCAGCGAGGATATCATCGAGGCAGAGGTCGCGGGCGAGGGTCAGGCCAGTCATCAAACAAGCCAGCGAACGAGCATCGCGGCCCACCGACCGAAACATGGGTAACACAAGTATGCTCACCTGAAATAAATCAAGTAACTAGTAAAAATAACTCTCTATATAGAAACAACTTCGAAAAAAATATAAGAGATTTAAATAGCGAAAATGACTTTGAAATAAATTGGTTGTTAGATAGCGGTTGCACGGATCATATCGTCAAAAACGATAAGTACTTTAATAAATTTGTTTGTTTAAATAAACCAGTAAAAGTAAAATTGCCAGATGGAAAATTTCTAAACGCAACAAAAATTGGAAACATAAAAATTAAAATTAATAATTATTATAATGAAAAACAGATCGATCTAAGAAATGTATACTATGTTGAAGGCATTAAACAAAATTTATTAAGTTTTTCTAAAATAACGCAGAATGCCACGATAATAGCAGGACATGATAATGCTAAAATTTATAACAAATCTAGAGAATTAATTGCTGTTGCAAATAAAAGTGATAATTTGTACTATTTGAAAAGTCATATGATACAAATGAAGATTAAAGAAATAAACGCAAATTCAGTAAGACTAACTGACAAAGAAAAATGGCATCGAGCACTTGGACACGTAAACTTCAAATATTTAAATAAAATAGTAAATAACAAATTGGTAGAAGGTTTGCCAGACAAATTAGAAAATATTAACATGAAATGCGCAAAGTGTATCGAAAGCAAAATGGCAAATGTACCCTTTGAAAATAACAAAACTAAAACAAAAGAAATTTTAGAGTTAATCCACACGGATCTAAATGGTCCTCATAGCACTACTGGTTACGGAGGAGAAAAATACTTCCTCACATTTATTGATGATTATAGTAAGTGTACTAGAATATTCTGCATTAAAAACAAATCAGAAACAGCTAGTTGCTTTATGGAATTTGTAAACTTAGTTGAAAATAAACTTAATAAACGTGTCAAAAAATTGCAATGTGATAATGGCAAAGAATATTTGAATCGCGAAATTTATGATTTTATAAAATTTAAAGGAATAGAATTATTAACGTGTCCTCCCTACGTCCATGAATTAAATGGAGTAGCGGAGAGATATAACAGGTCCGCAATGGACATAGGCAGATGTCTAATGCGTGAAGCTAAAATAAACAGAAGATTTTGGCCGGAAATAATGAAAACAGTAGCTTATTTAAAGAATCGTACAATTGCGAATACGTTGGAAAATAAAACTCCTTATGAAATATTCTTTGGCATTAAACCTAACGTTAAACATTTAAAGATTTACGGGAGTAGAGTTTTTGTTAGAGTGCCAGAAGCACTTAGAAAAAGTAAATGGGATAATAAAGCACAATTAGGAGTACTGGTAGGATACGTGGAAAATGGTTACAAAGTTCTAATAAACAATAAAGTCATAATAGCTAGACATGTAGATGTCGTTGAAGAGAATATAAAATTAATCTGTTTGGAAAATGACATTATAGAATTCGAAACAAATGAAATAATTAATTCTAATGAAACCCAAGATAGCGAAGGTGAGAATTCGTCTTCATCTATGAACACCTTCGGGAAACATGGAGAAGAATTGACTGAACGATCAACTAACGCTAGCGATGATTTAAGTGATAATGAAAATGAAACTGTAGAAAACGATACAGATAAACTGGAAATACCACGAAGATCTCAAAGAAAGAAAAGTCCAGTAAGCAGGTTAGGTAACCCCATAACACATTGTATCTACGTAAACTACATTAATGCAAATGTACCGTCCACATTTGAGGAGGCGGTAAATTCTAGCGATATCAAGGAATGGCAGAAAGCAATGGATTCGGAAATTAATAGCTTAACAAAAAATCACACGTGGGAAATTATAGAGAAGCCTAAAAATAAGAAAATTATTGATGTAAAATGGGTTTATAAAAGGAAAAATGACAATACCTATAAAGCAAGACTGGTTGTAAGAGGCTTCCAATAAAAGGAACATATCGAAAATGTTTATTCACCCGTAAGTAAAATGCAAACGTTTAAAATTCTATTGTCGTATTGCTGTAAAAATAGACTGTTCATTGATCAGATGGATGTTGAAACAGCCTTTTTGAATGGAGACGTGAAATCAGAAGTTTATGTAAATGCACCAAAAGGTTACGAATTAAATAAGACTAAAGTATTAAAATTGCGAAAAGCATTGTATGGACTCAGAGAAAGTCCAAGGGCATGGTATGAGTGTTTAGATAAACATTTAAAAATTTTAGACTTTGAAAGAAGCAACTACGACCATTGTCTGTATGTAAACAGAAGAGACAAAGATTCAATATACATATTAGTATTTGTAGATGATTTGCTAATTTGTTGTAAAGATAGAAACAGACTAATCCAAGTAAAATTAAGTTTGATGCAACAATTTACCATGAAAGATTTAGGCAAAATTGGTGAATATATTGGAATAAATATTGATTACAGTGAAGACCGTAGTAAAATGACCCTAAGTCAAACAAAGTATATTGAATCTTTAGCCTCGAAATATTTTCTAGAAAAAGCGAGACTGTACGACATTCCAATGGAAACAAACTTAAAATTAGAGCGAGCGAGCGAAGTCGATGAAAAAATTAAATATCGAAATTTGATAGGAGAATTATTGTACATTAGCACGGCCACAAGGCCAGATATCTCTTATAGTGTAAATTATCTAAGTCGTTTTCAAAGTAGTTATAACGAAACACACTTTAAATATGCGATGAGAATTCTTAAATATTTAGTTAAGACAAAAAACTTGAAATTAACATATTATTGTGATCTAGAGAGCGATACATTAGATTGTATGGTTGATTCTGATTATGCTGGTGATAATATAGATAGAAAATCCACCTCCGGATTTATTATTAAAATGTATGGAAATCTAATTTACTGGAAAACACATAAACAAAGTACTGTAACAAAATGCTCCACATTCGCAGAATATACCGCTATGTCCGAAGCAGTAACCGAAATACTGTTCATCAAGAACCTTTTGAAAGAAATGTTTATGATCAAGTTTGAAAAACCTGTTAAAATTCACGAAGATAATTCGGGAGCAATCACAATCGCTAAGTTCGGAAATTTCACAAAAAACTCAAAACACATTGAAGTGCAATATCATTTTGTAAATGAAAATTATGAAAATGGAGCTATTGATATAGTTAAAATCGATTCGAACGATAATATCGCAGATGCGCTGACTAAAGCTTTATGTAAGGAAAAGTTTGTGAAAATGCGAAATCTAATGAATGTAATGTAAACCCCTTTTGTAAAATTGATCAAAACCATGTTATACAGTCAATCACGAAAACGAACAATGCAAATGTAAGGAGGCGTGTTGAGTATACATATTGCCATTGTTCTTCTTAGAGCATATACTATAGCACGCTTGCAAAGATACCCCACCACAGTAGCGCGCGACATCTAAACACAAATCCATAAAACTTATTACACTCTCTCACTCTCTCTGTTTTATTCAATCTCATTTATTCTATATATGATGCTGCTTACTGTGCGGAATTTTCTATCAATGTATTTGGGCAAAAGTTTAGTAACATTTTTTAACCAATGAGTGAAGCCTCTCTCCCATAATACGTCAAATTTTACCCCCCTACTATTTTAAACGCAGTCAATATTAAGTGATGATATTCAGGAAATATTCAATTGACTGCATTATCTCGCCCGTTGCATATCTGCAAGGAATAGTTGGAGGCATATTAAACTGTCACAAAAAAAAAAAAGTGAAGTGACTTTATTATTTCATCAAACACTAGCCAAGAACTGTGAAATATTAGAAAGGTAAGATTTGTCATTATAATAAATTTATTTAATAATTTATAAGTCAAATTATTATTATTATTTAAAATATTTTCAGATGGATCTCTCACTGATCAATAATTGTGGAAAAATAAATACATTTTTACCACTTATCAAATTAAACGATATTGAAATCAATATCAATTTTAAAGTAATAAAAATGCGGGAGGCCAATACCAAGTTTGGCAAGAAAATAATTATAGATAGTGATAAGTTTTCATTCTTCCTACCGCCTAGATTTAGTAAAATTCTAGACAATAAGGAATATTATAATAATTTAGTTGCTAAGATAAATGAAGGATGTATATATGTGAAGATAGAAGAAGGCGGAAAATATCGAGGAATTGAATTTATAATGAAAAGTGAATAATAAAGATTAATAGAAAGGAAATAATGTTTTTATCTTTTTTTCCCAACTTTGGGGGTAACATATCATGATTCATACATGAATACGTGTTACATGGTCAAGTTTTCCAAAAGATGTAGAGCCGTATAACACTATCAATTTCAGAAAAGAGCAGTACGCAGGCGAGAACGATATTTGTTGGTCGAGCAGTTGCAGCCAAAGAGAGAGACATTAATGATGACTACCACCGAAAGGCCGAGTGTGCAGCCAGACACATCGGTGTAGATGATAAAAAAAATATTTGCATTAGGATTAGGATTTTATTAAATAAAAAGAAATATATATATGTTTAAAATGTATTTATTATACTTTTTCCTCCTCCTCCTGTACCACTTCCACACCATCATCATCATCCGCCTCCTCTTCATCCTCTTGGATGAGGACCTCAAATATGAAATTATCCTCGTTTTGGAGGATCTCCTCCAACGAATCGATAATTCCCTCGACAATTGCATCGAGTACCTCCTCCTCCTCCCCATCCTCCTCCTCCAGTTCCATATCCTCCTCCCCCTTCCCGAGAAATATTTTGCACCCCAAAGGATCGAGATTCTAACAAATTAAATAAATTAAATGTAAAAAGAATAATAAGAAGAATAAAAAAAAAAAAAAAAAACTTACTGCATAAAATTGCACCATGATGTACATGTACACAATTCAACTGTCAGATTTATACTGAGATGCATCAAAGACTAACTAACTAGCAAACCTAAACTGTAATCTCAAGACATCAAAGTTTACTTCCTATCATGTTACTAATTTTGCATAGTATTCACAGTGTAGAATGTGTATAGAATTTTAATACATTCTCTGCAAAGAGACAGCTTGGGGAAATTAAGAAACATATATGCTTTAATAAAAAAATATTTATTCATTTATAATTAATAAACTACTCCTCGGCCTCCCACATATACTGTTGCTGCTCCTGCTGTTGCTGCTCCTCCTGCTGCTGCTGCGGATGTTGTTGTCGCCATCGCCGGTGCTCCCGGATAAAATTTAAAAATCCGTACATATCTTCACGGAATTCCAGGAAGCAATCTATACTAAAGATGCGCCGACGACGGCGCTGCGCCTCATCACCATCGGGGGCAGCAGCAGCAACATAGGAGATAGAGGACGTCCTGACGTCCACTATCGTCCGCCAGAACTAATAAATAAAATATATATTGAAATTATTTTGGATAAGAAGAAAGAGAATCTTACCTCAAATTCCTCTGACATCTCCTCGTCATCACTTTCATGCTGCTGCTGCCGCCGTAGCCGTTGTTCACGGTTAAAACAAACATATTCGCGGATTTCTTCACGGAATTCCTTGAAGAAATCCACGACAATGAAGCAACGGCGACGGCGTCGCGCATCATCCTCATCGGGGGCAGCATTAACATAGGCATCGATGGATGCCCTAGCACCAATCAATTCCTGCCAATTCTAATACACAAAATATATTATTTTGGGAAAAATAAAAAAAAAACAAAAAAAAATCTTACCATAAACTCCTCCGACATTTCATCAACGTTTTCATTATTTGCAGCCTGCAACAATTGAATAAAAAAGATCTTTGTCACATTAATACTAATTCATTACACCACAAGTCTGATTTCTTGACCACTTTTTACTCACCATTTTTCAGTTTCTTCCTTTTGAGTACACACTTAATATTTGACACTTGATACAGATGATACAGATGATAATACCGCTTCCAAGGAAAATGAAATTTGCAAATGTCTTTATAGAGAGCACATCTCCCACTTAAAAAAATCTTGAAAGCATATTTTGCATAGTTGCACTTTTTCCTCTGAAGCTACTCCCCCTCTTATTGTCAGAAACAGACTATATATCTGCTTAAAATTTAACGTGTATGTGGGAATGGGATACATTTAATAATGAGAGATGAGTTTGATGTGGGAAAAAAAATTATTTATTCAATTATTATATACATTAAGTTAATTTCCTAACTATACTATTAAGGGGGTTATATTCAATAACTCGATCATGTATAATTAAGCAGTACGCGGTGGTATTATGGGGTATATTTTGCATGCATTCCATCTCAATTCGGATGTCAACCGTACCACTTTTTATACTATCGTTTTGATGCGAGCAATCGATCGGCATGATTGGACCAATAATTGCGAAATCCTGTAGACTTAGCATGGGTGCAGCTTTCCTGCCTGCATAGTAAGACCTTATAAAGTTTAAGTACATATCGTACAGGGTAGAATAGCGCAATTCTTCAAAGTTCAAATTCAATCGATCGTAGGGGTATGATTCAGAATTTAGATAAAATTTGACATCCGATAGATAACAATTATCGAAACTGACAGACACTCTATCGCGAGTGCTGGCTCTTTTGTTGGTCCTCAGCGCCAGTATCACGTATCGAGGCTTCTCAAGTTGCGTCGCAGCCTTCACCGTCCACACATGCTTCATCGCGGTAGGCAGTAGCGGATACTCGTACAGATCCCAAGTGCGAAAAGCAACGCTAATCATATTCCCTTTATCGATATAGCGTAAAAATTGTAATTTTGTCATATCATTTAGGGTGAGATGAGGCATTCGCCACTGTATCCTGCTCAGTTGAACCCTTGATTTGTTAACATTACTACTCTCGGTTATCAGTGCAATATCATCGTGTGCACGTGTTAGCACAAGTTCATGTCGAGCATTTACTACCACACACTTGTAGTCTTCGCAAAATCCCAGCAGCATTCGCAGCGGTACGCTGAAGCTAAAATTGTTTTTATTCAATGTCAAATCATAGCCATTTAGACTTCAACCAACATTCCTCAGAGCAGCACTCTCCTCGCTGGTCAACGTCGCCAAATTCTTGATACTCGTAGTTACACCTACATTCTTACATCGGTCAATGTCGATACCGTTCAGCTCGTAACGGATCTCATTGAACATGTATGCAACACAATTGTTGTTGTTGAGTATACATATTGCCATTGTTCTTCTTAGAGCATATACTATAGCACGCTTGCAAAGATACCCCACCACAGTAGCGCGCGACATCTAAACACAAATCCATAAAACTTATTACAACCACTGTAGGTGTGTTACACCGTTCACTGATCCTGCGAAAGTCAAGTGTTTCTCAATAATTATAAAACTTATCTATAATAAAACCTTTTATTTTAAACCTAAAATTCGAACATGGTAGCAGAGCGTGGTTCCTAAAAGAGGTCTGCAAAAAGAATTTTGTTTTACGGAAAATTTTCTTAGTAAAAGGCATGTGTCTTGAAAGACAAGCGTGTAGTAAATAATAAAGGAAAATACAAGTAAAAATAAAAGGAACAATAAATAAATTGTCATTAACGAAAGAGATCTAGTGAAGTTTATAACAGAATCAAGCCGATGCGAGCGGATTAATTCTTTGAGTCGGAACACGTGGCACATGGTGCACGCAGTCCTATGGAAATTGATAAAAAGAGTTTAAAACTAAATAAGAAAGTTAGAAATCAGCTTAGAAGGACCTTTTTGAAAGAATTAAAAAAGGTGTTAATTATCACAGACAAAATTTACGGAAGTACTAAAGTTCAAAAAATTATAATGGCTAAACAAACAAAAGTCGATGATATACTGATCCCAACCTTCGATGGCGAAAACTATTCAACTTGGAAATTTAGACTAATGATGTTATTGGAGTACAAAGAGTGCAAAGAACAAGCACAAAGAGAAATCACGGAAACAGACAAAGTAGATGAATGGAGAAAAAAGGATCTCAAAGCAAGAAATATATTAATCAGCGCAATCACCGATAAACAATTAGAATATGTATGTGAGTGCAAATCAGTGTATGAGATGATAAAGTACCTTGATAAACTATATCAAACGAAATCCACATCATTACAAATAATATGCAGAGGAAAACTGGAAGAAATCAAAATGAAGAATTATGAACAAGTAGACGAATTCTTTGCAGAGTTCGAGAAGGGGGTAAATGAATTTAAGGCAGCTGGGGGAAAATTAGAAGAAGCAGAAAAAATGAGATATCTAATACGAGCGCTACCACCAAGCTACAGCTACATAGGTGACTTCATCGACGTAATTCAAGAGGAACAAAGGACAGTAGATTATGTTAAATCGAAAATCAAAGAAAAATCCATGTCAATAAATGAATTCGATAAAAGGAGCAATGTAAGTACGTTCACAGCAGAGTTCGAGGGAAAGTGTTTCTACTGCGGAAAAGCCGGCCATCGTCAAAGGGATTGCTGGAATCAGAAAAACATCAGAGGTAAAGGTCAACCTATCAGAGGACAACGCGGAAACCAGCGAGGATATCATCGAGGCAGAGGTCGCGGGCGAGGGTCAGGCCAGTCATCAAACAAGCCAGCGAACGAGCATCGCGGCCCACCGACCGAAACATGGGTAACACAAGTATGCTCACCTGAAATAAATCAAGTAACTAGTAAAAATAACTCTCTATATAGAAACAACTTCGAAAAAAATATAAGAGATTTAAATAGCGAAAATGACTTTGAAATAAATTGGTTGTTAGATAGCGGTTGCACGGATCATATCGTCAAAAACGATAAGTACTTTAATAAATTTGTTTGTTTAAATAAACCAGTAAAAGTAAAATTGCCAGATGGAAAATTTCTAAACGCAACAAAAATTGGAAACATAAAAATTAAAATTAATAATTATTATAATGAAAAACAGATCGATCTAAGAAATGTATACTATGTTGAAGGCATTAAACAAAATTTATTAAGTTTTTCTAAAATAACGCAGAATGCCACGATAATAGCAGGACATGATAATGCTAAAATTTATAACAAATCTAGAGAATTAATTGCTGTTGCAAATAAAAGTGATAATTTGTACTATTTGAAAAGTCATATGATACAAATGAAGATTAAAGAAATAAACGCAAATTCAGTAAGACTAACTGACAAAGAAAAATGGCATCGAGCACTTGGACACGTAAACTTCAAATATTTAAATAAAATAGTAAATAACAAATTGGTAGAAGGTTTGCCAGACAAATTAGAAAATATTAACATGAAATGCGCAAAGTGTATCGAAAGCAAAATGGCAAATGTACCCTTTGAAAATAACAAAACTAAAACAAAAGAAATTTTAGAGTTAATCCACACGGATCTAAATGGTCCTCATAGCACTACTGGTTACGGAGGAGAAAAATACTTCCTCACATTTATTGATGATTATAGTAAGTGTACTAGAATATTCTGCATTAAAAACAAATCAGAAACAGCTAGTTGCTTTATGGAATTTGTAAACTTAGTTGAAAATAAACTTAATAAACGTGTCAAAAAATTGCAATGTGATAATGGCAAAGAATATTTGAATCGCGAAATTTATGATTTTATAAAATTTAAAGGAATAGAATTATTAACGTGTCCTCCCTACGTCCATGAATTAAATGGAGTAGCGGAGAGATATAACAGGTCCGCAATGGACATAGGCAGATGTCTAATGCGTGAAGCTAAAATAAACAGAAGATTTTGGCCGGAAATAATGAAAACAGTAGCTTATTTAAAGAATCGTACAATTGCGAATACGTTGGAAAATAAAACTCCTTATGAAATATTCTTTGGCATTAAACCTAACGTTAAACATTTAAAGATTTACGGGAGTAGAGTTTTTGTTAGAGTGCCAGAAGCACTTAGAAAAAGTAAATGGGATAATAAAGCACAATTAGGAGTACTGGTAGGATACGTGGAAAATGGTTACAAAGTTCTAATAAACAATAAAGTCATAATAGCTAGACATGTAGATGTCGTTGAAGAGAATATAAAATTAATCTGTTTGGAAAATGACATTATAGAATTCGAAACAAATGAAATAATTAATTCTAATGAAACCCAAGATAGCGAAGGTGAGAATTCGTCTTCATCTATGAACACCTTCGGGAAACATGGAGAAGAATTGACTGAACGATCAACTAACGCTAGCGATGATTTAAGTGATAATGAAAATGAAACTGTAGAAAACGATACAGATAAACTGGAAATACCACGAAGATCTCAAAGAAAGAAAAGTCCAGTAAGCAGGTTAGGTAACCCCATAACACATTGTATCTACGTAAACTACATTAATGCAAATGTACCGTCCACATTTGAGGAGGCGGTAAATTCTAGCGATATCAAGGAATGGCAGAAAGCAATGGATTCGGAAATTAATAGCTTAACAAAAAATCACACGTGGGAAATTATAGAGAAGCCTAAAAATAAGAAAATTATTGATGTAAAATGGGTTTATAAAAGGAAAAATGACAATACCTATAAAGCAAGACTGGTTGTAAGAGGCTTCCAATAAAAGGAACATATCGAAAATGTTTATTCACCCGTAAGTAAAATGCAAACGTTTAAAATTCTATTGTCGTATTGCTGTAAAAATAGACTGTTCATTGATCAGATGGATGTTGAAACAGCCTTTTTGAATGGAGACGTGAAATCAGAAGTTTATGTAAATGCACCAAAAGGTTACGAATTAAATAAGACTAAAGTATTAAAATTGCGAAAAGCATTGTATGGACTCAGAGAAAGTCCAAGGGCATGGTATGAGTGTTTAGATAAACATTTAAAAATTTTAGACTTTGAAAGAAGCAACTACGACCATTGTCTGTATGTAAACAGAAGAGACAAAGATTCAATATACATATTAGTATTTGTAGATGATTTGCTAATTTGTTGTAAAGATAGAAACAGACTAATCCAAGTAAAATTAAGTTTGATGCAACAATTTACCATGAAAGATTTAGGCAAAATTGGTGAATATATTGGAATAAATATTGATTACAGTGAAGACCGTAGTAAAATGACCCTAAGTCAAACAAAGTATATTGAATCTTTAGCCTCGAAATATTTTCTAGAAAAAGCGAGACTGTACGACATTCCAATGGAAACAAACTTAAAATTAGAGCGAGCGAGCGAAGTCGATGAAAAAATTAAATATCGAAATTTGATAGGAGAATTATTGTACATTAGCACGGCCACAAGGCCAGATATCTCTTATAGTGTAAATTATCTAAGTCGTTTTCAAAGTAGTTATAACGAAACACACTTTAAATATGCGATGAGAATTCTTAAATATTTAGTTAAGACAAAAAACTTGAAATTAACATATTATTGTGATCTAGAGAGCGATACATTAGATTGTATGGTTGATTCTGATTATGCTGGTGATAATATAGATAGAAAATCCACCTCCGGATTTATTATTAAAATGTATGGAAATCTAATTTACTGGAAAACACATAAACAAAGTACTGTAACAAAATGCTCCACATTCGCAGAATATACCGCTATGTCCGAAGCAGTAACCGAAATACTGTTCATCAAGAACCTTTTGAAAGAAATGTTTATGATCAAGTTTGAAAAACCTGTTAAAATTCA